>WEIU01001048.1:24787-64285 GCA_013389925.1 Aegithalos caudatus | reverse complement strand
CTCCCTTCCTCTCCTCCTCTTCCTCTCTGTTTTCTTCTCCTCTTCCTCCTCCCTCTCCCTCCGTCTCCCCTTTCCAGGACATCCAAACCCAACGCACAGACCCTCCCAAGGTGCTCCCTCCTCCCGTCCTTGCTGTCCCTCTTCTACCTGCCACGGTGTAAATCCCCCAAATCCCAGCTCGGGGCACGGGGGGAATGGCCTCACCCCCTCCCTTGTCCCCAGGATCCCACCTCAGCCACAAAAAGCGGGGGTTTAACATTTCCCGGAGCAGCCCTTCCAGCTCCCGGCGGGGCTGTGGGAGGGACGGGACATGGCTGGGACACTGCTCCTGCAGGAGATTCACCTCGGAGTGTTCCAGCTGGGATCGGGACAGTGTTTCCCCCCCTCTCCTCCCAGCCAGCTCTGGGAGGCTGGGGGCTTTGTGGCAGGAAAACAAACAAACAAACAAACAACAACAAAACCCCCAGCGTGGCATCGGGAGGACATAACGGGGACACGGGTGTGCCCAGGCAGGAGCCCACGCAGCCATCCCAATCCCGCTAGAGGGAGCGAGGAGATGCGCTGTGCGAGGAGAGCCCAGGGAGCCCAGCCCAGGGAAGGAGCTGCAGCAGAACTTGCCTGTCCCTGCTGTCACTGCTGTCCCTGCTGTCACTGCTGTCACTGCTGTCACTGCTGTCCCTGCTGTCACTGCTGTCACTGCTGTCACTGCTGTCCCTGCTGTCACTGCTGTCACTGCTGTCACTGCTGTCACTGCTGTCACTGCTGTCACTGCTGTCACTATTGCCTGTTACCCATCACCGGAGTGCGGTGACGGCCCTGGCCGGGGCGTGGATGTCTCGGGAGCTGTTGTCCCACCTTCGGATCTTCCAGAGGCTGCTGCTCCTCATCCCTCCTGGCAAAGCTCGCAGGTCCAGGGTTTTATGGGGCTCCTCCATCCATCCTTCCCCTGCCAAACTCCCGCCAGCAGCACAGGGAGCACCCCTGGGTCCCCACAGAGCCTTTCTGCTCCTCCTTTCCCTCTCCCCCTAAGCCCGGGTGCCACCACCAGCCAGAGGCCAGGAAGGGCTGTGAGGATCAGCTTGTGCCCATTCAAGCCAATGTCCTGTCCCGCCTGAGTGACCACCTATCCTTTAATCCCTCCAGCTGGTTCGTGTGGGGCTGGAGCAGCCCTGGAGCAGGGAATGTCTCCACCTACTCTGTGATAACAGGGACAAACAAACCCTGGCCCCAGCCCCCAGGCAGGAGAGAGCCAGGGAAAGGCTGGGGCACTCCCAGGGCTGGAGGGAAAAGGTTGGATACCTGATCCTCCCACTGGAAGTACGGTGTGATGAGGGAGAGGTTTTTCCCAAAAAACCACCTCAGCACAGGAACTGATGGGTCCCATTCGAAAGACAAACATCTGAGGGCACATTCCAGGGAGGTTACAGCAGCTCCTGAGCCACACGCGATGACTTCAGGGGCTGCTGTTTCCTGAGGGAGGACCGTGTGGCCAACCAACACATGTTCGGAATCATCAGCAGCCGGAGCCAGCGCCGGGCTGGGCTTGGCTGAAAGGAGCAGGGCGGGGAGCGGAGAGCCGGCTCTGGGACCTCCCCGGGGAGGAGCATCCTGCGCTGACCCAGCTCAGGGGTCTGCTTGGCCATCCCAGAAAACATGGAAAACAACTAACACTGCACGTTCCACTATCCTGCCTGAAACAAACTGAAGCGAATCTAAGCGGCAGGCTGGGAAATCCCAGATGCAGCTCCGTGTCCATGTCGGCATCTCCCGCCGGGTTTCCCCCATCCCAGCCGCACTGAGAGCATCGGGAGACCCCAACACGCCCCTCTCCTGCTCCCCTGCACTTGCTCTGCACCACGGGGCACTGAGGAAACAGATTTCCAGGCTCTGCCTGACCCGGCTCTCCCAGTGCACACACCAGGAAACATTAGAAGTGAAAAACAACTCCTCAGCCAGGATTGAGGCATTCTTTTCCCCCTGGCTCCCACCCAATTTTCTCTGCAAAGCTCCAGTTCTGGTCCTGCCCTGACTCACAGACAAACCTTCTCTCTCCAAGAAGGCAGCCCTGGGTTCCAGGGTTCTGATTGCTCCTGGTTTCCCTCTGCTCCTCAGCAGAGCTCTGCTGTGCCCCTGTCCCATCCCACTGAGCAGCACAGAGAGCAATGGTCCCAAGTTCCTTCAGCACAAACATCTATGCACCAAATGGCAAATGATGGAATCGTGGAATGGTTTGGTTTGGAAGGGATCTGAAACTCATCCCATTCCACCCCCTTCCCTGGACAGGTACACCTTCCACTAGACCAGGCTGACAACTGTTCCCCAGGCTGACAACTGTTCCCTCCTCACCTGGCTCAGCAGATCCTGAGCCCTTTTCCTGAGAACTGCCAGGAGGGTTGAGTTGTCATGTCATGTCTCCCTCCCAGACTCCAAGGAAGCCATCTCGCCTGGGGAAACAGCTCTGTGCCAGGGCAGGGATGGGGCTCTGGCACTGGGTACATGCTGAGCTGGCAGAGAGGCACAGAATTCAGTCCTGGGCCTGGCAGATGCTTTGGGGGTGGGAGATCCCCTGCTCTGAGCCCCAGGAGCTCAGAGGAGCTCTGGTTTCATCATGCTTCTGGGGACACTGCAGGGTTGGACATCATGGGGAGGGGACAGCCCATGGGGCAGTCACCTCCACGATGGGTCTGGGGGCTGCTGAGCTGACTGGGGTCTGGGCTGAGGCCAGCCACCCTCCCCAGGGCCCAGCAGGACAGGAGGGAGCATCCCTGCAGGGCAGGGACACAAGTGCTCCTGTGGTTTCTCAGGGTCTCACTTTCATTTCACAAGTAACAGCACCAGGAGCCACAATCTCACCTGAGCACAGAGACATCCTGGCAGCACCAGGGAATAGCAGCTTGTCCCACCTTTCTGCTTTCCAGCCTGCTCCACATTTCTATTGTGGAGCAATGGGAATGGGACCCAGCAGCAGGACAGGGCCTGGGGCTCAGCAGGGATGAGCAGCCCTGTGCCCAGTCCAGAAGGGCAGGGTGGGCACAGGCCCCCCAACAAGGCCTCCAGGAGATGCTCAGCAGCTCTTGTCCCCATCCTGGAAACCTGCACCTCTCTGAGCCTTTGCTGGTGGCCAGAGCTGACATGAGGCCCATCACCTAAATCAGGCTCAGGTCCCTCCAGCCCTGAGACCCTCTGTTCTCAGCCCAGGGACACTGGGGTCTTCTCGCCTGGGGGAACCCTGGCAGCTCCCACACTGTCCTGTGATGGTGACATGAAGCATTTTCATGAACCATGGAATGGGTTGGGTGGGAACTCACCCAGTGCCACCCATGCCATGGACAGGGACACCTCCCACTGTCCCAGGCTGCTCCAAGCCCCAGTGTCCAGCCTGGCCTTGGACATTTCCAGAGACCCTGGGACAGCCACAGCTGCTCTGTGCACCCTGTGCCAGGGCCTGCCCGCCCTCCCAGGGGAGAGTACGTTCCCAACATCCCATCTAACCCTGCCCTCTGCCAGAGTGAAGCCATTCCCTTTCCTCCTGTCGCTATGTCCCCGGACAGTGACACTCTGGGGCTCCCTGAGGCCAANGGATCCAGATGTGGATTGGGGGGTGGACACTGTCCCCAGCTCCCCGGGGCACCGCGGATCCAGATGTGGATTGGGGGGTGGACACTGTCCCCAGCTCCCCGGGGCACCGCGGATCCAGATGTGGATTGGGGGGTGGACACTGTCCCCAGCTCCCCGGGGCACCGCGGATCCAGATGTGGATTGGGGGGTGGACACTGTCCCCAGCTCCCCGGGGCACCGCGGATCCAGATGTGGATTGGGGGGTGGACACTGTCCCCAGCTCCCCGGGGCACCGCGGATCCAGATGTGGATTGGGGGGTGGACACTGTCCCCAGCTCCCCGGGGCACCGCGGATCCAGATGTGGATTGGGGGGTGGACACTGTCCCCAGCTCCCCGGGGCACCGCGGATCCAGATGTGGATTGGGGGGTGGACACTGTCCCCAGCTCCCCGGGGCACCGCGGATCCAGATGTGGATTGGGGGGTGGACACTGTCCCCAGCTCCCCGGGACACCGCGGATCCAGATGTGGATTGGGGGGTGGACACTGTCCCCAGCTCCCCATGCAGCCATGGATCCAGATGTGGGGTGGGGGTGGACATTGCCCGAGCTCCGCCCGGAGCTGCAGATCCAGCTGTGCAGGCGTGGGCGGAGGGGTGGACTCTGTCGCGATCCAGATGTGGAGAGACGGCGCCTTTGTCCTAGGCCCCGCCTGGAGCTGAGGTTTGCACTGGGAGAGGGGGCTTTTGCCCTGGGATCCCACCGGAGTCTCCAGCCCCAGATGGGAGTGCGGGGGGACTTCCCTGGGCTCCAGATCCCACTGACCCCTGGTTCCGGCTTCATCTCTCCCTCTTCCCATTCCCATATCCCCCACACTCCAGCGCCCCCAAATCCTCCTCCCCCCCTTGGTGAATTGCTGGGAACCCCCATTCCAGCAGCTCTTTGCTTGCTCCAGTGCAACCCCACTGACTGTGCTGGGATCCGCCATTCCCACCTCCCACGGCGTCACTCGGGCAAAAACACTCCCAAACTTGGCCGGGACGGGTCTGATCCTTTCAACAGCCTCACCAGCCCCTCCCTCAAGTGCTGATTCCGACTCACAACTCCCCAGCAGCGGGAGGGAAACGCCAGTCAGGAGATCCATGGGTAGAGGGAAATTCGGGGCTGGCAGCAGCTCCGTGGAAGCCACCCTCATCCCTGAGGGTGAGGCAAGGAAAAAAAAAAAAAAAAAAAAAAAAAAAAAAAGGGTCCTTCAGTGCCAGACATTCCACAAAGAGAGACGGGGAAGAAGGAAGAGCCCTGCCCATGGATGCAGAGGGAATAAACAGCCTGTCTGGATTCAGCGGAGCATCCTTTGGAGTGGGCTCCAGCCCTCCTTCGGGCTTTGTCTCCATCCTTGGATCACATGAGGTCCCGCTGTGAGGGATTTGCATGAAGGCGGGGACAGGAGGGGAATGGGGAGACACAGCCCCAGGGAAGAGGCGGGAGGAGGAGAAAACCACTGTAGTGGAACAATTCGGGCTAATTTCAGTGGCCGGTCACTGAATCTGTGCTGGGAGTAGGGAGTCAATCTCTTGGAGCCCCTTGAGGCCCTGGAAGGGGCTCTGAGGTCTCCCTGGAGCCTTCTCCAGGTGAGCACCCCCAGCTCTTCCAGCCTGGCTCAGGAGCAGAGCGGTTCCCTCCCTCGGAACATCTCCGTGGCTTTCCCTGGAGCCGCTCCAGCAGCTTCCCGTGGCGGGCTGGCCCCGGTTCCGCGGNCCCTGCCCGGACACGCACCCGCCGCGGGCATTCCAAGGGAACAGCCCCATCCCGGGGGGATTCGCTGCCTTGGCAGCACCCGGCACTCCCACCTGGGCGGGCAGGTGTGTGCGGGAGCAGCCTGCGAGTCCCCCCGCAGCCCACCCGTGGGGAATGGCCTGGGGCAGGGCCGCCCGGGGGTCCGGGAGGGCAGAGATGAACCCAGATCCTTTCAACCTGACCTCACACCGCTCTCCTGTGGATACAGAGGCTGAATAGATCCCAGTATCCTGTGGATCTAGAGGCTGAAGTGATCCCAATGTCCTCGTTGTTCTCTGAGTGCCCGGGTGCTGGAGGCTCCAGGCTGCAGGCAGCTGCCCCCCATTCCCACCCCAGCAGGATCCCAGCTGCTCCCTCGGTCTGTCCCAGTTTGCCATCAATGCTTTGTTTCCATCCCAGCTGAAATCCCAGGCTCCAGGCAGCGCGGAGGAGCTGCGGTGTCTGCAGGTGCTCAATCAGCAGCCTGAGGGCTCCAGCCTGGAGGAGCTGAGCAGCAGCAAGGGCTGCCTCAAGCTGGCCAGCACCATCAAAGCCTACGTGGCCACGGTGAGCCCGGGACCAGGGGAGGATGGGAGAGCTCCTGGTTGTCCCGTGCCTCATTTTCCTCATCGGAGCGGTGTGAAGGGGGAATAGCCAGGATGGTTCAAGGTGAGAGTAGCACTTGTGGCTTCATCCACAGCAAGGAGGTGGTGGGGCCCAGCAACAGTGTGACAGGGAAGTTGATGGAGGCTTGGAGTAGGAGCTCAGGCATGGGGAACCCCTGAGTCACCTTTAACCAGGGAACTTTCTCTTTTCTATGGCACAGGTGACGGAGAGCATGATCCGCAAGAGCGCAGTGAAGGGTGAGTCCCTCCTGGGCCAGCTCTGGGGCTGCAGCCAGAGCCTGATCCATGGGAGCTGTGACCCATGGCAGCTGTGATCCCAGCAGTTGTGCTCCTGGGAGCTGTGATCCACACGAGCTGTGCTCCTGAGAGCTGTGATTCCGGGAGGCCAGCAGGGAGTGGGGGAGCTGGTCGCTCCTGGGGCAAACTCCGGTGCTGTGAGCTGGGGCAGGCAGAGTGGAGAGCCAGGATTGTCACTTGCAGTGACAGGCACACGTTCTGGGAATGGGCTGGGGGACAGCCACATCCATTTGTCTGGAGGCTGGGGAACCAGGGCTGTGGCACACACAGATGTGTTGGTTGATGATTGACGAGACATTTCCATCCCTCAATAACCTTTTGCTCTGGTGGGTCAGTGGGTCATTCCCTGCCTTGCTGGCATGGGGCCAGTTGTCCCCACACTGTCCTTACAGCATCTGTCCCTTTCCTGCAGAGGCCTGGCGGAGCTACTTCAACACCTCAGAGGGGCAACTTCCTCCCAAAGTATCTGGGAAACCTTCGGCACATCTCACCCTCCGCCCACAGAGCCTGGCTCAGGATGGTGAGTTGGGGAACCCCTCTGGGCACTGCTGGGTCTCCAAGATGGGAACGGGGGAGAGATCAAAGGGCAGGGGACCAGGATGGAGGAGGCATCGGGCAGCCGATGGGGAGAGGGACTCCAAGACCACCAAGCTCCACCCCTCCGAGCTGGATGACTGGGAAGGAGTCAGAGCCACCCCTCCCCTCCGTGTGACCCCGTCAGGCCGCTCCCCCCAGTGACGCTCCCTTCCCGCAGGACGCTCCCAGCGCTTCGGGAATCTGTCGCAGTCGTGCCGCCACGCCATCGCCCACTGGGGGCACAGCAGCCTCCACTCCCACCTGCAGAACATGACCTACCGGGCCGGGCGGCTGCGCGTGGAGCAGCCGGGCAAGTACTACGTGTACTCCCAGATCTATTTTCGCTACCGCGGCGCCGGCCGCGACTCGGGCCCGCAGCTGGTGCAGTGCATCCAGTGGCAGCCGGCCCACAGCCCACCCGTGCTGCTGCTCAAGGGCGTGGGCACCAAGTGCTGGGCACCCGAGGCCGACTACGGGCTCCACGCGCTCTACCAGGGGGGACTCTTCGAGCTCAAGGCCGGTGATGAGCTCTTCGTCTCCGTCTCCTCCCTGGCCATCGATTCCAACGATGCTGCAGCCAGCTACTTCGGGGCCTTCCGGCTCGACCTGTGACACCCCCTCTGCTCCCACCCGGCCCCTGGACAGCGGCCAATGGCCCCGGGGTGGTGCAGGGCTCTTCTCGCTGTGTTGTCCCTTGTGGGGGGATGAGCCAAGGAGGGCACGGCGGGGCTCTGCTGTGCTCGGTGCCATCCTCCCCGTGGGAGGCAGCCGTGAACCAGGGAGGGTCTCTGAGGACCTACAGGGGACACGCACGACGGGGGACATCCCAGCCCTGGTGACACAGCACCTCCCCGCAACTCCCTGCAGCAGGAAATGCACCAGGGCTACATCTGACAAAGCATCCTGGCAGGGTGACACCCATGAGTCTGACCCCACCTTGGGCAGGGCTGTGGGTGCCAGGACCTGGGGCTGGAAGCACCCCTGGGGCACAGGGCTGGCAGCTGTGGGCACAGGATTGACATCGTGGGGATGGGGCAGGTGCAGTGTCAGCCTCTGGAAGGGAACAAAGGAGTTTCAGTTTGGGAGATGGAAGCCTGGGGCAGCACCAGCGATGGTTACAGGGAGGGCAAAGGGCAGGACCGTGACACCGCAGCCGTCGCCAGTCCTGGCACCACACCTGGCACGTGGCACTGGGGCACGTGGTGAGCGACCAGGCTGCACAGCACCAGGAGCTCAGCACATCCCCTCCCGGGGGGATTCTGTCCCCCCCAGCCCTCATGGACAGCGCAGTCACCACTTCCTCACACCTCCAGCCCTGGCAACCCCCGCAGGATTCCAGCTCTGGGTGAGCCCGGTGGACACAGCAGGACCTTGGAGGGACCAAGCCAGCCAAGAGGCCAAAGGTGGGTTCAGGCAGGGCAGAACAGGGCCCAGCTGGCTCAGCCCGTGGACACTGGGTGGGTACAGCCCCCTTTTCTAACTCCCCCTGTATTCTCTGTATCCTCCTAAGACTAAGAGGGTTTTATAGACAGTGGCAGCGTGGGCTGCCATAGGCACGGGACTCCCAGGGAGGATGGAATAAAGCCTTGTACTCCAGCACAGGTCTGGCCCCTTTGCACCCAGGACACAGCCCCAAGCAGCCTGGACCCAGAGCCAGGGGGAGCAGGGCTGGGGCAGACAGAGCCCAGCAAAAGCTCCTGCTCATCCTGCATCCACAGCACCTCCAGGGCTCTCAACTGCCAGTCCCCAGGGACACCTGGGGCAGTCCCAAGGGGGTGTGTTCCTGCTTTTCCAGCCAGTGCCTTCATCCCTGATGGGCCCAGCTCCTGCAGAGACCCCACAAAATCTGAGCCCATCCCAGCTCCTCCTCACCTGCACCCATCAGCTCCCAGGGGGTTCCAGTGCTCCTCCTCTGAGTCTGGGATTGCTGAGCCCAGCCCAGGACACAGCCAGACCCCGGGGTCACCGATGGGCTGTTCCTGGGCAGGGGCTGCTCCTCCCTCCTGCCATCGCCTCCTGCAGCTTTCCAGGCCTGACTCCTGGCCCTCCACATCCTTGGCCAGGGCTGGGGCTGAGCCAGGCAGTTCCCACATCCCCCCACACTCCCAGCTGTTGGGCATTCCTACTCTCCAGCCCCCATCTCCTGCAGGCTCCTGATCCAGGGGTGTTGGTACAACCCCCACAGGGCATGGGGCTGCCCTGCACGCAAACACCTGGGCCAGCCCCAAATGCAAGGGAAGATTCCCCAGCTTACCCACCTCCAAAAGCTCATCCAAAGCCAGAGAGCACCAAGAGCAGCCTCCTGCAGCCTCCAAAGGGGTGACAGGGCTGATTCCCCCCATGGCAGGGCTGCAGGGCCCCATTTTCCCAGTCCCATGGAGGGATGGAGGGAGCTAAGATGAGCCTTGGCTCTGCAGCACTTGGCCTTGGAGCACACTGGGCTCTTGCTCAAAAGAAAAAAAAAAAACATTCCAAACCCCTCCATTCCAAAACTATCCCTTTTCCTCCACCTCTCATTCCCCCCTCCTGCTGTCCCAATCACCTTGGTGACCCACAACAGGGCTCTTGACAGCCTCAGGTGAAACACCCCCCGGAGCACCAAGCTTATCCCACCTCTGGCAGCAGCCATGGGAGCACGGGGCTGAACCAGCAGGGCTGGGGCTACAGGAAACACAGCAGGTGGTTCCAAGATTTCCTTTGAAAGGGATTTTAACACAGACACAGCCCGATGGAGCCGGCAGAGGTGTTTGCCATGGAGGAAGCAGGGAAAGCAGCGAGCGGAGAGAGCTGGGCTCGGTGCCAGCAGGCAATGGCCCACCCTGCTTTCCTGGAAAGGAGAGGGCTCGTGGGTGGGTGGATGGGAAAAGGAGAACTCCAGCAGCATCAGGGCAAAGGGCAGCCTCACCCTGTCTGGGGAGAGCCCAGCTGGAGTTCCTCACTGTGAGGAACTGGGACAGGTTACCCTGAGCAGCTTCAGCCCCTGCAGCCCCTCTGCCTCCTCCATCCCTGTCCTGGTGCTTCCAGCAGAAGGGCTGGACCTCCCCAGCCTGGCCAGGGCCATGCTCCCACCTGGACAAGTGGATCAGCCACCAGCAGGAGATCCCAGCAGCATGAATACCCAGCCTCCACAAAAACTGCCTGAGGCACCCGTGCCAACACTGCCCATCCCAGGAAAGAAAGAACAAAGTGTGGAAGGACCTGGATGAGGACACACCACTTTTCTCTGACCGAGGACACAAAATCTGCTATGCAAATGGAGCAGAGTTCTGAAGATTTCTCATATAACTTTTCTGTTATTGTTAAAATTGCTTATTAGAAATTACAACTCACTATTTCAACATGAGTGTTGCTGACAGGTTCACTGTAGCTCCTAGTAGAAACCAAAATCTATGGTCCCTAAACCAGCTCTGCCTCACACAGCCTCCTCTGCCAGCACCTCCCTCAGGCTGGGGAGAGCCACAAGAATAAACAATTCCCCATTATCCCTTCTGACCCTGTCCCCCAAAACCGAGAGCTCCAGCTCCCCAGGCAGCACATCTCTACTGTGTCCCTACTGTGACAACCCTGGAGCCTCCCAGCCTTTCCTTAAGCTGAAGGAAGACAGGGTCAGAAGGGATAATGGGGAGACATTCCCTGTGAGGGTGGTGAGGCCCTGGCACAGGGTGCCCAGAGGAGCTGGGAGTGCCCCTGGATCCCTGGCAGTGCCCAAGGCCAGGCTGGATGGGGCTGGGAGCAGCCTGGGACAGTGGAAGGTGTCCCTGGACCATGACAGGGGGTGGAACTGGATGAGCTTTATAGTCCTTCCAACCCAAACCATTCCAGAATTGTATGATTCCCTCCTGCTCTAACGCAGTCTGGGAGGTGGGGGGGGGTGATGCAGTACTGATAAAATCTTCACATTGACCTGATTTCCCATGAATTTTCCCACTGAATCACTGTGGATTCAATCCAAACACAAAGTGCTTCCTGCAGCCTCTGCCAAAGGTCAGTCTTATCTCCACTGCCGAGGAGGTGCTTCTACCTCAGTCCAGAGCGTTCACGGCCCTGAGCCTTCATCTCTAAATAAATCCTGGGGCCAAAGGCTTTTTTTCCCCTTCTTTCTTGTTATGAACCAGCTCATTGCTACCTCCAAGTCCCCATCCCTGCCCAGGCACGATCTCGTTTTACTTTCAAGTCCCCAGCCTGGCCCGAGTTCACAGTAAGGAGAGGAAATCCACGCCGAAATCCACGTCACGGCGGCAGGAAATCATTCCTGGGGACATTGTAAATAAAGCACACAAAGAGAAACAGCGGGGTGTGGTGTGAGCCCAGCAGCGCCCCTCGCTCTGCCCCAGGGCACCTCACAGCCATCGCTCCCCCAGGCAGGAATTCAGCCTGAAAAAAGAGGGAAACAAAACAGAAACATCTTTCCTACAGCACGAAGGATTCACGGAGCTGCGGGATGCTCCTTAAACCCTCAGGAAAACAAGAGTGCTGGGGCGCTGTGAGCGAGCAGGGGACACCCGGTGCTGCTGCAGGCAGGAGGCTCAGCTCATCCCTTGAGGAATCACAGATGGTTTGGGTCGGAAGGACCTTTAAGGGCCATTTAATGCAATCCCATCTCAGCTGTGCTGCTCCCAGCCCCTTTCTCGCGGCCCCACGGAGACCCCAGAGGAAAGAAGGGAATTTCTCTCCTTTCCATACCCAGTTCTTTCCCTGCGCAGCCTGCGGCTCCCAGCATCAGCGGGGCCGCTCCTCCCGGTTCCCCCTCGGTCTCAGCGGCTCCGGCCCCGGCTCTGTCCCCCCCGGTTCCCCCTCGGTCTCAGCGGCTCCGGCCCCGGCTCTGCCCGCGGGCTAAGCAAGCTGAACACAAGGGAAGCGCTGAGCCAGCTCCAGCCGGGCTCACGGGCCACCCACACAACTCACACGCGGCTTTCTCCTTTTATTCCCCCATGAGCTGGAGACGTCAGGAAAAAAATAATTCCACTTTTAAAGAAAATTTCTTCATTTTGCGTTCTGTTCAAACACCTGCAGCATTCCACGGAAGCACGGAATCAGACTGGTTCGGGTTGGGACCTTAAAGATCAGCTCAACGGGAGGCTCAAAGGCGGCTCCCCCCAGTCCCATCCTGCCCTCCCAGCGCCCGACAGCCGAGCGCATCCAGCCCTCGCCCCAGAGAGGTCCCCAAAATCATGGACATAAATGGGATATTGCAACCCCCGGTCCCTCCGCGTCACTCCTCCAGTGGATGGATCTCTCATCCTGCATCCCCATCTGTCTGCCGAAGGGAATCACAGGGCTCCTCCTGGAGTGAAGCAATGGAAGAGCAAGGACTGGACAGGGCAAAGCCCTTCTCAGGAGCTGGAAGTTTGGCACCGTGAGAACTCCAAATCCTGCCCGCACCCAAAGTGAACCTCCCTGAAGCCTGGGCTTTTCCTGCCCTTTTCACTCCCGTCCTCCCAGATAGGATTTTCTCCCGCCAGCATCCCGAGACACCTCTCCCACTGAAAAAACAATCCATGGGGAAGAGAGAGCAGCAGCTGAGAGAGAGGAGCTGTTGGACAGGTGTTTCCTGCCCCGGGCTCCCATTCCCATTCGGCAAAGCAGCTGCAATTCCCTCTGACAGCTGCTCCCTGCGCTCCTTCCCCGGGAGCAGCTGGGATGAGCCACCAGCCAGCTGGGATGTTCCATCTGGGATAACCCTGCACACGGGTTGCCCTTTTGGCACCTCAGCTTCACACTGGGCTGCTGCAGCCTTCCCACAAGGAGAGGAATCTGCTCATGGATCATGGATTTAATTGAAGCAGGACCACATTTCTCAAGCTGGGACCCTCCTGAGGATGGTGAGGAGAAAAATAGAAATGCTTTGTGTTTCTGGTATCCCCTGTGTGTCACAGGAAGAGAAGCCAGCATGCATAGGACAGGCAGTCCGAGAAGGGAGCTCCCAGGGGAGTGGGAGAAGGCAGCTTCTTCCCTGAACTGAGCCCCAGATCCCAGGAGTATCCCACCTGCCTTCCAAACAGAACAAAAAGAGGCATTTAAAAGCAAAGCTGCTGCTGGCAGGGGCTGAGGCAGCACATGAATTCCAACCATCTCCTGCTGTACAAAACCACCACAGACCAGTCCAGGCATTTATTTCCCAAGCAGAAGGAACTGGATCCATTGGTGACATCTCAGGTTGAGGCAGCTTTGAGTTGTACAAGGACTGAGACATCAGGGAAGCAGCAGAGCAGGGAGTGGCTGCTGGATGCCTTTGGAAGATCAAGAATCTGGCTTTTGCTCCTTGGAAAGACAAGGAATTTGTATTGGAGAGGCTTTGAGAGGGACCCAGCCAAGTCCAGTCAGGAGTCCCCACAAATATGAAACAGCTGAGGCCAGGACGAAGAGCATCAGCCTCCCAGGGCATCCAGAAGTCTCCCAAATTCCAGTAAATGGGCAGTTTTATTAACAGGAAAATCATTTGGTCAGCACTGGGACAGGGACTGAGGAGCACAGGGCGCCACGGTGGGAAAGGTTTCTTGCATAGTTGTTGGCCAAAGGAGACCTGGAGCAGTGCCCTGCTGGGAATTCTGCAAGAGTGAGCAGGGAACAGCATCCATCTCCCAGGAATGGAGCTCTCCAGTGGGGCAGGGTGAGGAGGAGGCCACCTGTGACATGTCCAATAGCATTGGGGTTTGGGGAAGGGCAGGAATTTAGGACTCAGCCTCTGGGATTTTAGTGATGTGCTCAGGGGAAATCAAGAAGGAATCCTTGGGCATAAATCAGAGAAAGGGAGCAGGATGGGAAGATACACCTGTGAACTCTTCCTACCTCCTCCCTGGGGTTCTCTTGACAAGGCAGTGGCAGAGTAATTAATACATTCACTAATTAATCAAAACCAGCATCTTCCTGATCAGAATATGGGCCCAATTTTAAGGAGCTCTGATGTGGGGTGGTTTGGGCTTGTCGTTTTGTTGGGTTTTTTTCCTTCTTTCTGCCAAGCAGCCTCAGCCAGCCAAATTTTATTTTCTCTCCCCTATTTTGGCTTCCCAAGGTTGTGATTTTTTCCAAGTGGGCAACTGGGAATACACCAACCTGAGCCCAGCCCTGTCCCTCTGCCACCACCTGAATACTGTGTGCAAATCTATCCTGCTCCTTCCACACCTCTGGAAGTGCACAAACACCTTGGCTTTTCCTCTCCATGTTCGTAACAGAAGTTCCAACAAAAGAAGAGGAAGAAATACAATTCTCTAACATTTTGCTTTTACTCCTTCATGGAATCTTTCCAACTCAACTTCACAAAAGCAACGTAAATAAAGTCTCTTTGTTTTTCTTCTAAAAAGAAGATCATGTTCCACAGATTCCATAGTGCAATTGGTTATCTGGTAAGAAAAAAAAATATCTTCTTCAGCTCCACGGAGGAAAATTCTGGAAACAGTCCATGGTCTCAATAAAAATAGGAAAGTCTACCCAGGGTGGGCTAGAAAGTTCCAGGTACGTGGGACACACAATCCCTACAGTCTGCCTCTAGTTGAAGAGGATGGAATCGGGGTCCTGGTTGGCCATCTGTGCAATGTGCTTTAGTACGTCCTTTTTGGTAATGATCCCCAGCAGCTTCCTGGAAAATAAAAAATGTTTTTAATGCACCAACACCATCAGAAGGGTCCCTGGCAGGGCCACGTGAGTTCCCTGCAGGTGCCAAAGTGCCTTTTGAGATTCAAAGTGACACCCCACAGAAAGTATTGCACCCTCTGAGGGTGGTGAAACACTGACACAGGCTGTGCTGCCCCATCCCTGGAAGTGTCCCAGGCCAGGCTGGACAGGGCTTGGAGCTGGGCTGTCACAAGTGCCTCTGGCAGGCAAGAACTGCTCCAGTATCCAGCAGCAGCTGGATCCCAGTGCTGTCCCCACAGCAGAGGAGGCTCTGACCCCAGGTCCCAGGGCTCTTACCCGTTGTGAGTGACCAGGCACTGGCGCAATCCCAGCTTGCGGAAAATGTCCACCACGATCTCCATGGGCGTCTCGTCCGTCACCGTGAAGGGACTGAGGTCCAGGATGCTCCTGAGTTTCAGCACAGACGGGGAGCTCGGAGGCAGGGGGGGACAGTAGTCAGTGAAACAAATAACTGAGGTGCTCACAATCCCATCCTGCTTCTTCCGGGCGTTTTCTGGAAAGAGAAATGTTTGGTTCAATATCAGCACTCCTTTCTTTTTCCAAACAAAGGAGCATTCCTGTTCCTCAGGTCACATTTAATGGCCTCCGAAGTCCTTTCCTTCCCTTTGCCAGAGCTGTTTCCACTCTAGGAGGGTGGGATAGGTTTCTAGCCTTTCTTCTAAGGGAACCATGGAATCATTAAGGTTGGATAAGACCTTTAAGACCATAAAGTCCAACCATCAACCAGCACCACCACCATGGTCACCAAGTGCCATGTCCTCAAGTGCTACATCCATGTATTTTTTGAACATTTCCAGGGATGATGACTCCAGAGCAGCCTGTGCCAGGGCTGGACAACCATTTCCATGGAAAAATTTGCCCCAATATCCAACCTAAACCTCACACAGGCACAACTTCAGGTCTTGTCCTGTCACTCATTATCTGGGAGAAGCTACGAGATCTCCAAAGTTCCACTGCAGGGGCAGGATCAGCCCAAAGCCAAGGCAAAGCACCTCATTGTGCTCTGGCCAGGTAAATACAAGTTCTGGAGAACTTTTTACTTCCCAGTTTTTAGAGGAAGTAAATAAAATGCTTTGTACTTTTATGAGTCATTGATTTGGGTCCCATGTGGAGCAGTTAAAGGACTATTTTTAAGCACTCAACAACTGGCACAGGCTCCACGGACGTCATCAGGGTCAGGAATGGAAAACAAGCCAAGTACTGGCCATCCCTCAGATCTTCACAGCACTGCACACACAGGTACTGTGGGTACC
This sequence comes from Aegithalos caudatus, assembly GCA_013389925.1. Lineage (NCBI taxonomy): Eukaryota > Metazoa > Chordata > Aves > Passeriformes > Aegithalidae > Aegithalos > Aegithalos caudatus. The sequence continues at coordinate 48,569 of WEIU01001048.1, read as the reverse complement.
TGCCACACTGCAATCTGATATCAGCGTTCCACGGCTTCCTGGGAAGAGGCAGGTCTGGCAGCCCAAACACCAGGTTGGATATTCAAAATACTTTAGAACATTTGGCGTATTTGATCATGAAAACCCAAATCCCATCCTGTGCATCACTGTGCACAGCTTGGGGACAGGACCACTCTAAATGAATCCTTGGAGATTCCAAGGAACCCAAGTGCAGAAACTCATGGTGGTACCACAGAAGGCAGGCAATGCACATATCCTGATGCACTTGTTCCTGTATTTTATTCCATATTATCGCAGGCAACCAGTGACACGGCAAAAGGACACAGCCTCAAATGTGCCAGGAGAGGTTCACGTTGGACATCAGCAAGAATTTCTTTACAGGAAAGCTGGGGGGCTTGCCCAGAGAGGTTTGGAGTCCCCATCCCTGGAGATGACCAAGGAAGGCCTGGAGGTGGCACACAGTGCTCCGGGATGGGGACAAGGTGGGGGGATTGGACACAAGTTAGACTTGATCCTGGAGGGCTTTCCCAACCTAAATGATCCCACAATTCCGTGACAAGCCACCCCACGCCGTCCTTCACATCCAAGGCAAGCAGAGCCCACCCACACTGCTCAGGGACGCACAGCCGGCCCAGCCACCAGCACCAGGAGCGTGTGACCTGCTCAGGTGAGCCACAGCTGGCATTAATGCCAGCACCTCCAGCTGGGCAGCGCTGCCCCTTACCGATGGAAATGATGAGGTCCCTCCTGAGGACAAACCCCACCAGGCGCTGGGACGCCCGGGACACCACCACGGGGTAGCCGCTGTAGGTGGTGCCGGTGACGATGGCCTCCACGTCCTCCACGCTCATGGTGTCCTGCGTGATGACCGTCAGGGGAGGGTCGCTCTTGCGCGGCCGCATCACGTCCATGGCCCGCGTCTTGTGCGAGAACTCCTCCTTGGCCTCCAGGAAGGGGTACCCGTTCAGGCGGATGTGGGCGTCGTAAATGCCCTCCCGGCCGATGGCATCGGCCACCCACTTGCTGGTCATGGCCGCTGCCATCAGGGGCACGATGTACTCCAGCCCCCCGGTGAGCTCGAACATGATGACCACCAGTGACACGGTCATGCGGGTCACCCCCCCTGCAACACAGCACGGCTCGGCTCAGCCCGGGGCGGTGGCACACCCGTCCCCACCTCCAGGGAAGCGTGGTGCCAGCACAGTTGGACTGCCCCGTTCAGCAGTGCCAAACTGAAACCTCTGTCCCTGCCACGGCACCAGGCCCCGGCATGGAACTCACGGTCTTGGCATGTTTTAATTACGCTTTTGAGATTCGAGTCTCAAAGCTACTCCCAAATATTTTACAAGAGTTTTGTTTCAATACCCATTCCCCAAAGGGGCAGAGACCCTTCAGTGCTGCCCAGCAGCAAACAGGACCATTAATGAAGTCAAAGTCTATTTATCTTCCATCAATTACATGCAAACAATCCCAGAAGGGTCTGGGTTTGAAGGAACCTTCAAGTCTATCTCATTCCAACCCCTGTCATGGGCAAGGACACCTTCCACTAGATTGGATTGCTGAAACAAGACCTCTGAAAAGGACTAAGATGGGGATTGGTGGGGGGCATGTTTTCAGAGGAGAGTTTCTCTTGACAAAGTGGTCCCTTAGGAATTAAACGTATTCCATAGATGAGGGAACTGGCAATTGTCAAAGCGTAGTTCAGTCACATGCACCCATTTTCTCCAACTCAGCCAAGAGGAAGAAGCATTACCAAAAAACAGAGCACTTAAAAGCAGAATTGCATCACAACATTTAAGGCCAGAACAGGAAGTAAAATGAATTAAAACTCCACAGGAAAATTCAAGACCCTGGCAGCCTCAACTGTTCTGGCTCCCACTCAGAAGCTCCCCACTGCACCAGGCTGGAGATGGCAAAAGAACACCACCAGGGTGAGGAACATGGCACATTCTATTACAGCATTTCCTGGGGCTCCTGAGGTGACACCAGCTCTGATGGCCAGCCTCAGCCACAGAATCACTATAGGGTGGAATGAGATAAGGTCCCCCCCCCAGCCCAAACCATTCTGAGGTTCAATGATTAAGGCTGGGAAAGGCCTCTAAGATGAGGGAGTCCAACCATTCTCCCACCCCAGCAGCCCTCCAGGTGGCCAGGCAAGGCCCAGCCCCAGCTCACCCAGGCAGGCGGCGGCGCCCACCATGGCGTAGAGGCCGGGGGTGATGCAGTCGGCGCCCTGGCTGCACCAGCCGCTGAAGATGGCCCAGTCGTGGTGGTAGAAGGCCAACTGCTCCACGGCCACCCCCAGCAGCCGGCCTGCGATGGCCCCCACGGCCATGCTGGGGATGAAGAGCCCCGAGGGCACCTGTGGGAACACGGGGCAGTGAGCAGCAGAGCCCAGGGACCGCGCAGAGGAGCCGTGGAACCTCAAACTGCAGCCAGGCTGAGGATTTGCTCAGCTGGAAGGGACATTTGAAAAGTCATCTAGTCCAACTCCCCTGCAATGAGCAGGGACAAAAAACCTGTCCATCAGCTCCATCTACTGCAGGAAAGCTCACACCCAGGAACTACACCTGCAGCTCTAGAGGCTACACCAAACAACTTCCAAACCCTCCGTGCAAGGAGCAGCTCCAATTATGCATTTACAAATTAAGACACTGACTGCTTTGCAATTAGCTCTTTCATCTAAATCACATATTTATCAAAAAAGCTTGAGGCAGGACAATTCAGGAGAATTCTGTGTCTGGAGAATGGGATGTGGAGCCCTGGGGCACCAGTTTTGTGACTGTGTTAGTGCCCACACTCAGGCTGGAAGGTTTCTACTGCCCTCAGGTTCAAGCAGCAGGACAAACATCTGCAGTCTGTCTCCTTCTGACAGAGCTTGGGGGAACACATTACTGGTTAGGGAGGAAATAAAAAAGTCCTGAAAAAGCACAGGAAGAACATGAGCTCCTTTACAGGCAACCCTCACCTTCATGCCAAAGGTGAAGATGGTGATGAAGACCTTCATGATGAGGGCCAGTGCCAGCTGCCACATGGCCGTGTAGACGCCGGGGCCGGCGGCGCGGTCGGGCAGATCATCCCCCTTGGTGCTGTTGAAATCGTTCACGTACTCGCAGAGCTTGGACGAGTCCAAAATGCCGCAGTCATTGAAGAGCTCCGAGATGAGCTCGCTGGTGCTCATCCTGGTGTACTCGTTGGGAAAGGCCAGGATGGCCGTGATGGCCGTCACCACGAACACCTCCAGCACCGGGTACTTGCCCAGCCGCGTCGTCTTGCGCCGCCTGCACCAGGCGATGTTGCTGCGGATGAAGAAAGCTCCCCAGAGCCCACCGAATATTCCCAGCAGGATGAAGGGCACCAGTTCCAGCAGGTGCCATGGCATGTGGAACTCCACGTAGAAGAGCACGAGGCGGCTGTTGCCGAAGGGGTTGATGGAGCGCAGGGTGAAGGCGGCCACCAGCGCGGCGAAGAAGGAGCGCCAGAGAGTCTTCAGAGGGAAGTAGTAACTCACCTGAAGGGGAGAGCAAAACACATTTGGTCACTGGAACACTTAGCATGACCCCACTGCAGGGAGTAAGGCCAGGATAGACATCCATGAGCACTGGCTCATTCCCTGCTCTCCGGCCAAGCATCCCAGGCTTGCTCTGGAGCTCCAGTTCAATGAGGACTTCAGTGAGAGGGATGGGCCCTGGCCTGCAGCACGTGCATGGGCCCTCTGTGATCCCTGGAGTGACTCACTTGGGGTAATAAAACCTGTTACACATCAGCCATGAGCTGAATTCAGAGAATTCTGTGGCTCTGCAAGGTCCAAAGTACCAGACAGCAGTACCTGCCATCATTGTCACCAACTATTGCTCAGCTAAGCAAGTCCATCCCTGCCTTCCTCTGAAATCCATACCAGCCTTCCTCTAAAATCTCCCCTGAGCTAAACAGCAATGATCCTTTCACATATCCAGATCAACAGATTAAGGATTAGGCCAGATTAAAGATTAGGCAACGATGCCATCCAAGGAAGAAAAGAGGATTGATAAACCAGAGAAGTTTGTTCCCAGGTACCCTGAGACACAGCTGTCAGGAGAGTGGACAAGGGAAAATGGCTTCAAGCTGTGCCAGGGGAGGGTCAGGTTGGACATCAGGAGGAATTTCTCCATGGGCTGTGTTTCTAACCCACAGGGTAAGGTCTTAAGGTCTGCACTAAAGCAGCATTCCAAGGTTACCTCCTCCAGGCTGAAGAGCACTCCTCCAATGGGAGCTCCAAAAGCCACAGACACACCGGCGGCAGCAGCTGCTGACAGCACCTGAGGGACAGACAGAGGCACTCAGACTTCTCAGCCCTCCCAGCCTTTTTTGGTCTGTCACTTGAATTTGTACAATGTTATCAACAGCACAGTCAGCTAAGTCTGACCTGCTTTAAGACAGCAGGGAAAAGGTAGAGTGATCCAATTCCCCAAGAGGGAGCTCCAAAAAAAAAACCACTTGCCCCCAAGCAGAACCATTTGCCCCCAAACAGAACCACTCTAGCCCACCTGAGCTCCCCAGGCTGGTGTCCCCACGTACCTCCCTGCGCTTGGCCTCGTTCTTGCGGTACTTGGTGAAGAGGTGGCACAGGATGTTCCCACAGCAGCAGGCCACATGGACCAGGGGCCCCTCCTTGCCCAGGCTCAGCCCCGAGGACACAGCCAGCACCAGGGTGATGGTTTTGATGACCAGCGTCCACTTGCCCAGGTAGCCTCTAATGATGAAACCACTTAAGATAGTTTTGATCTGGAAGTCAAGCACACAAAGCTCTACAGGCTTTCATTCAAGCCCTGGTCAGAGCTCCTGATTTTCTGGGTTCCCAATCCTGCCCCTCCATACAGCTTTCAAGAGTCCCCCTGAGCTATCAAAAGTGAGAGTCCATAAAAATGTCTCTCCATGCAAAGGCAGGAGCAGCCATCTGAGTCCTTCCCTCAGGGCCACTATCCCTGCTGGAGGAACACCTATGCGGTACCTCCTGCAGCAATCTGATTTTCCAAGGTGACTTTAGTATTACACATGTTTCAAATAGCTTGGAAATACACCTATGTATGAAGCCATCATCTAAACTGGAATACATTATTCCATAACATGCATGTGTAAATTTTGGATGGGGTCCTACCTGAAAAACAACCCACACTTGTTCTCACTCACCTCTGGGATCCCTGAGCCACAGGCATAGGGAGCAAAGCCCTTCACCAGGAGCACAGCAAGGAGGGAGAACATCAAGGCCCAGATAACATACATTAAGTAGTTGAGGATATATGCAAAGGCCCCCTGAAACAGAGAGAAAATTGCCAAAATCAGATGGTTTCAACTGAAACCATGTCAGATCTGGGCACTGAAGTGAGCACAGGGAATCAGCAGAGTTATCAGCTAAACATGGAGAGACCTGCCCTAAGTCAGATTTCAAGGCCAGGTTCCATTTGCTGGTTTATCAGTCATGGCATTCCCCCAGAACGTTCATGGGCAAAATACCCCCCAACAGCACATCCTGGACAGAGCAGTGGCACAGTGCAGCTGTAAATGTGCCAGTGTTGGGCCTCCCCACATGCCCTCCAAGGACAACACCCACATAACCTTTTATTGACACCCCTTTAGGACCCCAACAATGAACCACTGAACCACCCAGAGCTTGGACTCCTGGCATCCACATCACCCCAGGGATGATACAGGCTGGGCAAACAGGGAATTCAGCAGCAAAAGCAGCTCCAGGCACACATCACCTCTCCATGGCCAAGGATCAGCTGGGACCAGCTCTTCCACTCAGGACACTTGTCCCTGTCGGTGAAGGTGGTGTTGGATTTCCAGCAGCAGTGCTCGTGGTTGAACCAGAACCCTGCCAAACACACTCCTTCCTTCAGATCTGTCATCCAGTGGGCAGAGATGTCGATCAGACCTGCCAAGGAACCTGGTTTAAAGGGGAAAAAAGCAAAATAATTTAATGAGCAGACTCATTAAAGCACCTGAAGGTCACAGTCTGCCCCACCTCCCAACACATAGAGCAGAGTGGTATTTCTGCCTACAACTCACTTTTACTCTATGGAGAACTAAATGAGAGGATTTGCCCAATTTTGAATAATTCCAATATTGAAAGAAGCAGGAAACAGAGCATGGCTGATGATGTTTCAAAGGCTGACTGTGTTCAAACCCTCCCCTGCATCACCAGCACTTAATTCTCATAACTGTTTGTTAAACACAGCACAGCAGCAGTGGGAGGGCAGAGAGGGATGTCCCACATTCCTGAGGGACTCAGACAAAATGTGTCACCAGGATCCAGGAGCTGCACCAACAACAGCAACACTGTGACAGGAATAACTCTGACTTTGGAGAAAACATTTCCAGCCCTAATTTAAAAAAAGAAAAATAAAGGAGGGGAAAGTTACAGCTGTGCCAAGTAAAACAAGGCAAGCAGAGCCAGCACAGAAGGGAAGTCAGGTTTTAAGAGGAATCTTCAAATCACTTTTGTTAATAACTCCTCCAATCCCAAAACCCCCACACCAAGGCAGAGGCCAGGGACTTCTGATCCGTAGGAGCAAGTGGCAGCACAAGCTCCAGAGGCTGCAATAAACATTCAACAAATCCCCCAGTTAATGACCAACTGGCCAGCAGCCTTCCTGGGTAAACATTAACACAAGATTTCACTCCATCCCTCGTGACAGATGCTTGCTGCTTCCTATTGGAAAGATTTGTATCCAAGTGATTTATTCCTGCTGCCCTGGGGCTAAAGTTTGTTTCTAAGTAATATAAAAGGTCTCAGTCAGCTGAATTCTGAAAGACACCTGATTTCTAAGCAACACCTCTCCCTTTTTATATCTAAGTATAGAAGGAAAAGCCACCAAAAATAAGAAACTCTTGCTGGCAGCTCCTAGCATTAACCCCTTCAACACCCATGAGAAGCATTCAGCACAGACACTCCCAGCATTTTGATCAGCTCTGCTTTAATGAATGTTTTTTTTATTTATTACAGAGTTCTATGCCAGCAGCAGACTCATAGCAGTGTCTAACCTCAGTTTTGTATTTTGGTTTTGCACAAACACAGCCTCAAAGCACTTAAAAATAATTCCCTGTGAATTTACAAGGCAGCAGCAGAGCCCTTGGTGTCAGCACAAAAATCCTGCTGCTGCAAGGATCTGCTGGGCCTTGGGGAGGAATGGATCCTGATGCTGCGGTGCAGGAATTGGTTTTACCTGGAGGTTTGCTCTCACCTGCCAACAAACCAATGAGGAGCATCAGCAGCCAGCCAGAGAAGGCATCACTCACACTGTGCAGCAGTGCCCAGGTAGATTCTTTGCTTCTGTTGGTGATCTGGGAAACAGTTTGCAGAAAGAAACAAAAAACCCTGAGGACTCTGAGGTAAATGTGGTATAAATGCTCTAAAACTACCTGGTGACACTGTGACTCTGAGGGGGGAGAGAAAAAGGGTCTGACAGTGGCTGCTCCTACAGCTGGTGCAGCTCTGGGTGTGGGATGAGAATGGATCAAGGGTCACAGAATTCCAGAATGGGTTAGGTGGGAGGGAACCTTAAAAATCACCCAGTAGCACCCCCTGACATAGGCAGGGACAGCTTCCACCATCCCAGGTTGCTCCAAGCCCTGTCCAACCTGGCCTGGAACACTTGCAGGGATGGGGCAGCCACAGCTTCTGCAGGGAACCTGTGCCAGAGTCCCAAGGGTACGGGCATGAAAGGGTCACAGATTTAATGCCAGCAGACAGGAATGGTCCAGCTGGGAAGAGGGCACTGGTGGCACTGGGAAGTGGGACTCAGCCCTGTCCCAGAATGGCTGAGGCTGTCAGTCCCACTGCTCCTGACAGGCAGACAAAGGGTGACAGAAGAACCATTGTATGCCCGGCTGCCTCTCCCAAGGGAAACGTTCCAGTTCACCACTGTTATTCCCTGTGACGAAGCAAGGCAGGAGCAGGCTGGGGACATGGGTGTTTCATGTAAAGCCCCCCTTGCATGCTGAGCAGATTCCTTTAATTGCAGAGTGGTGATGTCCTGGGAAGGAACTCTGGAAGAACTGAACTCAGTCTTCTCATAAAAAAAAAAAATTCCAATAGAAAGAGCACCATTCACCAGTGCAAACATGAGAGCAGAAAAGCAGGCTGGTTCTGTGCTCCAAACCCCCATTTGGAATAAAGCCTTCAGAAGAGAAGCAGCAACTAATAAACTGCAATATGTTGGATTTAGTGCTCCTTTTCCTCAAACTGAACTCTCAGCTCCCATCCTAAGGGCAATCTCTCCATCCCAGGGTCTCTCAGAAGTGCCTCCCCACCCCAGCAGGAGTCACACATTAATCCTGCACTCTGAGCCAGCGAGGAAGAGGAGGAATTTTTACCTCCCTGTGCCTGTCTCGATCCCTGGACTTCTCTCGCACCCAGTCTATGGTGTTAAAATCTTCATAGGTGCCCACTCCAGGAAGAGGCTCCCCCAGGAAATCCATCATGGTGCTCGTGCCGTTCAGCCCTCCTCCATTATATGAGGAAAAGCCTGGGGGGGAGAAAGGGGAGAAATTGAGCATTTCTTAGTTTTTCCTCTTTTTATTAAAAAAAAACAAAACAAAACAAAACAAAACTCGTTTAGGAGGAAAACCACAGATTTTAGTGGAAATAAAGAACTACTGAGGTGTTCCCTGAGCTGAATAGCACAGGCATATGTTCCCAGGTGATCTGTGCCAGGTACATCCTCCCCAGCTTCAGCAGATCACCTGGAGATGGGGTTGTTCCTGAACAACTGTTCAGGGCAAAGTAAATCACCACCAGCATCCAGATGGTGCCTCTTCCCTAAATCCAGGACTTGCCACGAGGATATTTTGCTATCCAATGCAAGCAGATGGGAGAGGGAGAGAAGAAAAGGAATATTTAGGACTTCCAACAGAGCTGAAGGGTATCCTAGGTGGATCTGGTAAGGATGAGAGCGGGATGGGCAGGAAGGCATGGATGGGAGCAGGGAAACAGGGAAAGCAAAGCATCCAGTGGGGCCTGGAAAGCAGAAAGTGGTACCAAATGGGGGCTTGGGAAAACACCAAACTGGGACTTGCAGCCTCCCTCAGTGAGAACTCAGCCAAACCACTGGGCTTCCTATTTAACTTTCCCCAGCCCATGGAAAACGATGCTTAGCTTGGGTGTACATTCCCAAAATTCTGGTTCTGGAAGACACTGAGTGTTTGCAATCATTCAGAGGGAAAAACAGAAGGGCAAAACTCAAAAGCCAGTCAAAGCTGGAAGGTGGGGGGAAGAGGAAGGTTAAAACTCCCAGACAGAAGGATAATGGTTGATACTTGAGCATATTTAGCTTGCAGATATCACAGGGGCAAAGGTGTCTCCAGATGGGAAAAATAAGGAATTCAAAGAGCTGCCCTCTGCCCCATCATCTGAGGCAGGAAGGGAAAAGAGCTGTGAAATCTTCCCAAGCCCATCTCCCAGATAGCCACAACTGCAGGAAAACAAGATGAGTCATGTACAGAACTGACAACCACCACAAAATAACCCACTTAAAAACAGCTCCTCACTTCATTTGGGACAAAAAAAAAGGCAGAGTTCTGCAGAGCTCTTCCAAATGCTGAGTGCAGAGGCTGAGAGCCCCAGCTGCACTGGGAGGAAAATGGGGCACATTTTCCATGAGGAATCCCTAACAGCATTTTTGAGACCAGAAGCTTGAAAATGCAAAATCAGTATCAAGGTTTCCAGAGATTTCCCCACTGAAATATCCCCATGGGAAATCCTAGATGGATCAGAAGTTCCTTGAATAAACCATCCTGACAACATGAGCAATGGGAGAACAGGAACACTGAAGTTCCTGGAACTCCTCCTGCCACCAGGCTGGTGCTGCTACAAGGACATGAGAGCGACCTGGCACAGGTAACTCCTCCTTTGTTCCTGGCACAGGAGCAGAGAGGCCTCAGCCTGGTCACCTGAGCAAGTCCCACCTGCAGCCCAGAGCAGGAGCTGAGTTTGTTCCCACAGGAATGACCACCTCTCCCAGAAGCACCCCCATCATCCCAGTCTCTGTACTGCAGACAGCAGGCTCTCTGGCCATTCGTTTTTTGGGTTTTTTTTCACCTACCTACCAAAATCTTTCCTAAAGATAAAAGATACAGCTGTCCTAAAGAAAAGTATTAATGAAGGAGAGTTAACCAAGGTAATAGAACATCCTGAGAAGCATTTTCTGCAGGAAGATGAGATCAGGCACATTCCATGCTCACTCTCCTGGAATAACTGTCCAGACCAGTGCCTTTGAGCTGTCCTGGGAACACTCTCCCAGCTCAAAGCTTGCCCTGGAGCACCAGGAACCAGACCCTGAGGCACAAAAGCATGCACAGAGCTGCAATGACAGAGGGGCTGCAAGTCCTGATACCCCAGGCAAGACTGATGGCACCTGCAGGATCCCTCAGGAACAGCCCCCATGATCCTATCCCATCCACTGCCCCAGGGAGCCCACAGGCAGGTGGGGTGAGCTGATCCCACTCCAGACCAGGCAGGTGCAGGATGGAGCCTGATCCTGCTCTCCAGGATTCCTGCTCGGCCCAGCCTGCCCTCCTAAAGCACCAGGATTTCTATTCCCAAAGGAGAATCCTGAGGTCTCCAGATGCACACAATTGTTCATTTGACAGACAATAATGAGAAAACATCTTTATATTTTTTTCAGGGGTAATCTAGAACTATGAAATGGCTGACAGCTATAAATATTTATAAAGATCATATTTCTTGCCTCAGCTTGCTGCAAATCAAGGATCCTAGGATTCCCAGATAAGGAATAAAGGAGAAAAATTAGTTCTGTGATGCCCTGCCAAAACACATCCAAGATGATTGCACAGATCTCCCTGTCTGTAACATCCAAATCCCCAAATTTGAGACAGCAAGTGAAAAGTGACCCTGTTACAGCTAATTTCAAACAAGAGATTTCTCAGTACTTTGATCACTCCCCAGAAGGGGTTAATTAATGCTCCACTTCAGACTGCCAGGCTTAGGAAAACCAGGCTGCACTGGGTGAAGTTCCAGGCTGTGCCATGTGCCACCACACAAAGCCACAGGATTTGCTGGCTGTCCTGCCAGCAGCAAGGGGACAGCCACAGCACCTGGAGAGCTCTGATGCTGCTTCCTTGCTCCAGCAAATCCCAGAAATGCAGGGGGTCCAGAGGGACAGTGAACAAACAAGGATTACACAGCAGAAATCCCACAGCCCACCCAGCCTGATCCACCACCCTCATCGTGGCTCCGGAGCCACTGCCCCACAGCGTGCACGGACACACGGACACACGGACACACGGACACACGGACACGTTCCCCTGGGCTCACATCTCCTCTTCCTCCCTGGAAGAGTCTCCTCACCCTGGCTCAGCCACTCCCCATCCCGCAGGAGCAGCTCCGGGGGTCTGTCCGTGCCATGGCCGGGCGCAGGGGGACATTCCCGGGATCACAGAGGCACCGTGTGCAACCTCCTGCTCCTCCTCCTCCTCCGGGGCCGCTCCCACAGCGGCGCTGAGCCCGCCCCACTCCTGTGGTGGCGTCACCGGCACCGTCACAGGGCCAGCCCTGCACACACTGAGGGGACACTGCCACCAGGGCCAGCCCTGCACACACTGAGGGGACACTGCCACCAGGGACAGCCCCTGTACAGAGAGGGGACACTGCCACCAGGGACAGCCCCTGTACTGAGAGGGGACACTGCCACCAGGGACAGCCCCTGTACTGAGAGGGGACACTGCCACCAGGGCCAGCCCCTGCACACACACTGAGGGGACACTGCCACCAGGGCCACCCCTGCACACACCATGGGGACACTGCCACCAGGGCCAGCCCCTGTACACACAGAGGGGACACTGCCACCAGGGCCAGCCCTGCACACACAGAGGGGACACTGCCACCAGGGACAGCCCTGTACACACAGAGGGGACACTGCCACCAGGGCCAGCCCTGCACACAGAGGGGACACTGTCACCAGGGCTGGTCCATGAACCCTCTGGGGGAACCTCTGGACTCTCTCCCACAGCTCCAGGTCCTTCCTGTGCAGGGCCCCAGGGCTGGGGCAGCTCTGCAGGTGGGCTCTCACCTGAGCAGGGCAGAATCCCCCCTCCCCTGGAGGATCAGCCTAGTGCACAGGGGGTTTTTGGGCACCATGACCAGGGCAAGTTTGGCTTCTGATCCACCAACAGCCCCAAGCCCTTCTCCTTAGAGCTTCTGTACATCCTTCCTCCCCCCAGGCTGGATTTGTTCCTGTGATTACCTCGACCCAGGTGCCAGCTCTGCTTCACCCGACAGCCCAGCCCCAAAGATCCACCAAACCCAACCCTGAACCATGGAGGGACACCCAGACACCAGCTCTGCTCACCCCCTCCCACATGGGATGCTCCTGGCATCCCAGCCTGAGACACTCTGTGCTCTGCAGCCCATTCCCAAAGCTCTGCCCCAAGTCACCATCTGGCACAGGAAAACACATCTACAGCCTCCTGACAGCAGTGGGTCAGTCACTGATGTACTGACAGACAAACCCCTTTCTTTTCCCACCCAGCTGATATTTTCCTTGCTGAATAACTCCCAGAAATGCTCTTTGCTCACTGTTTTTCCAGCAGGCAGGCACTGGATTTTCCTTTTGTCCTCTGGGCACAGTCAGACTTCAAAGGCTCTCCCAACAGCAGCCTTTTATCTCACCTTTATTCGGTGCACACAGAGCTCAAAGGGGCTGGTGATTAAGTTCCTTGGACTCCAATTTGCTGGTGATAACTTGTCACTCAAGCATTGTCTGGGAGGCTGAAACTCTGCACACTCCCCACGTGTACTTTGGTCTCACTGATAAAAGCTCCCAGGTTCTGAGGTCAAGGAGGAAGGTGGGTGAAGAAAGCAGGGGGGATGAGCCAGCTCAAGGCTCCCACTTAAATTTTAATTTTAGTTTTAATTTAAGATGGAGAATAACTTGCTGCTAAAATCCTGTTTGTGCTTATAAGCACCAAGAATCATTCAGGGTAAACTGGGCACTCAGACCTCTGATCATGGAGTCACCAATGGGTTTGGGTTGGAAGGGACTTAAAGCTCATCCCATTCCCCCCCTGTCATGGGCAGGGACACCTTCCACTATGCCAGGCTGCTCCAAGGCCCAATGTCCAACCCGGCCTTGCACATTTCCAGGGATCCAGGGCAGCCACAGATTCCTTGGGCACCCTGTGCCAGGGCCTGCCCACCCTCACGGGGAACAATTTCTTCTTAAATCTAACCTCAGTCTTCACTCTCTCAGTTCAAACCCATCTCTGTCACTACTTGCCTTTAGAGCTCAAACAGAAAAAACCTTTTCAAATGCCACAGAAAAAAGGAGACCTTCCACCACTGAAACACTTCTGAGTCTTCCTCTGAAAGGAGGAGAGAACCTCAGCCACCACTCCCATAGCTTCAGGTTTCACACCTGGCACCCCAACATCTGCCAGAAAACATATGAAGTCAGCAGGGGAAATTCACAGGGAGAACTGAAACTGGCATTTGGGCAAGGAGCTCTTCCCCCTTCAAAATTTCCTCTTTTACTTCAGTGTGACCTCCCCTGAGGACCTGAGCACCCTGTCAACAGAGAGAGCCTCGTCCAGAGGAAGCACTCCTTAAGAGTTCAGCAGATGCACGTGGATTCATCCCTTCTCCATGAATTTCACTGCTCAGACTCGAGGAGGAGGAGCACATGCTCTGGCCAGATAAGGGGGGGCAGGGGAAGCACCAAACCCTCTGTGCTGCCACACAGAGAATTCTCTGCATTACAGAAAACCTCCAAAATTATAGATAAGCAAGTAGGGAAGGGAGGGCACAGTCTGTGCTCTTATCACAACCTCAGGAATGGCTCAGTGCTGCAATTCCATGGCACTCATATCCCTCCCTCCTGCTACTGCCAGTTCTTCTCTACAGCAGCTACTTTGGAAGACTCCAGGAAGGGCTCTCCTGAAGCCAAAGGATATGCCCCATGTCACAGCCCAGGAGCCACACAGACAGGGATGCACTCCAGCACAGAATCCTGCAAACTCTTCCCCCTGGTGCCAGGAAACACCAGACCCATCCCGGGCAGAGGCCAGCGGGACCCACACAGCAAATATTCCCATGAAATCCCATCCAAATCCATCAACAAAAACAGAAAGGGGAGAGCCCATGGGTCTTACCTCCCATCTCCCTGTCAAGTGGCGGGTCATCGTCTGCCATGGAGAAATCCACAGATGCCCCAGGAATTTCCAGCATATCCTCATCGCTGGTGGCGCTCTGGAAGCTCCCCCGACGATAGCCCTTCTGATCCATGGCCACAGCTTCCAAACCTGCGAGCAAAGGGAAGCTTTTGAAAGCACAAGCAGCAAAGTGTGGGCCTGACATTTCTGAGTCTGGAAGGTTTTCAGCCTGTCAGTGGCTGATTTTTCTTCCCAAGGGAAGATTTCTTGGGAGAATTTTCCTTCAAGGACAAATAACTCATAACATTTCTAAGTAAATAATATTTTTCTCGTAACAACCCCTCTGCCAGGTGTTGTTTCTGTTACTTAACCAATGGAGAGAGGTGTCAATTATATGCACCAATAATGTGCCTTTTTAGTGCAACATGTTATAAAAAGGCTGAATGAATTATAATAAAGCCTTTTGATGTTCTTCTGCCTTTGAACTGGAGTCAAGCAGCTTTATTTGGTGTCCAACAACAACAGGAAAGCTCATTTTCTAACCCAGCCAGACTGACATTTGACCCTGGAGACTCAGAGGCTGCACTGCTCTTCCCATAGGAAGGCTGGATGCAGTGATGTCACCTGAAGTTCAGGCTGGAATTCCAGTGTTAGCCAGGGCAAGAGCCATTCCAATGTATTTATTAAATAACCTCCACACATGCTCTCAACAGGTTTGAAATGATTTTTTTTTTTTGGATCCCACCAATCCCAAGGAGCTGCCCATGCTAGACCATGACATGAGACCCACTGCCTTCTCCTCTTTTCCAGGATGGCAGAGGAAGTACAAAAGCACAAGCTCTGAAAACATAATAATAAACTAAACTGGGGGGGAAAGTCACACATGAGCCTTGAAAACAACTCCTGCCACACACAAGTGGGAATCTTTGGATCTCCATGAAAAACACAGAAATACAGAATCACTTCAGTTGGAAGGAACATCGAATCCAAACTGTGCCAAATCCCCACCTTGTCCCCATCCCAGAGCACTGAGTGCCACCTTCAGGCCTTCCTTGGACACCTGCAGGGATGAGGACTCCAAACCTCCCTGGACAGCCCCTGCCAATGTTAGCAAGCTTTCCTGTAAAGAAATTCCTCCTGGTGTCCCATCCCAGCCTCCCCTAGCACAGCTTGAGGCTGCCCTGGTCCTGTTCTTGACCCAGGCCAGGTTGCCTACCTGGACTCACTGCTGGCCATGTACACTTTGCTCTTGCAAATAATGATTTTCTTCCAGTGAATTAAGAGAGAAACCAACTACACAGCTCAGACCTATTCCAGGAAGGAAAACGCCAGCCAGCACTTCCCAACAGGCTGAATTACACACTCTGCAGAAAACACTTCCTATTACACAAGAAAAACACCACAGCACACTCAAAAAGCCTTGGCACTGCACAGGGGGCTCTCTGCTGAGCCTTACATTGTGGAACACCAAGTTCCTTAACTTTTAGGCCATGTTTTCTCACTAAATTGCTGCAGAAGATCCTGGAAAAGAGGGAGCCGAGGAGAGCTGGGTGCTTGGGGAAGGCACAAGAGCAGTTGCACACCCTGAGAGACCCAAGGGCAGGAGAAAACCACGAGTTCAAAGTTAGTATTTGCTGGCTAACAATGAAAATAATTCAATGGCACTGAAGTGCTGTGGTGCTCTTCCAGTGAACTGCTTCCAGGGAGCACAGTGGATCCAGCTCCCAGCCTGGGAGGCAGGGATGGTGCATTCAGCCTGGCAGAGAATTAAGGGAACTGTGCTCCTGTGTCTCAGGGCTCGTTTGCACCAGAACATGGTTTTACAGGGATTTTTCCAGTAAGACTCAGTGTGTGTAAATATGTGGGAAATAGGGTTAAAATATCTCTGTATTTGTAGAATCCCAATATGGTTGGGGAGGGAGGGATCCTAAAGTCCATCCCATTCTACCCCCTGCCTTGGGCAGGGACACCTTCCACTGCCCCAGGCTGCTCCAAGCCCCCTCCAACCAGGCCTTGGACACTGCCAGGGATCATGGGGCAGCCACAGCTTTTCTGGGCAACCTGTGCCAGGGCGTCCCCACCCTCACAGGGAAGAATTTCTCCCAGTATTCCACCTAAGCCTCTCTGCTTTGCACAGAAAGCAGCAGTTCCTACAGCACTGTCAGCTGCAGTTCCTGCTGGAGGAGCAAAATCCAGAGGAACAGCAGCTCCTGCTCCCCTCAATCCCTCCCTGAGCTGTTCTCATTTACAGCTTTAAAGCCCAAACCCATGACAGCAGATACAGCACCTTCCAGCCACAGCAGGGGCCAGGGAACACTCGGCAGCACAAGGACACACAGGAAGGTAATTCCATGCTCCTCCTGTCAGCTCAAGACAGAGGTTTAAGACAGTTTTTCTTACCAAAACACTCCCTCTACAGGTGAGCAATGCTTTCTCCGGCACAAGGAAGAAAATGAAATAAAAATTAGACTGTTTTCATGCTAATCTGGTTGTTCTTTTACCCCAGTTCTCCATCGGGAACAGCTGCCTCTTTGCACGGGCCCAGGCACTGCCAGAAGCCCCGGAGCACCCGTACATACCCCAGGGCTGCCGGTGTGACACCATCCTCCTCCAGCTGCTCCCATCCACCTCCTCCGCCCTTCTGCTCCTGGTGCTCCCCATGGCAGTCAGAGAAGGGGAAGCAGCAAAGCAGAAGCCAGCAGGGCCCCACGCCACTGCCTGGGAGTGACTCAGCCAGAGCCTCGCTGCCATCCTGCCGGGATGCTCAGCCCTCCTCGCTGCCGTTTCCAATCCAAAAACCAAGCATTCCAAGGTTTTCTCCTTGTTCCAGGCTCTGGTGTCACCCAGATGTGCTCCCTCAGTCTCGCTGGAACGCTTGTCCCAGTGCCACTGTGGCAGCAGGGGACAGGACAGACTCTGAGAGCTCCGGCACTGCCACGCTGGGAGCGGCCCTTGCAGCACACAGGCTCCAGGGCTTCCCAGTCAGAGCAGGGAAAAAGCTCCCACAGCATTTTTTCCTCCCTGTCAGAGGAGAGGCTTGACCCCAGCTCCAGCAGCACCACATGGACATCACACCAGGAGAACCCCACCAGGAGCAGGCAGCAATCCCAACCAACAACCCCTGGAGCCATTCCCGCTGTGGGAAGGAGCCAGCTCACCAGCTAGTGGCTGTTTCCTCTGGGAAACCAAAAACCTGCATCACAAGACTGGGGTTTCTTTAAAGAACAGCGAATCTAAGCTGAGCTTTGACAACTCAGGACTCTCCTTCCTCCCCAGTCCCACGTGGTTCTCAGTCACATCCCTTCCCACAAGTACCAGACCTAGGAAAGTTTGTACACCTAAGTGTACAAACTAGGAAAAAACTGCAGAATAAGCTAATCATAACTGAAAAAAAAGGAAAGCAGATTAAAATGTAACACTTGGCTGTTGGGTGACCACTTCTGGTGCCTGGCTGGAAGCCATAGTCCTGGAATGACTCGGGTTGGAAGGGACCTTAAAGCCCATCCCACCCATGGGCAGGGACACCTTCCACTATTCCAGGTTGCTCCAAGCTCCATGCAACCTGACTTTGGACACTTCCAGGGACAGAGAGTCCACAACCTCTCTGGGCAACATCATCAGTCTGCAGGCTTCCACCAACACTAGAAAATGCCCACATTTCCCATCCTGAGCAGAGGAAGGGACTCCATGAAGGTGAAACTCCACCAATGTGTGAACTGAGAGCTGGTTTGGACTTTGTTGTATTCCAACCCTGGAGACATGGAACCCTCTGCAGGAGGAGCTGAACTGAGAAGCCTCATGCACAGTCGTGCTGCCAAATCCATGCCCCAGGGAGGGGCCAGCCCTGTGACCCCATGCTGTGACAAAAGAGCCGATGATTTGCTGCAGGCAGTTCCACAACAATGGTTTTTTTTCCAAGCCATTCTCTCCTCCAATTCCCTGTGCTGTTTGAAGTGACCACAATCAGTTCCAGCTTCAGTAGAGAGGAAACTGCACCAAATTTCCAAGGACCTGGAGTGACAGGACAAGGAGGAATGGCTTCACCCCAGCAGGGGACAGGGTTAGATGGGATATTGGGAAGGAATTCCTCCCTGTGACAGTGGTGAGGCCCTGGCACAGGGTGCCCAGAGAAGCTGTGGCTGCCCCTGGATCCCTGGAATACTCAAGGCTAAGCTGGACAGGGCTTGGAGCAGCCTGGGGTAGTGGAAGGTGTCCCTGCCCATGGCAGTAGATGGTCTTTAAGGTCTCTTCCAGCCCAAACCATTCCAGGATTCTATGACAGCTCCACTCCCAGGGTGGTCACCGAGGACACCAGCATTCCCCCAGCCTCCCAGCAGTGCTGGAGCAGGATCCTGGAGAAGCTGTCCCTGCTGGGCAGGGCACAGAGCTGTGCTGGCCCTGGCACAAGGCTGACCCCTCCAAGCAGCCTCTCACCCCTGGCAGCTGCTCCAGCACAGGCAAACACATCCTGGGAATGCTGCCTGTGTTGGGCTAGAGCTGTCCAGCCACACCAGCCTGAACAACAGGAGGTTTGAGAGAAACTGGGAATTCTCCCAACACAGGCTGAACACAAAGAGTTGCATTGTTTTAGGGCTTGTTTGGGGCTCTTTTGCTGCTCTCTGACACGGGCCCTGGGAGCCAGTGCTGCAGGCTCTGCTCTGCACCCCTCCAGCAAGGTAACAGGGGCTGTCACATGTCACCAGGCATGGCAGAGAGCAGCACATGAATCCTGGGACAGTTTGGGTTTCCCAGGCACTGGGGCTCACAGGGTGTTGTAAGATTCACTGCCACCCCAGGATGCACAGACACACAGGGCCCTCATCCTTCCATCCACACCAGGACCACTTCTTCTGGAATAATCCACCATTCCATAGAGCTCCTGCTCCTCAGCCCAGGACACTGGAATGCTCAAATGGAGGCAAACAGCAACACACCCATCCCAAAATCATCCCAGCAACTGCTCCAGACTGAGGTGAGTGCACAGATGTGCCCAAAGCACTGCCAGCCCTGTTCAGAACCAGCACCAGTCCTCCAAAAGCCAAATTAAACATTGTTTAACACAAATCCAGCTGAGCTGGGAGCACTGGTACATCATAACAAGAATTAGGAACATGTCTTGGTTACTTACAGTTATCTGCCCCATCCATTGGTTTCACTGCAAAACCTCTTTTTTTTTTCCTCTTAACTTTCCATCATTACCATTTTAGCTCTCACTTAAAAAGCCACAACCTCAGCTCAGCCACCTCTTCCCAGGAATTTCCTCACAACTACTTCCAGCTTCCTTTCCTTTTTGCTTAATGTTTTGACTAAAACCAGCTCAACGTGAAAACTCCCAAGACCAAATTTACAGGTGGTTTGTGACCAGTTGAGGGTGGTTACTACTAGACTCTAAACTGCATTTTCCAGACTAAATCCAGTTATTTACAGCAGTTTCCACACTCAAACACAGGAACAGCTTCTCCACCATTCCCAGCCTCTTTGGGAATCCAGGAGGGCGTCACAGCTCCGTGTAGGAGGATGACCCTGCCTTCCCAACATACCTGTGTGGGTGCTAAGAGCTGACTCCAGTGGGAGCCATCCCTGCACACCACCCAGCAGCTGTCACCTGCCCTCCCTGCCCCAGGGCACACGGGAGGAGAGTCACTGACACCTGACACAGAGGGAAACAGTCAGAACAAACAGGGGGGGTTTATCCTGGAGTATCTGGGACAGGGTCTCCAGGTACAGCCCCACAGACAGCCCCAACATCTGCCACAAAAGCAACTGGAAAATGGTCTGGATGCAAATGAGAAGATGTTAATACCTAGAACCACAGAATTCCTGAATGATTGGAGTGGGAAGTGACCTTAAAGTTCATCTCCCTGCCACGGGCAGGGACACCTTCCACTGTCCCAGGTTCCTCCAAGCCCTGTCCAACCTGGCCTTGGACACTGCCAGGGATGGGGCAGCCACAGCTTTTCTGGGCAACAAATAAGAGAATTTTCTACTCCCCAAATAAGTTACTGCTTTAGGAGTTTGTTCTGTAGTATTTTGTGAGCTCATTTCCACTTTCCAGGTTATAAATGTTTCTGCTGGAGTCACATACTGTCCATTCACCACCACAGAGGATCCACACCTTTGCATCACATGCCTTATACTTATCCCATTCTTCCCATATCTGCTGTATGTGGTTATTTTCCTGGAATTCAAAAGGAAAAGGATCTGCTGTTACAGATCTAACAGACAAGCTGATGCCCAAAACTGCCAGACAAAAAAAGCCAAATAACCACTGATAAAATACCATCTCACCTCAAACACCACCTCTTTTTTTTTTTTTCCCCATTTTTCTTTCTCCCTTAATTGTTTTAAGGACTGTCATGGCTACAAAAGCAAGACTGCAACAGCTATTTCCAACTATATTTGATAGCCCAGTTTAGTGTCACACTTGCATCAAGTCCCAGCTGGAAACCTGTCATTCCATGCTTTGTGAACACCCAGCTGGATCTCTTCCAGCAGAACACCTTCCCCTTTTGGTGTTTTTAGGAGACATTTCTCAGCACACCCCAAAATCCAAACAGCACCACATGGAGCCAGGTCCAGGCTCATTCTGATGAGAATTAAGCTCTGCCTCTTGCTCAGCAAGGTAGAAAACCCCCACAACACTGAAATATGGGCTACCACAGGTTTAACAGGAGATTTTCAGGCGCAAAGAGAGCACAAAACACCCAACTCACACAAAATCCTAGGAAAGAACAGGCTGGGAAAGCCTCCCTGAGGTCAGGGGAGGAGAGCCAGAGCCCAGGCTCGGCTGCTGCTGAGCCTCTGAGGAGCCACAGGGATGAGCTGGAGCTGCTGCCAACTGCAGTGGGAATTACAGAGACCTGAACACACCAGGTACCTTTCCAAGCCCTCCCTCTTCACAAAATCCATCCCAGCTGCTCAGCATGTGACAGGGAGATGATTTTATATATTTTTATCAAACCACAGGATTTCATCCCACTGACAGGCACCTCCTTGACCTGAACTATAAACTTTCCTTCCTTGCTGATGGTTAGGAAATGAACAGAAGTTCCTGAAGAAGGAAGGAATAAAGGCAGCCCTTTGGAAGTGCTGGATCACAGCCCAGCAGCTCTGAACCCCACAGCCCTGAGGCAGAACAGGCTGGCACAACAGCACAGGGCCAGCACAGCACTGGAGTCACTCTCCAGGCTCATTGAATTTCCAGGGATGGTTCCAACCTCCTCCCAAAGCAGGACACACATTCCAACCTCACCTTCCACCCGGCAACAGCGCAAACTGGGACATTTTTGGGTCCAAATATTCTGGAGGAAAAGCCATGAAGAGGAAAAGGGACTAATAAGAAGAAAAGCAGGGATATTATAGAAATATCCAACCCCAAAATGCTGCTCTGTCAGAGCAAAGTGCTCAGCTGGGCTTGCTCCTCTCCCCAAACTCCAGTGACAACTACAGCATCCCTGTTCCAACTAAAACACTTATTCATCCACAGAGAGCGAGGAATGGTGGCTTAAACTGCCAGAGGGCAGGGTTATGTGGGATGCTGGGGAGAAATTCTTCTCTGTGAGGGTGAGGAGACCCTGGCAGAGTGCCCAGGGAAGCTGTGGCTACCCCTGGAAGTGCCCAAGGCCAGGCTGGATGGGGCTTGGAGCAACCTGGAGTCCCTGTCTCCCTGTCCCTGGTAAGGGGGGGGACTGGATGGGCTTTAAGGTCCCTTCCAAGCCAAAGCATTCCATGAGCAATAAAAGCAGGGCTTGCAGCCCCTCACAAACACCTGCACGTGAGGCTGTGCTGGGGTGGTTATCCCAGAGGGAACAATTAAAGGCCTGATGTACACAACCACTCCCACCCATGCTGTCACCTCTGCACTCACACCTGAATCCAAGCTGCTGGACAAACCTGCTGGATGAGTCAGTGCCCAGACCATGGCAAGGTCAGTCAGTGCCAGCCTTCACCTGCCTGGGCAGCCTGGCCAGCTCCCAGAAGACCCAAGGGACGTGGGATATTGCATGGATAAACTCTGTGTGAGCATGCTCCAGGTGAGAAATTTGGGGGCCAACTTGCCTTCCTTTAGCAGCAGCCACCTCCAGCTGGAGACACAGCTGGTGCCACCTTGCACAAGGAGGGAAGAAGAAAATGAGGGACTGTGACAGAGGGAAAAAAAATCACCTGGGATTTGGGCAGGGGGGAAATGAAGGTAGATGTAAAGCACAGGAGCACAAATCCAAATCTCAAAAGATATTTTGGTGCAGCCAACTGTGAGGTCACACCCCCCAGCCCATTTCCTGCTCCGTGCACAGGGTGGGGGCCATTCCCGAGGGGAAGCTCAGCACAGCCAGATGATTTGGCTGCTGCATCCCAAAGAATTAAAACCAATTCTCTATTCTACACAAGCACCACCCATGCAGCACAAGGAAACAAAAACAATCCTGGGTTTGAGTCCTTGTGGGAATACAGGGAGTCAGATGAGCAGTAGTGTCTGCCAGCCATGTCCCCACAGCCTCATAGGTGTTCCCAGTCCTGTCCCACAGACCCCTGAGCCTGGAACAGAACCACCAACACCTGGAAAATTGAGAAGTGTGCATTCCACAAACACCTGCTCTGAACAGAGGTAAAAAGCTGAGTCATTCGGTTCATTCTGGCTGCAAAAAGCTGAGGAACAAGCTCCAAGATTAAGGAAGGCTTTAAGGCCTGGACAAGCCAAAGCTCACAGCACCCAGAGGCTGAGAAGACAGAGTATCACAGGATTCCCAAATGCCAGCTGCTCTGTTACTCACCCTGTCTATTCCTGGAGGTTCCTTCAGAGGAGAGTTTTCCTTGAGCACCCAAACAGACCCAGAGACACCAGCTCCATTGGTGCACTGCAGCAGGAACAGACAGGAGGGAATCCCATCCCTGTGCTGCCCCATCCCATTCTCAGTCCCCAGCACCAGCATTTCCCCATGGAGAGGTCAGCAACCATTCCAGAGGGTCATTTATGCATCCAACAAGCTGTATCAGTACCTTCTGCCAAGGATCAGCTGCTCCTGCCGCCACTCTGGCACCTCCTGGAGCTGCGGGATGAGAATGAGGGTTTCAGGCAAGGAAGCCCAGCCAGGACACAGGGCCCTTCCCAGGCTGAACTGTGGGGCAGGGCCAGGCCTACACCTGGCACAGGGGGAATGCTGGAATTTCACACAGGGGACTCACGGAGTCACACAAGGGTTTGGGGTGGGAAGAACTGCAGAGCCCATCTTCTCCCACCCCCTGCCATGGCAGGGACACCTCCCACTGTCCCAGGCTGCTCCAAGCCCCAATGTCCAACCTGGCCCTGGACACTTCCAGGGTTCCAGGGGCAGCCACAGCTGCTCTGGGCACCCTGTGCCAGGGCCTGCCCACCCTCACAGGGGGGAATTCCTGCCCAGTTCCCCATCCAACCCAGCCCTCTGGCAGTTGAAGTCACTGACTCCTGCCAGTCACCGGCACGTCCCTGCCCGACGGGGGGATCCACAACCCCCGGATTCCGCCACTGCCCCCAGCTTCCACCACCACCTTCTCCAAACTCCCGGCGCGGCGGCCGCGCTCCTCGGCACCAGGGCCCGGCCGCACACACCGGGAGGGGAAGAGGCCGCGCTGCCGCCCTCTGAGCCCCCACCGCTCTCTG
>WEIU01001048.1:0-23978 GCA_013389925.1 Aegithalos caudatus | reverse complement strand
CTGTCCCCGCTGTCCCCGCTGTCCCCCGGTGTCCCCGCTGTCCCCGCTGTCCCCCGCTGTCCCCGCTGTCCCCGGGCTGTCCCCGCTGTCCCCAGTCCCCGTGCCGGGGGTCACTAGAGGGCGGCAGCGGCCCGGGCAGGAGCAGATCCAGCGCCACCATCCCGGAGCTCCGTTATCCCGCCGCTTGCTCCTCCTCTTCATCCCACGGGGACTGCCTCAAAAGCTGCCGGTTTCTCCTCCGGGTCTGGAAACGCGGCCGGTCCCTGCTGGGAGACCACCCAGAGGAGCACAGACCCCGGAGTGGTCACAGATTCGTGGAATTTTGGGGGTTGGAAAAGCTCTCCAAGATCCCAGCACTGCTAAGGCCAGCACTAAGCCATGTCTCCAAGTGCCACATCCAAAGGGCTGTTAAATCCCTCCAGGGCTGGGCACTCCACCACTGCCCTGGGCAGCTGTGCCAGGCCTGGACAGCCTTTTCCATCAAGGAATGTTCCCAATACCCAACCTAAACCTCCCCGACACAAAAGGCGTTTCCTTTTGTCTTGCCGGTGGTTACCTGGGAGAAGCAATCCCTACCCAGCTCCACCCTCCCTCCAGGGAACTGTAGGGAGAGGAAAGGTCCCTCCTGAGCCTCCTTTTCTGCAGGCTGGCTCCTTTTCCCCGGCTCCCTCAGCTGGGACTAAGCTGCTCCATGGGGGAGGAACACAGCCCCCATCCCCATTGTTTCCTGCCCATTGTTTTCCATGCTCAGGAGCACCACCAGAAGGAAGAACAAATCCCCCCGGCTGGATGTGGAGGCCAGCCCTATCCCAGCAAGGCAGGTACAGCCTCAGGCCGGTCCCAGCCTGCCGGGAAGGCATTTTGTTGAGGGAAACAGGAAGCCCTGAAATAGCAGAAGCTGGAAACACGTGTCCAGGGGGAGCTGGGAGCATCCAGGGTCCCCCCAACCCCCTGCACAAGCCCTTGTTTTCATTCCAGGATGAATCCACTGCCCTCTCCTCTACTGCTGTGGCAGAGCCTCATCTCCCACTCACCTGATTCCAGCCCAAAGCACTGGGTGCTCCAGGAGCCATCCCTGAATGCTCTGGGCCACCCTGGATCCAGCATCCCACTTGGAGAGGGCACCCAGGGGAGAGCTGATGCTTTCCCTGCTGCTCCCCCCTTCCCAAGCTGGGACAAACCAGGGCAATCCTCAGGGAGGAAACAATCAGCTCCTGGTCCAGCCCCTGCTGCAACTGCCAGGCCAGAGCTGCTGCCCCAGAGGTACCAGGGGAACCAGAACCAAGGGCAAGCAGGGAGAGGGAAGGAGGGAGGCTCTGGACCATGCACGGCTGCAGGGATGAGCAGCAGGATGCTTCATCCCCCTGGGCTCTGCACAGAGGGGCTGCCAGCAATACTCACCCAGCACTGGTCAGCCAGGGGCTGACAGCTGGAATGCAGCTGGAGCCAGAAGAGAGACAGGAATAATGGCTTCAGACAGAGGGCAAGGGTAGACAGGACATTGGCAAGAAATTCTTCCCTGTGGGGGTGAGGAGGCCCTGGCACAGGGTGCCCAGAGCAGCTGTGACTGTCCCTGGATGCCTGGAAGTGTCCAAGGCCAGGTTGGACATTGGGGCTTGGAGCTGCCTGGGACAGTGGAAGGTGTCCTTGCCTGTGGGCAGGGGGTGGAATAGGATCTTTAAGGTCCCCCCCAACCCAAATTAGTCTTGGATTCTATGAACATGTCCTAAAAAAAGTAAATATCACAGCCAAATTGGAAAAGAAATGAACTTTACAATCTAAACATTCCCCACAGCTATGGACAGGAAGGACACGGACACTTGTGGGACACAGCAAGGAAGGAGCACGGCTGAGCACCGTGCTCCCAAACACAAAGAATTGCGTGGGAACAAGCAGATATTCCAGGTCCAAAGATCGCTGCTGGAGCAAGCTGCTGGCCTCTGGGCACAGAAATCAGAGGAGGGTCAGCCCCTGCCTGAATGGGGGCTTGGAGCCAGGGAATGGTGACACAGGGCTGGATTCTCCTGGTATTGGATTAAGCAGTTCAGTTCTGAGGTTAATGCCGCTAAGCCGGCAGGGAGCCCAGCCCGGTTCAACCACGATCCGCTGTTCCCTGAGCTCGCCCCGACCCGGCTCAGGCTCTGTAAGCTCAGAACAAGGGTTTTGTCTGGGATGGGAACGGAGCTCGTGCCGTTAGGACAGCTCCTGATGGAGCACAGAGCGGCAGGAGGGAGCTCAGGGACAGGATGGTTTTTCCTTGCTCCATCCCTCGCCAGCTGTGCTCCAGCGCTGAGCAAAGCTCCACCGGCACGTGCGGCTCATCCCTGCCCGCTCCCGGGGGACAAGGCAGCCAGGCCCGGCCAGGGGAGCACAACAATCCCGGGAAGTGACCGGGGAGGGGGGACACGGGGGGACAGGATGCTGTGCTGGCCACTGCCGCCGGCATTGTCTCTTTGGATACCTGCGGGATGAAGTCAGAGGCTGAGCAGGGAACAGCCGCTCTGGAAGAGACACCAAACCCTGATCACAGGTGCCTGTCAGGCCCTGAACCTCACCAGGGCCTGGGGGAGGCTGTCTCCTTCCATCCGTGGGGGCTGGGATCCCTGGGAGGGGTAACTCTCCTGTCCCCTGGGCAGCTGGAGGTCACATGGAGGCTCCCCAGGGACATCAGGAGTCGGTGAAGTCCCAGCACTGCTGAGGATCCTCCCAACCCTGGGGTGCAGCAGCAACCCCTGGCAAACCCAAAAGGGCCCAAAATCTCCCTTTCCTGTAAATCTGGGAAAATCCCTCCATGCTCCAAAGGCTGAAGCCTCTCTGCTCTGGAGCCAGGCTGGGAGAGCTGGGGGTGCTCACCTGGAGAAAAGGAGGTTCCAGGGAGAACTTAGAGCCCCTTCCAGAGCCTAAAGGGGCTCTAGGAGAGCTGGAGAGGGACTGGGGACAAGAACAAGGAGGGAGAGGACACAGGGAATGGCTTCCCAATGCCAGAGGGCAGGGTTGGATAGGATATTGGGAAGGAATTGTTCCCTGTGAGGGAGGTGAGGCCCTGGCACAGGGTGCCCAGAGCAGCTGTGGCTGCCCCTGGATCCTTGGAAGTGTCCAAAGCCAGGCTGGACACAGGGGCTTGGAGCAGCCTGGGGTAGTGGAAGGTGTCCCTGCCCATGGTCAGGGGGTGGAACAAGATGGGCTTTAAGGTCCCTTTTAACCCAAACAATTCTGGGATTCCATAAAAAATGTGAGGGGTCTTTACAGGACAGAAAGCCTGTGACATCCCTGGGGTTAGGCTGTCTCCCAAAATAGTTACAGTCTCTTCCACCATCACAGCCAGACTGGGCAGCCGGGGACTTCCCCTCCTCAGAGAGCTGAGGTTCCTCTCCAAATTGCAGAGTGGCAACAACTTCTTTTAGGGGAACTCTGGTGACTCATCCTGCCCCTTCAGTGGCTGAGGAGATCCTTCCAGGTGGGAGCAACTTCACTGAGGAATGTCACACCTGAGAAGGGTGAAGAGCTCCTCCAGCTCCATCACCCCCCTGGCATGAGCATGGTGGTCCTGCCTCGAGGGATGCATCCCTCCATCCCTTTTTCCTGAGGATATGAGAGTGGGAAAAGCAAGGAGACACAGGCAACACCTGCCCAGAGGTGGTCCCTACAGTGGTGCCCTCCATGCAGTACAAGAAGGAGGTGACTGGCTGCCAGCCAGGGCCACCTTCAAGAAAGCTGTCACCTCCATGTCCCAACACATCCATCTGGGTCCCCAGAAAGGCAGGAGATCTGCTCCAAGCCAGAGCTGCAAAACGGAAAAGGGATTTGCTGGGGACCATGGGGGAAAGCATGGACACAGTGCCTGCTCCACCAAGAAACACCTCTGTGGGCTGTGAAGGAACTGGGTTTGAAGGAGCTGGGTTTGGAGGAGGTTGGTCTGCAGGAGCTGGGTTTGCAGGAGCTGGGTTTGGAGGAGCTGGGTCTGCAGGAGCTGGGTTTGTGGGAGCTGGGTCTGCAGGAGCTGGGTTTGTGGGAGCAGTTGCAGGCTTGTGCAGCCGCCTCACTCAGGTTCCCCACTTCCTGCTGCTGCTGCTTCTGAGAAAACCCTCAGGGGTTTTCTCAGAAGCAGCACGGAGCAGTGACAGCCACCTTGGGGCCTGCAGCACGGAGCAGTGACAGCCACCTTGGGTCCTGCAGCATGGAGCAGTGACAGCCACCTTGGGGCCTGCAGCATGGAGCAGTGACAGCCTTGCTGGTGGCCCTGTGCAGCACCACAGCCCCACTCCAGCCTGGCCAGGGCTGGGTTGGATGCTTTTCCTGCTGTGGGGAGCAGGACCCTGGGGAGGAACTGCCTGTATTGCAGGACGTGCATGTTTGCACTGATTGATTTTGCAGCACCTCCAGGGCACGTGCAGGGCCACAGAGCTTGCAAACCATGGACCCTGTAACTCACAGACACCCCTAGACACAGACCCTACAACCCACAGACACCCCTAGACACAGAGCCTGCAACCCACGGACCAGACCCTCCAGTTCAAGGACCCCCCAACCCACAGACTCCTTGATCACCCACCCCCTCAGCCTTATATCCCTGTGAGTGTGGGAGCAAGGTCAAGGTTCCTCCTAGGCTGCACAACAGCCCTTGGACAACTGTCCCTCCATGGTTCAGTGGATGTCACAGCCTCCATCTCAGTGCCACTCTGGTGTGTCCTCAAGCTCTTTCTGGGCTTCCCAAGAAAAAAAATCCACTCCCTGTCCCCACAGAAGAGGCTCTGTGCCCAAAGGGAGCTGCTTCAGCAAGTGCAAAAGCCACAGAATTGTGGGATATTTAAGTAGGAAAAGCCCTCCAAGACCATTGAGGTCCTCCAGACCCTCCAACTGTTCCCCAGCACAGCCAAAGCCACCATAAATCCATGTCCCCAAATGCCACATTCACTTTTTTTTTTTTTAATATTTCCAGGGGTGGGGGTTCCACCACTGCTCTGGGAAGCCCAACACAAAGCTTTAGGATGATCTGTTGTCAGCACAGGCTGGGCAGGACAGGGCTGGCATTAGCACCTCTGTCACCCTACACATAGAACTGGCAGTGTGGGGTGCCCAGTGACACCCCCTCAGCCCCCAGCCCCAACCCAAGCAGATGCTGGGGCAGGAGAGGCTCCTGTGCTAATGGGACAGCTCAGCCATGGGACAGGGACAGCTCCCATCCACCCATCCTGATCCCAAGGGGCTGGAGGAGCCCGGGGTGACACCCCAACCTGCTCCTGGCAACCCCCACAACAAACAAAGCCCAGGAGCGTCACCAGGGCTGTGCTGTGGCTGCGGGGGTTATCGGCCTCAGCAGATTTGGGGCTGGAAAATATTTATTTCTGTAGCTTAGCAACATTTGCCACTGGTGTGGGAGTGGAAGGGGGCGAATGGGACCTGGGGACAGTGACAGCCCTGTGACCCATCAGGACCATGCTGGCTGGGGTGGGTTTAAAGCCCCTTCCCACACAGGCTGAGGAGGAGCTGGTGATGCCAATGAGACCATGGGTGGAACAAGCACCAGTCAGAGCAAAACAGTGAGGGCAAAACACAGAGTGCAGTGACTCAGAGGGGAAAAACATCCTCGGTGACACAGGGGGTTGCCAGTTGCTGTCACCAGCACAGTGGTGACAGTCCCCACACCACCCTGGCCCCAGTGATGGGGCTGTGTGCCCCCACAGAGCATCATACATCTCCACCTTGGCACATGCTCACCCCCATCTCCTGGCTGCCCCTCAGGGTCTGTTTGGGACAGACATCAGTGGTCACATCACACAGCAGGGGGACAGAAACAGCCCAGAGTATCCTCCTGCCAGCCCTGTCCAGGGGCTGCCACCCTCCTGCTGGGATCTGTGTGTGCTCAGAGCCTCCTCAGCAGCTCTGAGTCCTGGGGTTGGCAGAGGGGGTGTCCAACATCCTCCTGAGCAGCACCCACGATCAGGGGTGAGGGCAGAAACTGAAACTGCCCATTTCCTGCTCAGACAAGCTGCAGCACAGCCACACGTGACCCTGCTCCACGTGGAGATCACAGGGAGAGAGTGGGACCAGCAGAGCCACAGTTTCCTCTTCTGTCATCCCCATGCTCACTGTGGCACCTCCCAGGGATGGGAAACTCCAGGGGGAAAGACAGGAGCAGAATCCCGAGGGGACCCATCATCCCACCCACAGCCCAACCTCATTCAAAGCTCAGCTTGGCAGAGGGCTGCAAACCCACATCCCTGGGCCTTGTTCCTGGGCTGCTGGCAGGGGCACTACCCAAGGGAAGTGGCACCAGAGCACCTCCCTTTGGAAGCAGGGCCATCCCAGCAGGATGAGAGGCAGTGATCCATCTCCCTGAGCAGGTGGAGAAAGGGATGGACTCTGCACCCTCTCCCACCCCACACTGTCCAGGCGCCAAGGGGAAGGGAGGACAAGGGATTCCTGATGTTCCTTTTTAGCCACACATGTGCTGCTGAGCTTGCTTCCCTGATGTCTCTCCCTTTTCCAAAGCCAGTCCCACCAGCTGGCAGCCCCAGGCATCCCCACTCCCACCCCTGCCAATGGGAAAATGATGGACACAGGCAGACGTTTAAAATCCTGTTCAAGAACCACATCCCCTCTGTACAGCAGACATCTTTTTTACAGTATTTACAGCAGCAGCTGGGGCAGAGGCACTTGGGGGGCAGAGAGGGGCCTGATTTGGGGCTCCACATGCAGAAGTCAGCAGTGGAAGATGCCACCAAGGAACAGGGCTCCCTGGCCTGGGGGGACACTGAGGTCACACTGATGTCCTGCAAGCTGATCTTTCCCAAAATCACTCTGGGGGCTTCCACAGTGGCCCAGCTCCCCCCAAACCCCTTGGTCCCCGGAGCTGCCAGACCCACACAGGGCAGGGCCCAGGGCTGTCCTCTCCTGGCGCTGGCAGGGCCTTGCCACCATCGTCCCACAGCCAGATCTGTCCCCACTGCCCGTCCCTGTCCCCGTGAGGCCCAGGAGCCGTCCCCACCCCAGCCAGAGGTGCAGAAGCAGAGGCAGCATCAGGGAGACTCAGGGCTGGGGCTGCTCCTCTCCAGACTCAGCAGCGCAGCTCACATCTCTGCAGGATGACACAGAGGATGGTGACAGTCTGCAGGGTTAGAGCAGAAATCTGGGGCAGGGGGTCAGCTCTGGTCCCCTCCCTCCCTCCCAGCATGGCTGGGGCCCACAAAGGAACACTTCCCACCAGCCACCTCATCTTGGACACTGATAGCAGAACTGTGCCTCACACAGGCTGCGTGGGGGGAAATGTTCCTTTAGCGAGGTTCTCTCTGCCTCCAGCCTGTCAGGCAAACCCTGTGGAAGGAAGTGGCCTCCTCCTTGGTTTCCCCAGCAAAGCAGCCATCAGGGAGCAGCCAAACTCTCCAGAGCTGCCGGGTACAGATGCCAGAGATGCACCCACAGCATCACCCCCAGGCTCTTACCAGGAGGGAAACATCTGGAGGAGGAGAGCGTGACCCACAGGCTGAGATTGCCCTCCCTGCCATCACACAGACCCACTCTCCTCCCTCCTGATGGGTAGGTTAGGATACACCTCAATGAAAGATCGTTTTTTCCTCCTGCTCACCTTCCCACCAAGTAAAGAGCAGCCTCTGAGCAGCAGCTGGAGGGAGGCTGCAGGCAGAGGGCCACAGGTCCCTGTGCATCTTCCCAAAAACATGAACAGCTCTGCAGGCTGTGCTGTTGGGCTGCACTGCCAGAACCAACCTGGCCTTCATGCCCCCTTCCCCAGGCACCAGCACTGCACCTCATCTGAGGAAACTGAGGCAGCAGGGGGGGAAGACACTTAAGCCATGGAATTTCTCCCCAAGCTAAAAGAGCTTGAACAGGGAGGTGACATCCATGAGACCCTTCCCAAAGCAAAAGATGGAAGGGTTCCACCACTGCAGCCAAAATCAAGTTCCATGCCCACTGCAGTAGGACCCCCAGGCAGAGGAGGTGCTGGCCAGGCTGTGCAAAGTCAGGGGCAGTGGAGGAGCCC
Organism: Aegithalos caudatus; assembly: GCA_013389925.1. Taxonomy (NCBI): domain Eukaryota; kingdom Metazoa; phylum Chordata; class Aves; order Passeriformes; family Aegithalidae; genus Aegithalos; species Aegithalos caudatus. The sequence continues at coordinate 15,979 of WEIU01001048.1, read as the reverse complement.
ACCCCAGGTGTCCCATCCCGTGGGAAGTGCAGGGATCAAGGCTGGACACGTACCCTCCAAGGCTTTATCCAGGTCTGCGATGAACTCCTCCAGCTCCTGCGTGTCTCCAAGCTTTGCTAGTGGGGAAAACACAGTCAGGTCTTCCCATTCCCTCTGTCAGCAGGGAGAGCAAAGACCCCAACCCCTTGTTCCTAACACAGCTGCTCCAACTGTGTCTGTCCCAGCCAGTCCAGCCTCTACTGGGAAAATCCCAATCCAGCTTCTGCCTCTTCCAGGCTCCTGCCAGGACACCAGGGCCCATTCCCACTCTGTAGGACCCCATTGGAACCCCCCTGTCCAGGGCTGGCTGGCATTGCCAAGCCCAGCTGAGCACAGAGAAGGAAGCCCTCTGTGTGGGGCCAGGCTCACCTTTGGTGGGATAAGTGTCAGCTGGGGTGTTGAGGTGCTCCTCACTGGAGTTGAGGCTGCTTCCTGGGGATGTGCTGGCACCTGCAGACACAGAGCATCAGTCCCTGGCCCTGGGCACAGGCACCTGATGAATAATTTGCAGGAACACAGCCTGATCATGCCCGTGGCACAGCGTGGCACACTCTTGGAAACCACATCAGCTCCTCCCCTGCTTCTAGGAATGCTTGGAAAAATTGAGCTGAGTTTCCTTCTCAGGTTAAAGAGCATCCCAGGTTGCCTGGGCACAGTTGCAAGGATAGGGCTATTACAGGGACCAGGGTTATCCCCAGCCTCTCACAGTCCTGCAGCAGCCAGCCTGGCAAAAGGAGCCCTGGCAGATGTTGGCAGGTCCTGGGCTAGTATCCAGTGGTCATCCCCCAGTATTGCTTATCCAGCCCAGCAGGGATGAGTCAGGCAGCATCAGCAGGAAGATGTTTTCCACAGAGGAACCACAGAGCTCCCACCCTGACAGATACCATCCTCCCCCAGGAGTGTTCATCCCCCACATCCCCAGTGTCATCCCCCAGCCCCAGACTCACTCTCCAGCTCATCGATGCCACTGTCATACACACTCTGTCCCACTTTCCTCTTCAGCTCCTCCAGGTGCTGCTGGTACTGACTCGCAGGGCCCCGGTCAAAGTCCTCCATGACCTCGTCGAACTCCCTCAGCAGCTCGCTGAGCTCCTCAGCCATCGCTGGGGGAACACGGGGGTGTTGGGGTACCCACCTGGCAGGCAGGGCCAGCAAGAGCCTCCCGGGAGCAGCCCGGGCTGCGGACGGGGCAGAGCCGGGCTCCAGGTCCCGTCTCTGCAGGCGGTGGCCACTCGCAGCCCCTCGGACACCTCAGCCTTCCCTCCAGCTCCCCCCCACAGCCCAGTAAGAGCCGGTCCTACGCAGGTTTGATGGAATCCCAGAAGGGTTTGAGCAGGAAGGGACCTTAAAGCTCATCCAGTGCCACCCCCTGCCATGGGCAGCGACACCTTCCACTGTCCCGGGTTGCTCCAAGCCCCGTCCAACCTGGTCTTGGACATTTCCAGGGATCCAGGGGCAGCCACAGCTGCTCCGGCCAGCCTGGTGGCACATGGAGGGAGTGAAGGAGAGCACAATCCCCGGCCGGGACGGCCCGGGAGCCCTCGGCTCCATCCCAGTCGCGGGGATTGCCCGGAGATTGCGGGGGGACGCGGAGCCCCTGCGGGCGGGGAGTTCCGAGTGAGCCGGCATCCCCCGGTTCGGTTCGGTTCGGTCGGGCACTCACCGGCTGCTCGGCTNGTCCCCGAGCGGTCCCGGGGCAGTCCCGGGGCGGTCCCCGAGCGGTCCCCAAGCGGTCCCCAAGCGGTCCCCAAGCGGTCCCGGGGCAGTCCCGGAGCGGCCCCCGAGCTCCCCTCCGCCCGGTCCCGCTCTCGCCAGACCCCGACAGCAGGTGGAACACGGAGGTCGGGCTCAGCTCCCGGGAAAGCGGGCCTCAAGCTGTGCCAGGGGAGGGACAGCTTGGATATTAGGGAAAATTCCTTCCTGGATAGGACGGACTGTCCAGCCCTGGCAGAGCAGGGCAGCGGTGGTTAAAGGCTGTGTGGAGGTGGCACGTGGGACGTGTCAGTGGTGGCCTCCCTCGGCAGTGCCGGGGAATGGTTTGGCTCGGGGGGCTTGGAGGGCTTTTCCAGCCTCAGTGGTTCCACAGTTCTCTCCCGCAGCTTTCCCAGGGAGCTGTCAAACCCAGAGCTCTGTGTCTAGGCCCTGCCCCGGATCCTGGTCAGCCTGAGGGAGACTCAGGGGTTTAAAGAAAGAGGACCTCGGGCTCTGCTTTCTTTGCTGTTGACCCTAAGGTCCCCCATGAAGCCAAGCAGCCGGTCCCACTCCTGCAGACATTCCCTGTTGTACCCTCATACAAGCCCCAGGCCTGCCTCTGCTGTGAAACCCCACTGAGGGGCTTCAAAGGGAGGTTTGGAGAGGTGGAGCTGAAAACCAGCCAGAACCACCCCAACAGCAGCAACTTCCCCCCAAACCAGCAACTCTCCCTAAACAGCAATGACACCCCCAAACAGAACCACCCCCAAAACAGTGACCACCTCCTGAGAGCCACCACCACCTCAAAGCAGACTCCCCCAAACATTCATCACCCCCCAACAGCCACCACTGCCCCTAAAGCAACCACCCCCCCCTAGAGCAGACACCCCCAACAGCAACAATCCCTCCTGTGCCAGCTCTGGGGATCAGGAAAGATCAAGACAGAACCTTCCCAGTTGTTTCTGAGGTGACCCCCAAGGCTTGCAGGGGCAAAGAGCCCATGAGAACAGAACCTGGATGGTGACAAAAGCCAGCCAGCCCCTCAAGAGCGGGTCCAGAGCGACGCCAAGGCTCCATGAATGAGCTGTGCAGCTGACTTGGGAAGGATTTTATTTCGTGAGGCTGGAATAGAAAGCTCCAAACCAGACCCATGTGCTCCAGCAGCGTCAGGGCTGCTCCCGTGGGAGGCAGAGTCTCTGTGCAGCCAGAGGAGGCCGTGGCCACGCCTGTGCCAGGCTGCCCTCAAGCGGAGTTTCCAGCAATATCCCATCAACTCTGCCAGGGATAAACACCCCACGGTGACTTTTACGGTTCTGTAGTAGCCAGAGAAAGCTGACGCTTCCCAGTGAGCTCCCCTTGCCCCCGGTATGGTGCTGGGAAAGTGAAATTCAAGAGGATTTTTCCTGCAAAGAGATGCCTTCTGTGTCAGCATCCCTGTCACATTCTAGAATCATGGAATCACAGAATGGTTTGGGTTAAAAGGGATCTTAAAGCTCAGTCCGTTCCACCCTCTGCCATGGGCAGGGACACTTTCCACTATCCCAGGCTGCTCCAAGCCCCATTCAACTTGGCCTTGGACATTTCCAGGGATCCAGGGGCAGCCACAACTCCTCTAGACAATCTGTGCCAGTGTTTCACCACCCTAGGAGGAATTTGAAAGGCTGGGGGCTGCTCTTGCAGCAGGTACAATCCCACACAGAGTTGTGGCTGGACATGGCGTTGGTTTCACAGCTGACACTCGAGTGTTCCAGTGGCCTCTGGAACCTTCCACAGCCTCATGGTGTCCCAAATTTATCTGTTCCTCCAGAATCAACAGTTCTGCTGCTTTCTGGAGTTTATCAGCTCCCAGGGGGTCTCACCAGCTATCTCACAGCACAGGCTCCTCTGGGAAATGCTTCCCCACCCATCCTGACTGTACTGGTCCACAGGGAAGGGACCTTTGCAAAATAAGAGCCCAGCCCTGAGCAGGACACCTGAGAAGGTCTGGGTGCCTTCAGACTAGGACTGCGTGGCTGTGGTGGAATATGGAATATTGTTTGCCAAAGTACTGCTTTATCTCCAAAAGTGCCCTGCTGTGGCTGCCCCATCCCTGGAATATTCAAGGCCAGAAGGCCAGGCTGGATGGGTCTTGGAGCAGCCTGGTGCAGTGGAAGGTGTCCCTGCCTGTGCCAGAGCCTCACCGCCTTCACAGGGAAGAATTTCTCTGAATATCCCACCTAGCACTGCCCTCTGGCAGTGGGAAGCCATTCCCCTTGTCCTGGCCTCCTCCAGGCCCTTACAAAAATATGGGATACGTGGATAAGGTCTCTCTGAGCTGTCTCTTCTTCAGGCTGAGCAGTCCCAGCTCCCTCAGTCTGTCCTCCCAACAGGGATCCTCCAGTACCCACAGGTCTAGGGGTGGAAATCCATTCCCCGAGGTCCTGAGAGAGGGAGGTGGCAGGGGAGGGCTGTGCTGGGGACGTGGCAGTGCTTGGACCTGCAGGGAGGTGCCAGCCTGGCCGTGACCCCAGCTCTGCCCCCAGGGCACAGGCACAGGGGCTGGCCCCAAAGACAGGCAAGGGCTGTTTTTCTGGGAAGAGCTGCCTGGTTTTGTCCAGAGGGCCTGGCCAGGGCTCCCTAGATGCCAACATCCAGGTTTAGGAAGGAGACGTTGCTGTACAGCTCCGAGGAGACCGAGCCTCGCTCCAGGCTGTGTGTCCAGCCGGGCAGCGCGGGCGGAGCCTGGTCCTGCCCGGGATCCTCATGCTCTGGGCTCCTAAGGAAGCAAAAATAGAGAGAGTTAAGTTTTGCAAATGCTTCTATTGCCTACTGCACTCCCAAATGGGCTCAAGCAGTGATTCCAAAGATCCCAAAGACTGCCATCTCCAGACAATCCCAAAGGGAATGTGAAGACAGACAAGAAGCTGTAGCATAGATCACAGAATCTTAGGTTTTGTGGCAATACACAAGACAGAGAGTGAGACAGACTTGCTCAGCATGGCTGATCTGATACACAGGATGCCAAGGCAGGAGGAAACAGAACTTTGAGATTACAGAAGATGGGATTAAACCTGCTTAAGGGAAAACAAGTGATTCAATCAAGACCTCTGTAAGCAAGAGATGTTTTAAAATGTATGAGTTGTCTGTATAATTCTTAACCTGATTTTGTAATAGAAAATTATTAACCTTCCTGAAATGGTATATAAGCTTTATATAATATATAAGCTTTATATATTTAGTTAAATCTGAGTAAAATCGAATTCTGATCACCGAATCACTCTTCCCATGTCTCCATCAATCGTCAATAAGGTTTGGGTTGGAAGGGACTTTGAAGACCATCTAGTCCATGGGCACAGACACCTTTCACTAGACCAGGTTGCTCCAAGCCCCATCCAGACTGGTATGGAAGTGGCCTGTCATCCAGGAAAACCCTTCCCACAGAACAGTTCATGTTTACTGAAGAGTCAACAGCTCTGCTGAAGGCTCTTGAGCATCCCCTGCTTCCCAGGATCCCCAATTTCCAACTATTCCCTACTTCCAACCCCAGAGAGAAGCCCCACTCCTGCATTTTGTGCCATGGTGGACCCAGCCCATGGGACACGAGGTCCTTGTAGCCACCATCTTTAACCTCAGGGAAGGGCACGAGCTCCAGTTCTGAGCCTCAGTGGGACTGTCCCATCTTCCCCCAAAATGTGGATGTAGGGACAGAGCTGGCAGCCCCACACAGACACACAGGCAAAGACTGCAGGGAAACGTGGACACCAAGGATGAAGGAGGTTTGGAGAAGGCTGGTGGTAGAGCAGGAATCAGCAGGAGCAGGGGAAGGGCTGGACAGGTGCCCTGTGGATACCAGAGTTCTGGAGAGAGCTGGCACAGGCTGAGGAGCAAACAGGGAGAGCAGGGAGCTCTGAGCATGGGAAGGATGGAGTGTGAAGGGCTTTTTGCTGGGGAGCTCATGATCAGAGCGGTGTAGGAAAGAGCAGTCTGGAGGAAGATGAGCTGGGTGTGCTGCCACTTGTCCCTGTGCCCCTCGGAGCCCCGCGGGCACTTACGGCGCCTCAGGGAACTTCCTGCGCAGCAGGTACTCGATGACATCGGGGTCTGTCTGGAACAGCCTCCTCAGCACGTCACACTGCATTTCTGGGGACACCTGGGGACACACAGCCACGGCACTCGTGGGGCCCTGCTCGGCAGGAGGCTGAGCAGAGGCAGCCGAGGGTCCTGGAGGGACCCCAGGACGTGGTCACAGAGCCAGAGTGTTGGTGTCACACCCCACACACCTGCCAGGGTCTGCAGGATCTCAGCCCCTGCTTTCCCCACACTGTCCCCAATCTTTTGGCTCCCTGCAGACCCTAAAAATTGCTATAAGGACTTTTAGGGACCTGAAATGTTGCATTCCAATAGACCTGAGGGGACTCTTACTGCTGCCTGCAATTGCCCTGAGGGAGGGTGGAGAGAGGATGGAGCCAGAGCCTTCCCAGAGAATGGGCACAGACCGAGGTGTGCATCTCTGACAGGAGCAAAATCCTTCCCCTGCTACTCTTGGGAGAGTTCAGAGGGAAGGAGGGTCTGGAGGAGCTGCCCTGAGGATCCCCACATACCATGAACAGGGAGTGGTGGTGATCAATCAGCCTCTGGAGCACCAGGATTATGGCAGCACTGTCCTCAAAGTTCAGGGCACCAGCATCTTTCTCTCCAGGCTTCTCCTTCTGCATGATGTTGGGACCAAAGACTGTAGCCAGGTTTGACACTGTCATTTTATTCCCAGGGATCTACAAGGAAGCACAACAGGAACCTGTGGACTGTGGATGTAGAGGCATGGGGTGTCCCAGGATATCCTCACCCACCCCAGGGCAGGAACACAAAGGTGAGGTGAGGGCAAGATGTTGGTCTGGGTCCAGTTTGATCCTCTCTGAGCTGGTGGCAGGGCCAGCACAAAAGGATTTGAGGTGCTGGAGCACACACTCATCCCATTCCCACCTGCCTCACCTTCCCACCTTTTCCAACCACGATGATCCCAGGATTCCATGAAGGATTTGTTTTTTCCCCAAGCCTTCACCCAGGCTTGCAGCAGCTCCGCTCAGTTCCAAGCGCAGCAGCCCAAGCACCTTTCCCTGAGCAGCTCCTGTGGAGCAGCCTTACCTCGTGGCCCTTGGGGTCCCAGGAGCTCTCAGCATGCCGGGCCACCTTGGCCAGGAAGCGCAGGAGCCGGAGCAGGGTGTCACTGTGGCAGGGGGGCAGCAGGAACAGCAGCAGCTGCAGGGTGTCCAGCTGTGCTGGCCCCTCCATGCCTGGGGAGAGCAGCTGTGAGTGAAGGTCCCAGCCCAGCAGGCATTTCCAGCCCTCCTCCACATGCTTGGGAGTGAGCTCTGGTGGGAGCCAGAGCTGCTGTCCCACCCTTCATCCTAAGGGATGGAGAACCCAGCAAGGGCTGTGCTGATGTTGGATATTGCACAGCCCCACAGCCAAACACTGTCCTGGCCCAGAGGGATTTTTATAATCCAATTCAAAAGAAATCAAACAAAACCCCCAGCCAACCCATGGATTGCTGTCACTGCATGTGGCAGTGCCAGAGAGCACAACACCCATGCCATCGCTGGCCAGAGGCTTTGGAAAAGACCAGTGGTGAGGAAGGATCCATTCCTGGTAGTGTCCAAAGTCAGGCTGGACAGGACTTGGAGCAACCTGACCAAGTGAGAGGTGCCCCCAACACAAATCCTCCTGTGACTGTTCAGGCTCTGCTCCACAGGTACTCACTGGCTGTGCTGAGGAAAGCTCCATAGAGGTCTCTGGGAATCAGGGAATCTGGCATATCCCGGAGAAACTCTTTGAGCAGGGCAGCCACATCATGAACGCTTTGATGCTCATCCAAGAAAACATCCAGCCCTCGATCAAACTCTTCCCTCAGCTTAGAGATGGAAGAAATTGGAAGGATGAAAAGCAGTCAGCTCTAGTCTATTTCAGACCACTCCACACCAATGTCAGCTCTATCCACCCCCATCCACGTGAGCCTCTGTCCCTGACAAGGCACAGAGGACACAGGGAATGTCCCCCTTTACCTGCTGGACTCTTTTCTTGGAGCTCCCGACGCGGAAGATGCCGACAGTTTGGAGCCCTGGGGGACAGACAGGTTAGTGCTGTGCATTTCCATAGTTCCCTGCCACCCTGACTGCTCCTGGGAGCACCTCAGCACCATGGTAGGGCTTCTCCTACATGGCTTTCCCTTCTCCAGACAGTGAGGAGAAGAAAAGGCTGTGGAGCCATGAGTTTATCTTGGGTTGTCTGTGGAAAGGGAGGAGATCCCATCCCTACAGTCACTGTGAAGGAGGGCTGGATGTGCAGCAGCAGCTGAGGCACTAGATGGTCACTGACACACACAGTGACATTCCCTTCTCAGTGACATTCCCCTATGGTGCTGCATCCAATGCAGAGGACTCTCCACAGGAGCCTTTTTGGGAGATGCTCTGCCCCAGGACTCACAGGATCATTCAGGTTGGGAAAGACCTCTGAGACCATCGAGTCCAATCTCTGGGTGAGTCCCACAATGCCCATTAAACCCAGTGCCTCCTCCCACCTTGGGGATGGCCAGGCCAGGACATCCTGGGAGTTTTCCCAGCCCTTACCGTGCATCTCAAGGTGTGTGCAGCACCTGTCCACAATCCGTGGCACCTGCAGGGTGATGGGGTTCAGGCTCAGAGGCTTCTTCTTGCCCCGGCTCCTGCGAGGGTGCAGCTCGTGGGGGTGTGAGAGCTGCAGGGCCTCCAGCAGCTTGGATGTGTTGTCACTCAGGTCTGTGATGGAATCCACGGACATGGCCCCCTGTGATGGAGCAGAGGGAGTTTGCAGGTGGCAGGAATGACCCCACAGATCCATCACTGCCCTGACCTCAGGGGTTTCTGGGAAAGGGCAGCATCCAGTCCCACCCATGCCACAGGCGGGGACACCTTCCACTGTCCCAGGCTGCTCCAAACCCCATCCAGCCTGGCCTTGGGCACTTCCAGGGATCCAGGGGCAGCCACAGCTTCTCTGGGCACCCTGTGCTGAGCCTCCCCATCCTCATGGGGAAGAATTCCTTCCCAATATCCCATCTATCCCTGCCCTCTGGACCCTTAAATGTCCCCCTGGGAACCTCAGCTCCATAAGAACTGCACTAGTTAAGATCCTCCCACTCCTCCCAGTCCATCTCTGTGGGGTCTGGGGACATCACCATTTCCCTGAGGACAGCCTGGGACACCACCCCAACTCAGTCAGTAAGAAAAGATCCTGGATAATCCCATTTTTTGCTGAATTCAGACGCCCCCATCCCACAGCGCCGTCCCAGCCCATTTTGGGGACCATACCCTCCTCTGGCTCCAGGAGCTCTTGTCCAGAAGAGCTGGGGAAGGTGGCTCCTCTGGGAAGCCCCCGTCGGGTGCTCGGATGCAGCTGGTGCCCATCCCCAGCCTCTTCTGCCTCTGAGCCCGGAACTTTGTCACGCTGGCCTCCACCTCCAGGCAGAGGCGGCGGCTCCTGCCCACGGCCTCCTGCAGCTGCCGGCAGGCGCGGTCATTGCTGATCACCTGCGGGAGCGGCACCCCGAAGGTGTGGGCAGAGCAGTCTGGGGGAACACAGGAGGACGTGTTGTGGCGTGGGGTGTGGATGAGAAGTGAAGCAAAGCCTAGGCCCCAATAAACCTCTCAGGTGAGAAAGGCTGCCTGGAAGCTCAGGTGAGGCAGGGCTCACACAGCCACACACCCACCTGGCTGGCTCAGCAAAGAGAGGAGGAAGGCTCCGGCAGCCCAGATCAGCTCCAGCCAGGTTTATTGCAGATGCTGAAGTCTCCAGCACCAAGAGGGGAATGCCCCCTTGGTTTGGGGTTAAGTACAGGTTTCAGCAGTCAATGACCTTGGGGCATGGGGACGGGACAAGGGGCAGGTAAGGTCAGGGACCTATGGGGAAAACAGGGCTGGCACCAGGGACTTGGGACACACATGAAAGAAGACATCACAGGGCCATGGCATTTAGGAGAGGGGAGATTTGGGGCAAACCATTGCACACAGAGCACCATTGGGAGGAGCTGGGCAGGTGACTGTAGTCTCTCCTGCCAAGATACAGGTGTAATGTCAAGGGGCTGCAGTGATTCCACAGGGAGGGACAGGCATTGCATTGAGGGAGCTGCATGAAGGAACCCCGGGTTTCCTGCCCCCAGGAGTGCGTGGTGTGTTCCCAAGGAGCCAGGTGAAGCCAAAGGGAGCTGCTCTTCCTGGAAAGCAGAAAAGGTGTGGTGGGAGCTTGGGTGCCAAAGAGGCAAGGGGGAGGGCAGGGCATGGGAAATGGGGTGCTGGGGGGAGAGGAAGGAGACACGGGGGACTGCTCTCCATCGGTGTGCTTGTTGGAGCCTGTCCCAGTTTTTCCTGGAGTTTCCTTCCTTTAACTGGCTACAGCCCCGTGAGGATGCTGTGGCATCTATGAAGCAGCAATTTTATACATCACCAAAAGATCCTTCCAAAATTCTAACCTCCCGTTTTCTACAGGGTTTGCCTCAGCTACATCTGTCAAGAAAAGTCCTGCTATTCCTGGTATTTTTCCCAAATAACTGTCCTTCTCCATCCCTCTGGCAAGGAGGGCTCTCCTCACCTCCAGCCTTTGCACTGCCCTGGGGTTTTACACCTGGAGCAGAGCCACAAATCCTTTTAGTAAAATATGAGGCATTAATTTCAGTAGTTTCCTTGAGTGGGCTTTGTACTGATGTGGGGAAGTTCATTCCCCCCTGGCTCTGCTCTGGGATTCTGTGTGCCCCAGGGTTGTCACTGAAGTCCTTCAAAGGGATGATAAAATAGAACTGGAAGCAGCAAGATTGGGGAAAAATGGGCAGACAGACACATTTTTAGGTGTTCACCTTAAAAATGCATTTCACATTACACACATTACACACCTTTCTGTGCCTCCCTGGTTCAATCAAGCTCTTGCCATTCCAAGAACAGCAGAACAACCTGGGATGAAGCATCCTGCTGGATTTGGGCACCTCCCACCCCACCCCACCCAAAGTCACCAATTCCCCCTGAGAGCAGGGCCCAGAGCCCAGGTAAAAGGGAGGCTGCTCACCTTTCTTCTCCTTTGAGAAGCTCTCCAGCTTCTGCCGGATGGATTTAATGCCTTTGGAGCCATCTAGGAGGAGAAGAGAAGGGGAAGGTTCAGCACCAGCATCTTGGGGCTGGTTCAGAGGCTCCCTGTCCCCCTGCAGCCTCCAGCTGCAGTGTCCTGTGCAGTGACAGCCACTGAGGGGATCCAGTAGTCCCCTGGGACACACAGTGGGAAGCAGCTGCCCAGGGACCAGCCCTGGAGATGGAGATGGACACCAGGTACTGGGGAGCAGCCCTGGAGATGGACATCACTGCCTGGGGAACATTCCCAGAGATGGGCACCATCCTTCCCAGGGAAAGGGGTGGTGGGACCCCATGGCTCTACACGAGCAGTGAGGCCCAGAAAGGCTTTTGGAAATGTTTTACAGAACACAGACGTGAAAAGTAGTACAAAACACCATCACAAATCCCATCCTGCTCTGGAGGACTCCCACCTCACACATCCAGCAGCAGTGAACTGAGAATTCATTCACTGCCCACCCTAAATCCTTCCAGGACACATCATCCTATTCTGGCTCAAACTCCTAATTTCTGAAGAATTCTCCTCCTAGGAACAGCTTATATCTACTTGTTTGGGTTATTTTGTAAAACTTAGAGGAAAGCTCTGACAGCTGGAATGAGGAACATGAGTACAGAAGCCAACATAAATTATCCAGAAGCACACTGACCAACCAGGAAGGAAATATTGGGGTTTGGGGTTTTTTTTGGCATTGCACTGGTCCCTAGAGGAGCTGCTGCTGCAGGGTGTCACTGCAAGTGGGATCACAACAGTCCAAAATGAAACAAAATAGAAAAGGAATCAGGATGTTTGTGGTCAGAGTCCTCCAGGGACTGGTGCTGCAGCCCTGGGGCAACTGAAGAGTTCTGGGAAGGAGAGGGAAGCTGTGCTGGACTCTTCATGAAGCCATTTCATGGCATGAAATCTTTGGGATAGTAAAAGATGGGAAACCAAACTTGGGTGTCACCTGGAGCACTTGGTGCTCAGTGTGAGGCTGGGCACTGGGAGATGCTCTGTCCCTGGGAGAGGAACCCAGAGACCTGGGGCCTCCCTCCTGCCCTGGGGTGCAGGGAGTGGGAGGGGGCTGGAGACCCCCAAGCTCCCTCTGCACCCCCAGCCCCAGATCTGGTGGCATCCCCTGCCCTGCTGGGATGCCAAAATATGGCCCAGGGCAGAGGAGACACATCAAGCAGGTAAGGATTGAATTTGAGAAGGAGTCTGGGAACCCCAGATCTCTGGGTTTTTGTTGGTGGGGGACACAGGCAGCCCTGGGAGCCCTGACAGGGCCTCTGTGCTCGGTTCCTGTGGAGCTCCTAAATTTATCCACCCTTTAATGTCCCAGTGCATCATCCACTCTCCCATAAGCCCCTTTCCAGCACTGGGACTTAGTACTGATGCAAGCAGCAAATCCTGTCCCACCCCAAGGGCACTCAGACAATCCCAGTGGAGCCCTCGCCAAGTTGTCACATCTGGTTTGGGTTTGGGGGTCACGTTCTCACACTGCTGTGGACATGCAAACCCCTCCACAGGCTGATCAGGCCATGGAGGCTCTGAATGAAGCAGGAATAAAATGGACCAAAGTGTGTCACAAATGTCTCTCCATAACCATCATCCCAGGCTTGGTGTGGGGCTGAGCAGCAGGAATGGCTCAGCCTCAGCCCCCCTTGGCAGGAGCCTCCTGTGCCGTGCTCTCCCTCCCCTCCTCTCCCATCCTTCCCATCCTCTCCCTCCCCTCCCCTCCCTCCCCTGCCCCTGTACCTCTGTCCAGGCTGAGGTGCTCCCCAGGCAGCCTCTCCTGCAGCCGGAACAGTGCCAGCTCCTGCAGGCTGGCCCTCTCCAGCTCCGACAGGCTCTGCAGGGCCATGGGCTGCATCCCAGGGCTGGGGCCTGGCATAGGGGCCGATCCAAAGGTCCTCTGGGAAACACACCTGTGTGAAAAGAACACATGGCAGTGATACCTTCTTTAGGAGAGAAACTGCTGGGAGCACCCCAGGGAGTCTTTGCAGGAGACATTTGTCCCTCTTGTCACCTCTCCAAAGAGCCAGTGGGGCTGCAGATGCCCCAACCACATCATCTCACTTCAACCTTCCAAGCAAAAGTCACCTTCTTTGCTTTGAAGGCATCAGAAGAGATTTAGATTTGATATTGGGAAGGAATTATCCCCTGTGAGGGTGGGGAGGCCCTGGCACAGGGTGCCCAGAGAAACTGTGTTTGCCCCGTCCTTGGAAGTGTCTATGGCTGGGTTGGATGGGGCTCAGAGCAGCATGGGCTGGTGGAAAATGTCCCTGCATGGAAGGAGATGAGCTTTAAGGTCCCTCCCTATCCAAGCAATTCCACAATTCTATGATATCTCTTTTGAACCATAAAAAACTGCACACGACCAGAGCTACCAAAGCCCTTTACCCTAGGCACAGGCTGGACCACAACCCATGGACACACCCTGGACACCCCATCTCCTCTCCCAGAGCTGTGGGGAGCCCTCCCTGTTGCGTGCAGGCTCTGGGAGAGCCTGCACAGGGACCTGGTTCCTCACCCCACACTGACCTGGCTGCCTGCAGCCCAGTGCCGCTTCCTCCTGGTGCCACCTGTGCCCCCAGCACCACCTGGCACGGTCCAAAGAGCAACAGCAGCCCCAGAGAGGAGATAGGATTGAGGTCAGAGTACGGGCTCTGAAAAGAACCTCCCCGAAGAGGCTTAAGGCAAGAATGAAAAATAAATGCTTGGAAGTCTCAAGGGATGAGGGTGAGACGCCCAGGACAGGGCTCCTGTGTCAGTCTCTGCAACCCCACTCCAGCCCCTGAGACTGGTTCCTTCTGGCCAGGTTTGAAATTTCAGTTTCTAAAGGTATTTAGAAAGTTACATAAATAAAAGAAGAAAACAGATATAAAAGAGTTGCCCAGAGTTCCCTGTAAGGGCACACTGAAAAGGGATTCAGCTGCATCATAGAATCCCACACTTGTTTGTGTTGGAAGAGACCTCAAAAACCATCTAATTCCACCCCTTCTGTGGGCAGGAACACCATCCACTATCCCAGGCTGCTCCTGCTGGCCTTGGACACTTCCAGGGATCCAGGGGCAGCCACAGCTGCTCTGGGCAACTTGTGCCAGGGCTTTGCCACCCTCCCAGTTAGGAATTCCTTCCCAATATCCCATCTATCCCTGCCCTCTGTGAAATTAAAGAGCTGCAATACAGGCATTTTTATATCTTCCATCCTGCTGCCCTGGGACAGCCTGGGGCAGGAAAACCCTTGGCTGTCACAGGTGAGAGCATCTCCACATGCCAGGAACAACTCCTGTGCCTCTGCTGCAGCAGGAACTCCCAGCAGAGCAGGAGCAGCTATGGATGGAGGGATGGAGGGATGGATAAGCCCCCAGAGAGACACACATAGGGAATTACCTTTGTGCAGGTGAAGCTCCACTCTCCAGCAGAGCCCACAGGCCCAGCCTGAGTGGAGTCCTGGTGGATGTGGCCGCCTTTGGGTGTGAAGAAGGAGGAATCCCAGTTAGGAGAGGGAGCAGCAGGGGGAAGGCAGGAAGGAGAAGCCTGGACAAGTTGCTGCTTATCTGCCCAACCACAGGCAGCCCTGAAGGAGGCCTATGATGTGCCACCACCACTGGCACTGCCAAAGCTCATCCTCCAGGAGTTAACCTCAAATTCCTGTCCTGCTTCTCACCCCAGGTGTGGATTTATGTCCCTGGGAACAGCTGAGATGGGGACCAGCACCTCCAAGCCAGAGGCACAGCAGTAGCGTGGGTGTCCCTGCAGGGACAAGGATCAGTGTTCCCTATGGATCCCGTGGGACAGGAGAGCTCACTCAGCCTGGCACCAGGCTGCCCACAAGGAAGGAAATGCTGGCCCACAGTGGGTGCAAAAGCAGAGCCCCAAAAATATCCTCCTCTGGAGGGGATGCTGTAGCAGGAATCTCACTAACTCAAAAACAGGACTAGTGCCAATTTCAGGAAATCTCACAGGAAAAGCTCAGTCCAAATGCCCCCTCCATTCCCAAGGAGCAGTGGCTGCTCCCCATTTCAGCTGCAGTTTCTCTCTCCCCAGCTGGAACAAAGGGCCCACATTTACCTCGCCCGTGTCCTCTGGCAGCAGCAGCAGCAGCTCCTGGAGATCCCGGCTCTTCCTTTGGGACAGTGGTTTTCACAGCAGGGTCTCCTCAAAGGCTCCAGGGGCCCTTCCAGCCCACAGGCAGCAGGAGAAGCAGGGAAGTGATGGAAAGGAGCTGCCACAGCCGAGGGGAGGAGGGAGGGGATGAGAATGTGAATTTTCTGCCAAAGAAACGAGAGCCAGAAACAGCGTGCGGAGGGCAGGGTTGGATGGAAGGAACTGAACTTCCCACACTAGACACCGAGTCTTGGCAGGGATCACCCATTGCTCAATCCTCTCCATCCTCAGCTTTCCCCACTCCCATCCATGGGCAATCAGGACACTCCCAAAACATCAGCTCTGCTGGCAGGTGAAACCTGAATTGGGAACGTGCTGCCTGGGCTGGTTGATGAGGGCCAGTGGATGGTTCCCACCTCAGCTCTCCATGCTGAGAGCTTCCTGGTGCTCCACCTTGGTGTCTTCTCTGTGTCAGAGCATCCAGCAGGGTCTGGCACAGGCTGGGCACAGATGCTCTCCACATTCAGTGTCCCTACAGAGCTCTGCTGTTGAGCTCACAGACCTCATGGGGTGGATCTACAGCTCAGGGTGCTCCCAGAGGGTTACAGACCTTGGAGAGCCTCCCAAACCCCCACCAGCACCCAAAATTGGCACTTCCTTGCCATTTAACACACCCACAAGCCCTTTGGGGGGCCACAGTCAGGCTCCTGGCCCATGATCATGGAACAGTTTGGGTTAGAATGACAAAGAAAGGAGCAGGGCCAAGATTTGCCCATAAAAAATGTTTATTCCTGAAAAATACAGCATTCATCTGCAGGGACACAACTATTCAGAACATTTCTAAAAGGGTTTTTATCTGCTCCCAGTGTGGCAGGCGTTCAGTATTGGGAACAGGGAGAGCAACAGCCCACGTGGGAACAGCCAGGTCCCAAGGGAAGGTCTGTCACCTATCCCTGGGTGTCAACCTCAGCAGCCCATCTGCAGGGCAGACTTCTCCTGGGAGAAACCTCAGCCCCTCTGGAGAGGCCCTGGGAGA
>WEIU01001047.1:14554-27658 GCA_013389925.1 Aegithalos caudatus | reverse complement strand
TTTTTTTTTTTTTTAGTTATGCTCACTGAAACAGATACTACTTTGAAACAAAGGTGTATATTTTAATGTGACAATGAAGGAGTTTTTCCTTAATCCCAGTCTCAAAGTGTTTTCAGGTATTCATTTTGTTTTTCCAAGGAATTTTCATTGTTTCCCAGAATAAGTTTTTTTTTTTTTTTTTTTTTTTTTTTTTTTTTTTTTTTTTTTTCTTCCTTCTCAATTTTTTTTTTTTTTTTTCNTGTCCTTATTCATCCATAAACAGAAACCTCTTTTTATTTTATGAAACATCCCACTTGTCTTCCATTCAGTAGCAGCATATAAACCACACATTTGCTACATTAACAACAGTAACATAATTCAGTATGTACACACAGTACCCAAGTGTTTACAAGATGAAAAGATCTGGGGTTTCTATTTCAGCTCGTGCTTATATTAGTGAAGTTACTAAATTCTCACATATCAATCAGCTCCTTGTTGTAACAAACAATAATCACTGCTTACCATTTCAGGAAGTTTTGCAACATTTTGAACTATCATACACAGAAGAATTAAAAAGGGAAAAAATTAGTTTAGAGTAATTTTTAGAAACATCAGCAGTTCCCATTTCAAAGCAAGTCCAACAACAAAGTAATATAAAATCTAAATATAGAAGTCATTAAAAGAAGGCCAGTTAATCCCAAGTTTTATTTCAGACCATGTTCTCACCTCAACTGTCACAGCTCTAGGAAAATCGATGTGGTGTTTCATTAAAAAGTAAAATTTATAGCAAACTATGTTATTTCTAAACTGTCCAACACTAGGATTTTGCAGAACAGCTTGAAAAACAACAGCACATCAAAGAACTGTAATTTCTGGGCAATTGTCCCTCAGTAAAAGAAGTCTGAAAATCCCCGCAGCATTACATGTACACAAACAGGTAGACAAAATTAGTTCTTGNNNNTAGACAAAATTATTTCTTGTTATTCCACTTCACTGGGTTGCTACACTAACAAAATGCAACATAACTGCATTTCATTAAAAAATATTTTTTCCCCACATAAGCCCTTTAGAATCACAAAAAGGGCATGGAGAATCTGATGTTGGAAATTAACAGCTACAACATAAATATATTATTTTCTGAGTAAAACTATCAGCCTGTAAAAGTTTATATTGTGTTTAGTAATAGGCCTGTTCACATAGAAAATATGAGATTAGCTTTCGTAACAATGATCTTTCTATTTGAATTCTCTGGGGTGCACTTCTACTCATACGAATGGAGATATATTCAGAAGTAATTACTTTTACCTCAGAGTAGTGTTAAAACAAAACCAGTTGACCAGCATCTGCTTGCTCTGGTTATAGTTTTTGATTTTGCAAATCCCCAGTTAACAGTGGAGAACTATACTGACATCCAATCTAATTGTGACGAAGAGAAAAACAATGCTGTGTCAGTCACCACCAAAGAAATGTCCCTGTAATCTTCCTGTGATGGAAGTAGAATATTATTAAGAGCCATCAAAAAGACAGAAAAGAGGAAATAATGTTTTTGTAGAATGGTCTGGGTTGAAAGGGATTATAAAGATCATCTGGTACCAAACCCCTTGCCATGGGCAGGGACACTTCCCACTAGACCAGGTTGCTCAGAGTCCCATTCAACCTGAACTTCAACACTTCCAGGGATGGTGCATCCACAACTTTTCTAGGAAACCTGTTCCAGTGCCTCACCATGCCCACAGAAAATAATTTCTTCCCAATATCTAATCTAAACCTAAACTCTTTCAGATTAAAGCTACTACCCTTTGTCCTTTCACTACATTCCCTTGCAAGAAGTTCCTTTCAGCTTTCTTGTATGGCCCCCCTTTAGGCATTACTATGCCTGTAAAGTATTGGAAGATACACTGAATTCTGCATCACAGAAATTCCATTAGTCAAAACACCATCTTTTTTAAACAAGACAGTATTTCCACTTATTTCCAGATCATAGAGGGTTAAACCCAGGAAACTATAAAAGGTGCTTTGGGAATTACCTCCACAGTTAAATACAAGCAGGAACCAAATCCTCTGTGACATTTGCAAGTTCCTGGACAAGAGGAGCATGGCATTGTATATACACCATCTCTCTATTCACTCTGTGGTGCTTTTGCAAGCAATTTTATTTGATTTGTACATTTAGCACTTGTAGCATTTGTTTCTTATGAAGCAGTGAATTAACACTCCTTGCACTTCCTCATAGACAACATCCTATAGGGCTACCAATGGTTTCAGGCACTGAGAGCTGCAGAATATCAGACCTATCCAAAAAATACGCCAGGATGTGTAGAAGGTTTGGATTGGGCTGTTTGGTTTACTTCTGACAACGTAGGAAGGTTTTATGAAGAACCTGTAGCACAACAGACTTCCCATTGCACAGGCAGGTTTGTGAAAGACTGAGAGAATTTGCACGGGAAAAAAAAACAACAAAACAAACAAATAAACATTTTTGCTGCAGGAGGTTTTTGTTTAAAAATTCATTCAGCAAAGGCAGCAGCTAATTTTTTTTTTCATTTCCTAATTAATGTTTTTCGTTCACATGTACTCTTGCACTAGTTTTTTTCACCGAAGAAACAGATGTGCATAGGTGGGCAATAGAAAGTGCACAGATTTTATTTACATACTTCAGCAAACTACCTTTTTCTCAGCTGCCATCCTATCTGTTTGGCCAGCATCCACTCTAATCTGTTCTCCTTCATTATGTTAATCTGTGGGCGGAAAGATTTCTGTCATCTTCAAATCGCTTGTACAGCAATGGTAAACACCTTGGCCTGTCTGTAATTGGACAGGTGTCTGTGTTGGTGTCACCCAGCTTTTAATTCAATTAAAGAACTGGCTGCTCTGCTCTCATTACCTACTCATTTCCTCTGCACTTTCAGTCAGCAAGTGAAATTTACACTCAGCACCTGACTAGGCTGAAATACAAAGTCAGCAATCCCACAGCAAAGATCACCACTGATACATGTGAATTAATTTAAAGAACAGCAAAATAAATTTTGCAGTAAAAAGTAGCCAAATAGCCAATGAAGTTGGCTGGCAGCTTTAAAAAAACTTCCCCTAACTCCTCAATTATCACATTCTCAGACTGGAATATCTTGTCTAAACCCAATAACTGCTGATCTGATGAGAGTCCATCAGGCTTTCCAAGATGGAGTGCTAACAAAGCAAAATTTGGCCACACTAGTATGAATTCTATTAATGCTAACAGGAGAGAGGTGGACAAATTGTCACTTTGATCAGGAGATAGACTTAGAGACACCATCAATATTTGAGAGGAGGATCAGCCACACACATTTGAGATATGGGTCCCATGCATTCAGTCTGCTACTATAGAGAAGCTGAATCCACCTTGACTCAAAATTAACCTCATAGACTACATTTGGATTAAAATCCACATGGGGATGTGGAGATGCTAAATCATTTTAACACACCACTCCTATGTGCCCAAAGACCCTTTGGAAACAAATTAAAGTCCTAACACAGACATTTTGACACAGTGACCCCATGAAACTGAATAATGTCATTTGTTAAATATGAATGTAAAGTTAACAGTCTAAAAGAGTGATCTGGAATCACACCTAGAACATTAAGCCCACTTTATATGCAAAGCTAATATTTAATTTGCTATACTTTTATTTAACTGGTATTTAATTATTTGCAATATTGAAAGTCAAGGTTTAGGTGTTGTGCAAAAGAGAAAACATTAGGTTCATTCTAGCAGTGAAGGGACAACATGGATATGGGCAATAGCAAAGGGGGCAACAATGAATTTATGGTAAAATGGGTGTGTGGACTAGTCAGAACTAGTTGCATATTTATGTCCACCCCATTCAATGTTCTAATGCATACAATATATAAGAAGATTACATAGCTAGCTTTTTTCCCTTCACTTCTCCATAAGGTAGACATTTGTTTTGTTCAGTACCTCTCAAAGGAAGTTCTCATATATTTAGACAACACAGCTATATTCCACAGCATTCTGACAGATTTTAAGTGGAAAATTACTAGGGAAGGGAAGGGAAGGGAAGGGAAGGGAAGGGAAGGGCCAGGAGTGCCCAAATATGTACCAGAAGGAGATGGTTGCTTTGGGTGATACCTGAACACTTGAAAGGGTGATGAATGGATGGACAGAGGAATGTTTGGAGAGAAAAAAGAAATGGATGGATGGATGGATGGATGGATGGATGGATGGATGGATGGATGGCAGTGGTCCCAGAAGCATCACAATGACTGGGGAGTCATTGATCCTTCCACCAACCTATTGACCAACAACTCACCATCATCNAGAAAAGAAAAGAAAAGAAAAGAAAAGAAAAGAAAAGAAAAGAAAAGAAAAGAAAAGAAAAGAAAAGAAAAGAAAAGAAAAGAAAAGAAAAGAAAAAGATTTACCACTACAGAATGAGGGCTAATAGTCTGTTCATAAAAACTGATTGTGTGTTTTTGCCAAAGGGACTTTTCTTTGATGGATTTTTTCATTGTTTCCTCCCTAACATGCTATTTCACGAGGACCCATTTTGAACTACATAAACTTACTGCAATTGAAACAACATTTGGCCTTTAGATTTTAATTCTTATCTAAGCTTTAAAAACAAAAATTACCAAATCTCTCCTCCCCAAACCCATCCTATTTAGCTAACTTGAATGCCCAAGGTTATACAGCATCTGTCCAAAAAAGTCACTTGTGTGTTGAGATGCATCATCGCCACAGTACACTTAATCACAGTCTAGTGATCAGAAAACGAAGTCCTCAACTGACTTTGTTTTTGACAGATTGTAGCAAAAACTGTTTAAGTACATGTGTCTTCCACATATGCATTTCTGAACCAAAAGCCTGTGCACTTCAGTCTGTCACATACATCTGCATTTTTAAAGCATCTTCTAAGTATAGTCTGAGTCATAAAATAAAGAACTACTCAATGTGAGGATACCTATTCCAAGTCTTTGGCTTATAAGAATAAACAGAGGTTTTACTTTAGTTATTGCATTCAGGTGGCTTGAAAGATCCTTTTTTCCCAATGGAAACACTTCATAACAAAGCATACACAAGCTCCACTGGCTTTGAAGATGCAATTCAGTTTGCAGTGGTTCAAGGAAACCTGTTACATTCCCCATAGCACAGAGAACTCTTCAGCTGCTTCAGTTTGCAGAAAGCCTTAACTGAACAGGGCAATTTTGCACCAAGAGTTAATTAACCGCAGAGAGTATTGGTTTTGTAATATCTATCCCTATGTTACTTTTGATCATTCCAAACAACTTCATTATTGCGTATTTTCTGCAGTATGATTATCTTTAAGGGTTTGTAAAGAGACAAAGAAATACTGTTTATTTTTTGTGGATTTTTAAATTTATCTATAAAACCATAATAATAGCTTTCTAGCCTAAAAAAATTAAGAAATTAACTTTTTTATTAGTAAAAGTATGGGTGTGTATCTAAGATTTGATGTAATTTTGATAAAATGCTCAGGTTTATTTAATCACACAATTTACATTTTGTATTAATAGATTTATACAACAGCATTGGACTGTAACAAAAGATTCATTTAGGTTTAAACTATCAAGTTTGAATCTTAAGGCTGTAGAATATGAATATAATTTATGTTTTAAAATTCATATATTGAAAAATATGCAACTAGTCTGCTAAAGCCAGCTAAATGAAAGGAGAAGGGAACCTACATTCTGCCATTCTGACTTAGAGTCACTAGGAGCTCAAGCACCACATGACAACTCACAGAAACCTAATGGGCATAGACAGGTCTATCAGCTATCTCTTGTTGCAGTACCTGCCCCAGCCAAGCATTCTTATCTACATATCTTTTTACATATGAAGTTTTACAACTATAGAGATTTGTCCCAGCTTGGGGCAAGGATTTGGGAGTCCTCCTAGTGCTCTGGCCCTACATACGTTTATCTTAGTTGGTTTGCAATACTCCTTTTCTACAATTTTTTTTTAAATCTCATTAATTACAGTATAGGAATGTCTTGACTGTTAAATATTTGTGCAAACCAAGAACTTTCAAGTAATTTCAAGTGCATGAGAGTATTGTCCAATCAATTCACCAACAGCTTCATGCAGCAAACTCCCCATTAGTGATAAACTGTTCATTTCATCCCACACAGATGAAAAAAGCCGGAGAGAAACAGCATTTTCTAATATCCACCTCAGACAGGGACCCCTGAACCCCATCTGAGGCAGCAGTCAGGGTGCAGAGGCTGGTCCCAAAGCCACAGGCTGCTTAGGCAGGGGACTGGCAGACCTCTCCCTGAAAGGGACAATCTCTCAGCTGACAGCACTTGCCAGAGCATGAGCATTTGCCAGGCTGGCAGCAAGCTTCCCCCAGCACTACAGCCCCACTGTCCAGCCCTGGCTGATCTGTCACTGGAAAGTGGCCGTCTCCTCTTTTGAGAGACTCTCCAGCTAGAGAGCTTTCAAAACCACAGCACAGCTCAGACACTTTGATTAACCACATTAAATCATTAAATTAACTTTTCCTGAGATATTCATCTGCTGAGCATAAGAGAGTAAAAGGTGAAAAGTAATTATAAACATATGTCACAGGAAGGAGAGAATGGCACCTGTTGACCACAATTTTCTCATTACCACATGTGCAGACACAACATCAGCCCTCAGCAATTGCAGCAATGACAGAGGTAGGATGACTGCAAAATCATACAAACTTGAAAGAGAAATCTTTAAGATGAAAAAATACCAATTGTGTGTGAATTCTTTTGTAGTACATTTTATTTCATTATTATTTGTGGGTATCATTACAGCCCATTGTTTAGATGCTAGTCAATCTCCTGAATTATAAAATGGGGATTTTGCATATGCTTGACAAGAGAAGCAGCAGAGGATTGTGATCAGTGGCACAAGACAGCAAGACAGCTGGCATGTATCCCAGGGTTCTGGGACAGTGTTCAACACCTTTATCAATTACTTTGAGGATGGGGGAAGTGTACACCCTCAGCCAGCCTGTGGATAATAGGAAAAGGGCCACTAAGATGGTAAAAAGACTGGAGCACATATCTTCTGAGAGAGAGTGAGAGAGCTGGGACTAATCATCTCAGGAAAGACAAGAGTCAGGATGATATATCGAAATGTATACATATCTTATGGAAGGGATCAAAGCAGCAGCCAGATTATTTTAAGCAGCACTCAATGACAGGACAAGAGTCAATGGAAACAAATTGAAATACATGAATCACAGTATCAGAGAATATCCTGACTTGGAAGGGACCCACAAGGATCATGGGCCATGATGATCTTAGAGGTCTTTTCCAACCTCTGTGATTCTGTGATGGGTGAATCCAACTCCTGCCTCTGCACAGGACCATCCCAAGAATAACCAAGAATAACACCATGTGTCTGAGAGCCCAAACACTTCTTGAACTCTGGCAGGTTTGGTGTTGTGACCACTTCCCTGGGAAGAAAATTAAATTCCAACTGAACACAGGAAATTGTTTTTTACTATGAGGGTGACCAAACCTGGAACAGACTTCTCATAGAGAAGTATCTCCATTTATGGAGCTGTTTAAAACTCAGCTGGATGTGGTTCTGGGAAACCTGCTCCAGCCAACCTGGCTTGAGCTGGGGAATGGACTGGATAATCCTTCCAACCCAAATGACCCTGATATTCTGGATTCCAAAGGAAAGTAGATGCAAATGGTGGTTACAGACCGACCACACTGAAACTGTGTTCTTGTTGGAATTTCGGAAACTGAGAATTTGGGGTTTTAGTATACAGTAACACATGTGAGTTAAGATGGAGGATTTAGGGCATTGTCTGAGTCCTTCTTCTTCACCTCCTTCTTCCTTCTTCTTCATGGGTTTGAGTGGTTTTCTGTAACTGGGTGGTTTTCTATAACATTGCGGGCCTTGGGTGGTCATTATTGGCTCAAAAGTACAAATAATATAGGTGTCACCTCACTATTGTGTAATTATCCCTTAAATAACCTTGGAAAGAGTTAGAAGCACTCCATTTTACCTCTTTTCTCTAACTTGTTAGTTAAAGGTCACAGCTTGTGAGTCTGTAAATAAGAAATAATAAACATCCAAGTCCAAACTTGGAAACTGTTTCCTGTGTATTAATCCCAACCTTGACAAGGAAAAAAAGAAGCCAGAACCATCACATGTTCTAAATCTTCTTCAATTTGTTTAAATACTGATTCTAATTTATATTCCAATTTTTAATGTCAGCATGTGGAATGCACTGGAATGCAGAAGAAAGCAATGCAACCTTTAGGAAAAAAAAATCTTACATGTGGTGACACGGTACTTCCCTTATTACTCTGCAAGTGTGACCAACTACATCTAAAGTGCATCAATGTTATTATGCTTCTCTAAAGACAAGATGGGCAAGCATGGCACTTTTTGAATCCCACAAGTTTACACTCTAACTTTATACTCTCATCCTAGAATACAGATACTGAACACTATGTTGAAATAGATCACCTTATCCAATAAACTCCTGGTTCAACAGTCAGAAACTCATTTTAAGGATTTAAATCTGATGAATATTCCTTTCTTGGATAAAAATGAAAAAACAGTTTGACATTTTGGAAGATTACAAGGGTCAGATTTTGAAGGATTTTGCTTTCTGAGGAGTCAGAAATAGGCCTTTGAGACTGTGGGATTACGGTCATTTAAAGACCTATTTTATTTTTAATATTTAGCTCAGTTCTTCTTCTTGACAAGGGTACAAGAGGTTCTTCTAAATGTGACACACACAGTACAGACTTCTGAGAAATGGATAATGCTCTTAACTTTTAGTTACTGGGCTCCAGTTATGACTCAGGACCCTACTGTAAATGTTCAAAAGAATTGACAGTGTAAGTATAAATCAAAATAAAACAGATAGGCCTAAAAAGCTGCAAGGAAATAAATAAGACAGGGTTGACAGTGCCCTCAGATACATTTCAAGCAGCAGATTAAGCAGTGCCTAAGCTTGGAAGAGAATGAAAATTTGAAGGTGGGCATGGAAAAATACCATTGTTTCTTCATCAAGTATCCCACAGAGAGCTGTGGTGCCTTTCTGCTGTTGCATTCACAAGGCTGCCTGTTTGGGTTATTGCAGCATTTTCTCATGGAACACAATAAAAAATTTTCTAAAGAAATGTCCCTGAAATTAGGGAGAGAACAAGCAAAAATTTTCATTCACAGCAAACTTAAAAGAGAAGTAAGCATCTTCTGTGGGGCTCTGTGTTTATGTTAACTTTTGATTAACCAGGAAAGATAATTCATCAGGGAAAGATACACCTTCTCCTGGAGTCTCATGTTTGTGGGCAACTAATTCTCAATATCCACTGACTAGCTTACCTGTGTAGGCTTCACTGAAATCAATAGACTAAAGTAAAATGTCTTTGGATTGGTGATTTAATTTACACTTGTCTCAGCTCTGACCTCACCATAAGAACGTGAATTATAAATTTCATGCAATGCCAAAACTGGAAAATACATAACTAAACTATTGGACAGGAGTTATAAATAACAAGAGGAAGAATATCTTACACACACAGAACTGAACTGGAACAATTACTCCCACAGCAGTTACAGAAAAAGAAAGAATAAGTGTATTAAAAAATAAAGACAATTCTACCACAGACCATTAAGTAGGAAGGTCCAGATGCAGCTTTCAGCTGAAGAATTCCACAACCAACAAGCTGAATTTGTACTAACAGGAAGACTCATTCTACTCAGCACATTTCTTACACTTTCTTCCTGAGCATCTAGAGAATCACAGAATATTCTAAGTTGGAAGAGACCCACAAGACTCATGGAGTCCAATACTTAGGTGAATGGCCTGCACAGAGATTGATCCCACAACATTGGTGTTATTAGCACCATGCTCCCAGCAGATGAGCTCAACTCAGGGTCATGTAGACCAGTAGTTGACAGACATTTTTACATTCTTTGGGTCACATGAGTGGCCAGTGTGCTGCTGTGGCAAACAAAGCCAACAGGATGCTGGATTGCATCAAGGACATCTCCAGCTGAGATAAAGAAATCATTATTTCCCTCTACTTAGTTCTTCTCAGGCCACACTCAAAACACTGCATTCAGTTTTGGTCCTTGCTGTGCAAAAAAAGATGTGGACAAGCTGGAGAGAGTCCAGAGAAGGGTGACAAAGATGATCAGAGGGTGGGGTAGCCTGTCAAATAAGGAAAGACTGAGAAAATTGGGTTAGTTAAGCCTTAAGAAAAGTATGAGTAGAGACCTTATCACCATGTTCCAGTACTTAAAGGGTGGCTACAAGGAAGATGGAGAGTCCCTTTTTACAAAGGGTCACATGGAAAAGACCAGGGGTAATGAGTACAAGTTACTCCTGGGGAGACTGCAATTGGACACAAGATGAAAAATTTCACAATGAGCACAATGAGCCACTGGAATAATGTCCCCAAGAAGTGGTGGATTCCCCAGCTCTGGACGCTTTAAGATTCAGTTGGAAAGGGTGCTGGGCCATTTTGTCTAGACTGCGTGTTTTCCAAAAAGAATTGGATCAGATGATCCTCAAACTCCCTTCCAACATGGTATTCTATGATTCTGTAATTTTATTTTGTATTACTTGACAGCTCCCTACAACTTCCTGACGGGAGGTTGTAGTTTAAGGCGGGGGTGGTCTCTGCTTCTGTGCTTACAATGGGAGGACAAGAGGAAATTGCCTCAAACCGAGATGGAGAATTCAGATTAGATATTAGAAACAAGTTTCACTGTTTGGGTGGACCGGCATTGGAATGGGCTGCCCAGGGAGGTAGTGGAATCACCATCCCTGGAGGTGTTCAAGAGATGTCTAGATCTAGATAGGTGATGTGATTTATGGGGCACAGTGGTGGTGTTGATAATGGGCTTTGATATTACAGGTCTCTTTCAACCTTGATGATTCTATGATTCTATCTGCTGTAATAGGCTAAAGAACCAAGATCCATTTACTGTCTCAATTTAATGTAAAGGTATGTTGCTTCTTCTACCTCCTGTAAGCTGCAGGCAGATGACCTCTTACCTGTCCAGCCTGGTGCAGAAATTTTCATAACCCTAACAGACAATCATGGCACAATGCCAAACAACATTTTGGTTCTGACCATCAGCTATGAGTAAGGTACTTAATCCACGTCTCGGTCTTTAATTTCTACCAGTATAATCTGTATTGTCTTGTAGCATAAATAAAGAATGTTGAAATCAACAAGGTCATTAAAGAAATCACAGTAAGGATAGAAAGCACATGCAGTTCTGGTAAATTCACTACTACTACTACTACTATTCACTACTATTCACTTAACTATTCACATAAATAGTTAAGGTATTTCAAACCAAAGAAAATAAAATATGTGCAATTTTTTCCCTTTAAAATGTATGCATAGGTTATGGCAGAGAAACAACATAAACCATGTATATACTTATGTAAAAACCACTACCTGGGCTTCAGATAATAATACACTGCTTGAGGGTTAACACACTTTCCAAGACTGTTGTACTGCCCAAACCTGAGCCAAACCAACGGATCAGCTTAGAGCACTGTGTCATTACCACTTTCTGAATTATTATGAATTATAAAATTGATGTTAGAGATCATAAAAATTAATCTATTGGTCTGCACTATTGCCCCATTTAGTCATCACATAACATAATCCAGATTCTTGTCTGTAACATACTCCCTTCCCAGAGAACTTTGTAGCAGCCAGAAAAGGCAGTTTGTTCATAGAAAGCAGATCCACGCTATCTTGGCAGGAAGAAATGTCCCAAAATGGTCTCTGTAACATTCTCACCCCATAAACCCAAAGCCACAAATTCCTTAATTCCATAATAACCTACCTTCACATCCCAGTGGCATCAACAACAGCAGCTGATTAACACAAATTATGCTAGTTCCCACTGAAATCAGTTAGGTTTATATGATCAAAATTAGGCAACTATATCAAGGGCTTTCATACATCAGGTCAAACAGTATATCATATGGGACCCATAGAATAATTTAGGTTAACTGGATGGAACAAGAGGGAAGGGGTTAAAAAAATCACATATACTAAGCAAATACAAGCAAACAAAAAAAAAGCAATTCTCCTCCAGATCATAAATAGTTTGGGAATTGCTTTTCAGTTTTTGTGCTGTATCTTAATTTCTATTGTTCTTTGCATCGCTACGAGGATGCTGACACAAATAATTGTCCTTCCAAATGTTATCTATGCAGTGTATACACAAAAAGAGACAAGTAGCATTTTGTAAATCAACAAAAGGTGGGATAAGCATCATGTGCTATTAGATATCCCTAAAAATCATACTTAACAACATTTACCTGTGAGCATACCAGCATCAGTAAGCTCAGCACTGGTGATGGGTACAGTGGGACCATCCACTTCATATGCTTTCAAAATGTACTTCTCAATTACACCTATGACCCCAGCTGGTTTGTCCCAGGTGACCTCAATGCTGTAACCATTTATACTGTGAAATCTTGAGGGAGTTGGCACATTTTGTGGAACTGTAGAAGGATAAAATAGAAAATAGAGAAAATGGCAGTTCTAAGGAGACTATTGCCCCTATTCTTCACTTTTAATGGCTGCAGTAAATCAGACTCAACCATTAGCATAAATACAATTTATTAGAGTTGTAACTTTTCAGCATTGATTTAATATGACTGCACATCTTGAGCTATTCAGTTTAAGCTATATTTCAAAATCATCAAAACTCCATCTACATAACATTCCTTCTTGTCTTGTTGCAATTTTCCAAAAACATTTCATGTATCAAACATATTTAAGCATCACTCACAAAGAGAGGAGGTGGATTGTATGTACCTAACAAGCACAGGCATTATAATAATACAACAGAATGAAGCAAGGCAGTACTGTGGCAAAGAAGAGTTTGATATTTATCAGTTGAGCATCTAAGCCAGAGAATGCTACAACTATGAAATGTTTCTAAAAATGTCCATTCTCTTTTAAAGAACTCCTTCAAAAATTAAAGCTCCTCCACTTATTTTCCACATACATATTTTATTTCCACAACATCATGCACCTTCCTTGGGGCAAAGCAGAGATTTTTAAGGCCTTTTTGCAAAATCCTTTGCTTCTGATCATTCCATATGACAAAGGGAAAAAAATAAA
>WEIU01001047.1:821-14521 GCA_013389925.1 Aegithalos caudatus | reverse complement strand
ACAAAGGAAAGACCCAAGGAACACTACGGCAGGATGATGGATGATGAGTTTGCTGTAGACGCATGTGGACTCCCTCGCCCTGCTGATGATCCTCACTTTTCTCACCATCAAATAGCCTATTTTTTGGTAATTTTACTGTTTAGTTTTATTAAATACGAATGCAGCCTTGTTTTTCATAAGAAGGGTACCAGCATGGAAAGTACAAAAATACCTGGAATTTGTGATTCTTCTGTAAAGAATGTGATACACTGAGAAAGCTCCTATTACTACAGCAATATATTGACTTCAGTAGTTATGAAGTGTATCACAGGGTGAGGTAAGGTACTGTACAGCAGATGGTCTTCTCATAAGGGATATAACAAAACCAACTCAAAAATAATTAAATGGCACAATTATTGTCCAACCCTAGGGAACATGGACTGCTCAGTGCTGTGGTCAGCTTGCAAACATAAATTTGTGGCAAACCTTACAGTTGTCAGACAGTTGACATGAAAATATGCACATATTTTGTCCCTTCTTGGTGACACAGTATAGGTTGTATAAGAATCCATCAGCAAGTTCAATATTTATACATGTATCACATAATTTTTTAAGATGATACAAAGGATGAACTAAATCAAAGGAATGCTCTGCACTGGCGGAATGCAATTGGGCTTCAATTTCAAGAAGAGGGAAAGTTAGTTAAGTAAAATACACAGAACTGTAAATCTTCAAAAGTTTACTGGCTTGATAAAGTTTGGAAAAGCACTGATCAGAAAAGTTTTTAAAATTTTCTTCAGAAGACATATGAAAAATCTGATCTTTAATGTAGCACCTTCCTACTCTGAAACCTTCTCCACAAGTCATGTGCTTCTATTCTAGTAAATATTGCCACAGTCTCACACACCACCTATGGACTACTTGTAAAAAGAAAGCACATTTAGCGGCACTGAGTAGCACACCCATATGTGGGTCATTTAAAAAAACAACTTTCACAAGACCACCTTGTCCCTAGCAAATACATGGCCTCTTCCACAGCTTGTGCCTGCTATCCCAGTATCACCTTTCTCTACACCTAATTTTGTAGCACAAAGTTATATGTAGGAAAATATACTTACTCCAGCCTACTCATGTAAAGGGATGTTAGATGTGCACATATGAACACAAATAGATGGTTGCTCTTACTCAGTTAATGCAGTTCCACCCTTTACTGTCCTTAATTATATAATCTAATAAATATTTGAAAAATACCTTGAGATATAAGAAAAAAATACTTGCCTGAACACTTTAAAGCTGATGACTGTAACCTGGTACCTGTTTGAAGTATTAAGCAGTTTCACCCACTCAGAAATACTATGCAAGGTTCAGTAATCAAAATTGTTCTTGTTGGATTATCTCCACAGAATCACAGAACGAGTCAGGTTGGAAGGGACCACAGTGGGTCATCTGGTCCAACTTCCCTGCTCAAGTAGAGTTATCCTAGAGCAAAGGGCACAGGAGATCCCTCCTTTTGTAACCAAACAGTTCTTGAACACCTTCAACCTGACATTAAATAGCTTATGAAAAATAAGAATGAGTAAACCTTAAATTATATTTACCTGATTCTCTTGTTCGAACGTGGGTCCACACGCTAGATACTGATCCTCCTTCATTTAAGGCAACCACCCTATAGAGGTATTCTTCAAAGGACATGGAGAAGGATAGAGGAGGTAAAAGATTAAAAAAAAAATACTGAACACAGTAATACATTAGTAAAGAATGGAATGAAAATTATGTATTTTATTTAAGGAACCAATGCACTACCTGTAAATGGTTGTAGAGCACTTTCATAAACACTCTGCTCTTTTCCTCGGTACACAAGGATGGAGTCATTTCCCCTGCAGTTAACAGCACTGTCAGTTGATAGGCATCCATCCAGATTGACTCTGACAGCACTGCTGGACACAGATGCCAAGTTAACGACAGCACCTCGTGTAAATTTAACATCCGTCATGCAACCACCGAAACCTAGCAAACAGTAAGGGATTAGTACCACATAAAGAGCTTCAGTCATTAAGAAACACTTCTGTTCCTTTCAATTCTATATTTTCAACATTAAAGACTGCAATGTGAATATGTTGACTTCCAGCATGACATTCCTTCTCCACTTTCAAGACACTAAGCTGGTAAATTCCTGCCTTACTGATCTATACTTTCACTGTTATCAATTCTGTCCCACAAGGAAATACCTTTCTGTTTTCTCTTTCATCACTTCTCACTTTGAAATTATTACCATGAAAGTGATTCTCTGACTTGTAAAATCAGCTTTATGCTGCATGAAACTGTTTTGTTAAATATACATACTTCCTCAAACTAAAAAGAATATCTAGATTAAAATTTACAATCAACTTCAGGAGATCAGATGGAGGCATATCAGTTTTCCCTAACAGGGACATAAGTCATGTGCTGTTTATAAACATACTCCAGAAACATAACTCCAAACTACTTGTTTATGACAAAAAATTTAAGAAACTCAATTTTATATTTATTTCTATATATCCATATATTTGTGTATGAGACATTCCCATTGAAATTACAAATATGTAAATCATTTACTTGCAGTTACAACACAACTACAAAATTCAGAATGCAGTTGTTAAAACTTTTACATATACTAAAAATTTATCAAAATTATATAAAATGGGTCTCAGTTCTGAGTAGTGGTTGGTGTTCAACACAAAAGCAAAGTAAACAGTAACCAAACTGAAGACTTCAGTTCATTTAAAAACTAACTTTGTGATTTAAAAACCCACCTCTCACAGATCAGTGCTTTTCTTTAGCTTTGTGAAAGCCTAAAGTATTTATATCTTATTTATATCTTACATACTTTTATTGCCTTTA
Source organism: Aegithalos caudatus (assembly GCA_013389925.1). Lineage (NCBI taxonomy): Eukaryota > Metazoa > Chordata > Aves > Passeriformes > Aegithalidae > Aegithalos > Aegithalos caudatus. The sequence goes on along the minus strand of WEIU01001047.1, from coordinate 11,662 downwards.
TTACTGCAAGATGACAGATCTGAGTATTATTTGTCCTTAGCCATCTGAACTGAGAATCCAATGTTCATACAGTTCATGCAGAAAGGGGTACTGAAGGTGGACATCCATTTTGAATCATCCTCTAAAATACCTTCTCTCTCCACAACACAGGGAATTTGGCTAAAGTGCTCCTTGAAATTAATATATCCTAATTTAAGTTCAACTCATAGTCCACAGTGACTGGCTCAGTTCTGTGAGAGGCGAAAAAATTAAAGTCTGCCCAGGCATCCTAATCATAAGACAAAATGAAGTTGTTTGATTTGCAGTGAGATGCATTCTCTAGAATTCATTTTAATACATCATTTTTAGAATATTTTTAGCTACATTTATCACTATTTGAGGATTTCTCACTGACATCAGCCAAGCAATCCTGTATATTCTCAAATAGCTTCAGAATAAGTAAAGATAGTACAAATTTTCACAAACACTCCTGCCAGGTAGCTTCCATTTGAACTTCCCAGGAGGCCATGTGATGGGTCATGCAAAGGCTCACAGATTCTGGCTAAAATTTCTTAAAGTTGTAGCTCACACAGAGGTGAGGCAGGAGAAGAATATTTATCACTCATTTGCTATGAGCAAAATATTTCTTTATTAGAAAAATAACTATCAAGCAGCCAATAGACTGAGAAAATCTTTTCTAAATATTTATTAAATGGGAAGATCTCTATATTCTATTATCTTACCACTGCATCATTTTAGTCCTGAATAAAAGTATGTTTCAAGCTATAATATATAATCTTGCTCACCTGAACCTACATTTAGGAGTACATGAGATATTTATCTTCAGACACTCTAAATATAAATTCACAGCCACCAGTTTATTTTGTGGAGTGCTGAGGAGGTTTGGTGGGAAAGAAATTTTTTTTTGATGTGTCTTGATATGCACTTCAGGCATTCACTTTATCTGTAATTTTGCCCTAATTATTTATTTATTCACAGATCTCTTTGCTGCAGGAGTTGTGACTGCATCTACTCATGAAGCTACACCATCTGCTATGAGGCAACAATGACAGAGTATGACTGGCCAGCTCCTTTGAGCCATAAATATTATGCACACAGAATCTGAAGGAAGATTGTATTATATGTGATACCTAGAGCTGGAAGAGTACTTAAAAATGTTCTTGAACTATTCGGTAGCAATGAAATCAACAGGCTCCAATTCAGCTCACTTGAATGTGCACATTCAGTGTGAGTTCATGCATTCAAAGCCACTTACTGGATTCCCTATAATCACTTGCTGATTGATACACATTTGTCCACAGTAGCTAAAAAAAAAAATCCCATGGCTGATGAACAGTTTCACAGGCAATGAAAAAACACACCCAAAGAGAGCCAGTTTAGTAGACACTTTTTGACTAGGCTTCCTACAGTAGATCCTTTTGTGGAGGCCATTAGTATCAGGATGCAAATAATGCTTCTCCCTTTTCCCTACAAATTTGACCTGTTCCAGAATAGAAGGGTCACAGTGATGGCTAAATATATGATCATCTTCCTTCCTTCTGATAATGAGGTGGTGATTGTAGCCAAAATCCAAGTTCAGACATTTATACTCGGTAGTTTTTTAGATCAGAATCAGTACTGCATAAAAAAGACTAATAAACTCTCAGCTGCTCTTGCATGGGGGAGCATCCAGATTCATTACAGTGATTAAAGCTATGTTTACTGTCTCCCACTGGTTTTGTATTCCAGAGCTGGTGACACAAGTTAATCAAGTAAAACAGGTTTCTATGAACTGGCAGTCTCTGGTGAAGATCTGAGATCATCTGGTTGGGCATCTCATTTTACCTTTCCTATACTCCAGGTCCTCTCTTATCAGTCAGACTGCCTCAGGTATCACTGGAAGAATTTTTATAGCATTACAAAAGGATCAGGTCTAGGTAAATCTGGATGGGTAGGGATAACTGGTAGAGTCACAATGGGTGGGAGGAAAAATTCATGTTACACATTCATGAATTTAGACTATCAGCAGCAGAATGTCCACCTGGTGCGTGACACCAGTTTTCCACAAATGTATGTTCTTCTTGGTGTCATCTTACCTTGCTCTAAGCCCAGCTCTCTATAAAAACTCTGAATGTCAGGTGGGATTCCTCCTACGTAGACAGGTGAGTTTACTTTCAGTGGCTGAACACGGGGTTCAAGTGCCTGCTCTCTCAGTTCATTCATAGTGGCTGAAATCACAGAGCCCTCCTTGTTCACGGTAACTTCATTCCACTTTCCATCACAGTAAGATAGTCCCAACCAGAGGTCCACTTGGGTATAAACAACGCCAGTTCTTAAGAATATGTTTAATATTCCACTTTTCAGCTCAATCTATACATTTTATAACAGAAAAAAATATTTTGAAGTAGATATCAAATACACAACAATGACAGAAAGTTATTTTAAAAATATAATTAAGGGAATTATGAGTAAGACCAATGAAAAAGGAATATTTTCTCTTCTGGTTAATACTGTTTACATATAACATGCTAAATACAGTGTATCAGTTAATTCAGAATGTAGAAAAATATATTTTGATTTTTTTCACAACTGACTTTGGCACTAATATATCTAAAAAGAAAAGACAATGAACAAGAGTGTTTTGCTTTTTTTGAGAATGAGAAAACAGTACTTTATCTATTGATTCATGTTTTAGAGGAATGTAACAAGATAATAAGGAAATGAAATGTCAGACCTGATTAAGGTCTTTTTAATTGGCTGGTGAACTCAATTTCAAATTTTTCCAGCATACATTGATTCTTACATTCATATATTTCATCCTTATTCTTCTAAATCTTGTAAGAAAATAATTGGGTTTGTATGTGCTTTTTGAGATTAATGTGCCAATTCTCTAATTAAAAATACATTTTACTTAAATTTTTCACTGCAGAAGTTTCCAAACCCTTTACAGAAAGATTCTTTATCCTGACTCAAACACAAGCAAGCTGAGACTGTAAACTGGCACATATAGAACACTAAACACTTAGGGGATGAACTGGTGATTGAAATATACAAATATTTCACAAAAAGACATTACTGCTTCTATGCCAAAACCTTATTAAGTGAAATAAAAACTGCAGTTTTAATACAAATTCTTATCACTATTATTGACAAACTGACATATTTAGTTTACTGATAATATATTAGAGTATTTGTAATTGGATCATATTTCCTTAACAGGAAATACAGGAAACATCCCAACTGATGAAAGAACTCTGTGCTTGAAGTGCCATGGGGAATGTGGGTCCTATTCCCCAGTGCACACTGACTTCTTGCTCCTGAAACAGAGGGATTTTCTTTATTTGTTCCTTTGAGACCACAACTTTTCCTGTTTCCATAAGTTCAGACCCATTTACAACTGAGGACTCTATAATACAGGTGAAGGACCAATCATGGCACCAATGTTGATGAGAACAGTTGGAAAAAGCAGCCCATTGGACAATGCTTCTCTTCACTGCTTCTCTTCACTGGTGAGAATTAATATGGAGCACATTGTGCTGGTGTGAAGAAAGCATGCCAGAGCCATTAGTACAGAAGCATGCCAGCAAACCTGCCAGACCTGGGAGCCAGAGGGCACAGTGTCTGACCGGGGTCACTACTCAGCACAGCCCCCCTCCAATTTACTCATCTTGGCATAGTTTTAAAGCAGGCAGTGAATGATGCTTGTGCTTTTCGTGTTGACCTGGACTGACATTTGGAATGCCCAAGTGCAGCTAAAGATAGGGGACCACTGCTTTGTTTCAACTCTTCTGCGTGGTGAAAATAGAAAAAAAAGCTAAGTCCTGCATAGATATGAGCACAGGTACTGAGCATAGGTTTATTAAAAAAAAAAACAGATAAATTCTTTGCCTGACACAGAATTCTGGGACCACTATTAAAAAAAAAATATATTTTTAATCATTATGATTTTTAACCTGTCCTTGGAAAACATATTATTACTTGAAATTAAAAATGCATGAAGATCATATTCTGCCAGGTATCTCAGTAGCCCAGTAGCCAGCTCTCAACATAACCAGATCTTTGTATCACAGTCCTAAACTTAAGTAGGACTCAGTTCAATTTTTAAAAGCATGCTTGCTTTTCAGAATTGGGGTTACAGAATTTCATTAATGCGTTTCTCTATGCACACAATTCTCATTTTCATCTACATAAGTATGTAAGGTTGGAGCTAGGAAAGCCAAAGCTTAGCGTGAATCTGGAAGATAAGTGCCACAAGAAAGATTATTCCACAGTCCCACTAGCAGGTTGTGGTATCTCTCGGAGATTGATACAGGGACGAACTCTGATTAAAAATGTAATTAATGACCTGGGCAGTAGGATGGGGTATGCCCCCACTGAGTTTGCAGTTGATAGCAAAGGATGGATCCAAAGTTGGGAGCTGCCATTGGTATTCCAGATATATAGATCAGCTTTGAAGAACAGTACAGAGTCTAATTGGCCACCAATGCATCCTCGAAATGATGAGGACAAACTATCATTGGGCTAGGGTAGAACAAAGATGGGCAGGGGTTCCAAGAAGATGATTCTTCCCCTCTAGTCATCATGTGTAAGTCCACATCTGGACTACTGTATCCAGTTGTGGACACTCTGGTAAATGAAAGACACTGCGGCACACCAGAGTGAATCCAGCAAAAGGACACCAAGCTGGTCACTGGTTGGAGTACCTTGCATACAAGTTGAACGTGAAAGAACAGGGTTTGTCCAGTCTGAAGAGCAAGTGGGAATAGAACTTAACTGTTCCTCTTCTTATGCAAGGATACATAGCAGACTGCTCAGACTTTTCTCAGAGGCTCAGTGTAAAAGGATGAAAGGCAAAAGACGAGTTGTAACGAGAAACAGTAAGAGATATGGACATGTTTCTTTGGGCACTTTTACTTTTTTTTACAATAATGAGGAGGGTCAAAGATTGGAAAAGGCCATAGAGTTTGGAAAGCTGTGGACTGTCCATCTGTAGAGAGATGCACACTACTCAAATAGAAAATGCCTAGAGCAACCTTATCAAACATAAGTTGCTCCTACTTTTAGCAGAGGTTTGGAATAAATTATTTAAAAAGGTACTTTCAACTTAAATGATTTTGTGGTTCTGTATTCACTTCTCTGCAGGACCTAGCCCTTGCCTCACTCAATCTGCTTATAAACATGATTTTGAAGATGAAAGGAATATCTAGACATAGCTCTGAGACAGGATAGGGGCTGCATTAGAGACTGAATGACACTTTACTAAACCTGCTATACAAAACAATCTCAACCAATGTAGAACTAGAAGAGTGATTATGGCTTTAGCTCCTTTGAATGGCAAAGTCTTCCTGAAATTCAGAAATATCAGCAGAGACAAGCAATGGACTTCAAAAAACTTGTCAAGAAAAGGCAGTCTTTGAGCCCTTTGAAAGAAAAAGTACACGGCACTTCTGCTGATGTGCAGCCAATCATTCCAGTTCAAAATCAGTTGAAAATTCCAGTTCAAAGCCCAGTTCAGACCTGCCAGCCAGAGAGCAGACATACCCCCCTCAAGAGCTTACTCACAGTCAGTGGCTCTAGTGGAAAGGAAATGAGAATCTCTTCCTGACACCTAACAGAGAGAAATTACTGGAACCAATATGAATGTCACCCTCACAAGTCTCATGTGAGTACCAGTCACTGCTTTGCTAGATTTTCCAATTTAAGTTCTCAAAATTTCACATCCCTCCTTAGCTCCACCACAAGTAACACTTTCATCTTGCGCATTTTTTATTTCACTTCATGCAGCTATTGAAAAGTGCAACTCTTTGGAAAAAGTTCTTGAAGGACTTTTATTCTAAGTTGCAGCTTTGCAGAACAAAATCATCAGCTGCAATGTTTCAGGAACCAGTTACCAGTGTTGCATAGATAGTGCTTTTGATGCTGTTGAAGTGGTCAGCATCAAAATCAGTCATGCAAACTTTGTCAGCAGTTGCAAAATCTTTTGATCACATAAACTCATGAGGAATCACATGCCAGAATGAGAGCTAGTGGTTCATACTAGTATAGCTGGTCACAGTTTGCTTGCAGTTATTATGCCTGGATCCAAAGATAATCAGATTGATCTTGCTGGCTTGAGTTAATTCTCAGGGCATGGAAGTCATAGAAGAAGTGACCTTTATGCACGGCACCTCTCCAGGACATCATTTTGTTCTTGGGCAGAAGACAAGAAAGAGTCTTTGGCTGTTTGGTAACAATCCAGCCGTGTGTGTAGCTATAGTCATTCCCAAACTATAAAGCTAATAAGAGAGCTGTGACCTATGCAAAGGGAAGGCTCAGGGAATACCTGGCACTCAGGATAAGTGGAATAGCTCATAATCTGTTCTGCTGTGCAAGTGTGTCCTGAACAAAACTCCTAACAAAGACGTTGTAGCTCATGCGAAACAAGCTACACCCCTCATTTTCACTTTCTATTAACCTCTTCTTGTGAGATCAAGTGTACAGAAAAGCCTTCTGTCATCATTATCTATGCACAAAACACAAAGATGAGAGACTTGGAAAAGTATGCACACACTCATTCTCTCTAAAATTGCTCATCTTAAGACTATGGAGATGTTGAGGTCACAATTAAAGTGAGATAAAAGAAATGTACCTGACTTAGGACAAATGCTAAGAAAATTATCCAGTTTTCAGAGCTAAAAATACTATAAATATAAAACTGCCAAAAATCTGGAAGTTTGAAAAGAAGAGGAAATTATTTTTTCTAACTACTTTGTGTTTTTGACTCCACTTTCAATTTAGTAAGTCCCCTGACTTCCCTTATAGTCAGAATGTATTTTCTCATATTTCTGGTAGTCTTACACAGAGCGAGAGTGAGGGAACAAGACTCACCTACTACCAGAACCTCCAGAAGAACCCTGTGAATACTCTTCACATAAGTAGTGCCCTTGTGCTGTGAATTACACACATACAACTCTTTTTTAGGGTGGGACAATTGCATACATGTAATATCTTATGCTATTATCTCATGATCTTGGTCATTACTTGAGGGCAAAATTCAACTAATAACTGTAATTAGCAAGACTTGCTAGAGGAAGTGATGATAATTTTTAACTAAGACTGCTTTGAAAAGAAGAATCAATCAGGTCTAGCAGAATTCAAAACCTAGGAAAAAAAAATCTGCTGGAAAAACCAGTAGTATAAAAAGTAAATATGGAGTAAGTTATAATTGACCTGAAAAGGAGAAAAATCTATTTTTATGGTTTGGGTCAGAAGTTTAAAAGAGAAGGCCCATTAGACATAATGCCACACAATAAAACAGGTTGTGACATGACAGTCATTAGCAAAACAGCTGCATAATAATAAATAAATAAGCTAAATTCAATAAAAGTGCATAAAGAGCAGATTGGGTCATAGAGAATAACAACGCTCTCAAAAATCTAAGAATAAATTATTGCTTCCTGGACCAACCGAAAAAATGTATTTTTTCCCATGTAATCCTCTGTAATACCTACTAGTTGGTGCAAGTACTAACTGTATTTGACCCACTAAGCAGTGGTAACCACTGCCTAATTACACTCAAAATCCTTGAGAAAGAAAAGTATGCAAATCCAGAGCCACATAGCTAAAAAAAGAATTTGAAAAACTGAACCATACACATTAAAACTTAAACAAAATATTGGAAATTATAGAACCACAAATAGTTCTGAGCATAAACAGTCTTACTTAACAGACACCAAAAGGAAAGGTCATTGACACTACCTCACAAATTTGCCTAATACAGGATTTGTGCAGCTTCATTCATTTTGTGTTGGGAAAATGGTGACAGAGATGAGATGGTACTAAGCTGGAACTAACTAATTTCTGTTTCAAATCTAAAGAAAAAAAATTAATTATAAAAATAAACATATACCTTTTAAAGAGAAAGCTTTATGAGGAGACCAGACAATTTCCATCACAACCTTTTTGATTTACAATTTAGTGGAGTTTTTTTTAGTATGAGGACTGAGAAAAGGGGTAAACTCTCTGCTTTCCTGGAAATTAAATGAAAGCTTCTAATTCATGTCTTTTATTCTCTTTTCTGATGACTTCTAATCCAGATAAGACAACAATTCTGTTTTTCATATTTTGATATCTTTCTTTATGACATAAATTACACTAGTAACTTAACATTTAGCATCTGTTCAAGTATTTTTGTTCCATTATAATGTGCTGGGAAAAGCATTTCAAAACTAGTAAAAAATGAAAATAACTTAAGGTTTGACATTTCTTTCAGTGCTAGTTTGGCTTTTGTGGAAAAAACTTACAGGTCATATCAGAATATAGTTAATAGTATTTTTGAACTTACTGCAAAATAATCTGGTCCATCCTTATTGTAAACAAACAAAAGCAATCCATTCAGTTGATCTGTTCTGAATTTGAATGAAATCTCAAATTCCAGTCCACCACTGAAAACACCTGAATGCAGCTCCAGGAACCCTTGAAAGAAGGTGAATGCATGTGTATGTTAATCAAATAAATAAATAGGTTCAAGAAATCAAAACTAAAAATCTAAGTGACACTTTGTACAGGGACATAGAGAACTCAGGTTTCAAGATTATAGTTTACAATTTTATCACTCACCTTTGAGGACAGTTCTCTTTAATGTACTGCTAGAAACCAAATCAGTACAATATCCTACATTTTTTACCTGCCTTTTCTTTTGTTGATACCTTATAGGCATCTTTTATGTTCTTACAAAAGTGAAAATTCCCCTTTCACAAAAATCTGTATATAGTTACAGCAGTTCTACCTGCAATTCCTCTTTCATGCAGCAACCTTCTGTCAACCAAGAGACACAATTTTAAACCAACAAAAATAATCCCACACAGCTAAAGCTGCCTTGAAAAGCAGATCACTGCAATACTTCTGATACAATCACATTGTCTATTTGAGGAACATATTTGGATAGAGCAATAGCACAGCAAACTACCTCTGCCAAGAAAATGTGCTCCTTTCGGGAGTCCAATGGGGCATCCTTCCCAAACATGATAGACATTGTTTTGCTCTTCAGCATTCTGCCAGTTCAAAGATTCCCAGTTTTCATCTGGAGTATGCATTTTTTTCAAAAATATGTCACTGAGACATCCCACAAATCCTTTCTGGACTATCCTCTTCATCCCTGCAAAAAAAAAAAAAGAAAATAATTTATTAAAGTCAATCATCTGCTACCAAACATAGGAAATAATTTATATGTTTTAGACATGCTGTCCCTATCATATATGTCCTTGTGTGCATAAAAAAACAGCCACCAATCACTTCATAAAGCTGGCCTCCAAACTAAATTCAGATTTCTGAATGGACCTAATCACTAAAGATGACATCTACTGCTATGTAGCTGAAAAATATTAAACTTTTTGAGATTTTGCATACAGGTGCTTTCAAATTAACAGCATAAATCTACTCTATGGAGATCAAAAAAAGTTTTCTTTAAACAAAACAGTAATTCTGAAGAAAGGCATGCATGTGCTGAGTAGGAAGAAATAGTGTTGCAAAAGCTGAGGCAGAAAAATATATGTTAAGAAGCTTCATTGGGAAACATTACTTTCCTTGTTTGTATAAAACCCAAAACAATGATACATGGCTGCTACACCTTCTTATTTACTGGGGGAAAATTTAGAGCAGGTTTTATAGGTGTTCCTCCTCTTACACAGTATTTTATAGTCAGTCTCGTTTTGAATATGTAGCTGAGGTTTTTGAGAGAGGCATCCTGGATTACTTAGTGAACCAATGTTTCAGAAGAACAGATGCATGTATTTCTGGTTTTAGTGCAGTGAAAAAAAGAAGAAAAGAGAGAGTTGAACTCTAGTGTACCCCACATCAAGTTATCAACCAGATTTCATGTCAGAGGTGGAAACACAAACTCAATAAACAATTTGGCTTTCAGATTACAATGAAAAAACAAAAATTCTGGATATAAATTCACTGAGAGCTGCTGATTGTATACTTGTGTAGACAGTCACCTCTGCCATCTGATGGCAGTTTACCCTTGGCATATAAACTAAGTTTATGTATGAACTTATTTTTAGTGATTCTTCAAGAAGCCAGATACTATCCACTCCACATAAATTCTATATTTTTAAAATACAGGTATATTCATGTACCTCTGAGCTCAATGCAACAACGTCTGAAGGATACAAACTCACACCAAAAAAGGCCAGTATGTTGTATCCCTGTATTGAATTGGGATGCATAGCCATGTGTTTAAGCTAATAAAAATAATTTACATGGTATTTTGGAATTAATTTGGGAATCTGTATGAAAAACATATCTGTAAGTTTCACACTCATACCAATACTATGTATAAAATTCATTAAAATGTACACAGATCTCATAAGATGCTTTAATGCTGATAAAATCAGCTATATAGACATTTCAGTCAATCCCAAAAGATCAAATTTGAGAAACTGTACAGACTTATTTATCACACTTACCTTCATCCTTTCTTACAATAGTATAACCCTGTGGAAGTCCTCCAACAAAAACTCCCATGTTCTCTCCAATAATGGTACTGCCACTAGTTGCTAAGGAAGAACCTGAACAAAATAGTTCTTTATTCACATATTCAATTTTTCAACAGATTTAAACTCAATAAAAAAATAGTGGTATTTTTTAAAGAGGCTAATGTGACACAGTATCCTAAGATTTTCCTAATACATACCCAGGAAATATTTACAGCCCTATTTGACAACAGGAGATTAATACAATTACAGATTTACAAGCACTTAGTATTCAATTGTCAAAGATTCACAGTGAAAAGATCCCTTAGATGAACAGACAAAACAGTGGTGATAGAACAGTCAGAAAACAGAGTGAATTTTTTTCTGTAGAGGTAGACACTGGTAGTG
>WEIU01001045.1:29125-69385 GCA_013389925.1 Aegithalos caudatus | reverse complement strand
TCCCATAAGGTGTGTTTTTGAAGCCTAAACAAACGAGTCATGAATGGTGAAGGATTCAGACAGTTTACAGGAATTGATCACTCTCTTAACAACACACTGGGATGTCCAGGCTGCATTAAGACATTTCTTGAAGGAAGACAGTGCTGTTCAGACACAGCTTTTGGCCTTCTACTTTTACAAATTTGTAACTATCCTCAGGTACCCTCACCTGAAGACACATAGCAGAGTTCAAAGGCTATTAGGTTCCTAATGGTTTCTCTCAGTTCCTAATTGTTTTGATATAAATTTAGCACTGTAGGTGGCTGATTGACTGCTGTTATGCCTCACTGTGTTTTATAGTACATTTTCCTGGAGAAATCATTTCAAAAGATGGCTTTCAGCTGGCACTAAAATCCACCTGGCACATTCTGAACAAGACTGGCAAAATGCTGAAAAGAAAGTGCCATCGGTGAGATGAATAGTAGGAGGAACATATATCTGTTTGGGGTTTTCAAAAATTACATGATATTCCATTATTCTAAATATTGGCACAAATATTGTTCAAAGGAGAGGGGTAAAAAAAGAACACCATTTTACAAAAAATGCATTTAAGGAGGGGAGGAAAGGAAAACACTGCATTCTGTCTAAATCTTTCCTCCGTTTCGTTCTTCTGAACACTCATTAGTTCCAATGGCAAATAGCCTTGAAACACATGAAAAATGCCTTTTGCCAGGATAACTAAAAAACTGTTGTCAACAAATAAGCAGCGCTCTCTGCACATGGAACTGCATGAGCCGTAACTGCCTCAGATATTCATCTGCTGCTGCCTGTTTCTTGTCTTGTGACTGGACTGCAAACTTTCTGGAGCAGGGCTAATTTATATGTTGTGGCTCAATTTAATGCTAACATTTTCTGTTGCTGGTCTAGACCTGATGTCTCTAGTTTGCTGGACTAACATAAATAATATTTGCCTAATTAATAATTACCTCAAAGAAAACCTTTCTTTTTCCTGTGCCAGGGGGAGAGATGCATCTCAATAAAAGTAGAAACAGAATAAGTCAGAGGCAGAGTCACAGAGAAGTAGTAACTCAAATATGCAGTGTTAATGCAACAATAAAAAACAGAATTGAATGGACAAGCCTGTTTTTAAATATCAAGTATTTCAAACCCAAGTAAATAGAAATTTTCTGAGTATACCTCTTCCTTTCACTCTCTCAGTTAATCTGTCTCCATTCCCAGGTAAAGGAGAGGGTAAAAAGCAAAAGACATGTTCATCTAATTAACAATAAATCCTTTTTTTTTTTCCATATCCAAAAAGATGTGTACTTTAAAACCAGTACTTTAACTAAAGGAAGCCCGCATTTTGTTCAGTTATACTTTTGCCTCACTTTAGGGAGGCATTCTGCCTGCATCCAAAAAGGCATGGAGACTGAGTCATCCTGCTTCTTTTTTCATCTGTTAAGCCCAAATAGAGCAGGATAGATTTCATTGCCCTTAGCATGCCCTCATAACACTTCAGCTTTACATTAGGACTGTGATTATAATCAGATCTCATTCTTCAGGGCTTCAGCTGATCAGCTATAAGAGTCAAGGCTGTAATTTGACTTGTAAATTCTCCTCTTCCTCTACACATGCATCTTTTCTTTTGAAGGACTTGCAATTGACTGCAGCTGGCTGTTGAGCGAGGGGTATCCATACTTGGGGTGGCACAGTGCTTGAAGGTGCTTGACTGATGTGTCTGATTAGGCACTCAAAGTCATTTTGATAACACAGTTTAGGATCAGGAAGGAACTATTAAAAAACAAAAACCAAACCAACACAAAACCTCCATGGGGTTATTTATTCAAGGTTGATCAAATAGATTTATTCTGGCAGATTAAAATGTCACTAGATGAACATTTATATAATTGATATGATGTCACAGCATTTATGGAAGAAATTGATTAGATGTTTTCTGGTTTAGCTTTGCTTTTTCCTGAAGTGTTCTGTTTATTTTCTTAAGTAACATTGAAATAGACAGCATCTGAACTTATTATTTGCCTTGTGCTCAAGTTTCCTGAGTACTGTGTGACCAGGCTACCCACTGAATTGTGCTTCATGAAATATGCTCATACTTATCTTGATGAGATACTCAGCTGTGATACTCTGCTGGTGCTCTGAAATGCAGAAACTGTTCTGAGGCTGGTGTTAAGGTCTCTCTTTTTAACAGTAGATACAGATAGATTTCTGAGTGAGGGACACGATCCAAATGAAGCATTTTTACTAATCTGATATACGATGCTGAGTGAGCAGCTATTCAACAAGGGGGCGAGGATACAAATTTCCTATAGCTGTTAGGTTTTGACAACTGTAGATATTTTAAAAAGAAATTCTAAAGAGATAGCAAAATAAATATTTGTGGTGAATTTTTGCCTTTAATTTATTTATTTAGATCACTAATCTGAAATTTATCTGTGCAACTGAAAATGAAGGGGAAGAGATGGCAGCTACCCTTTACGAAGAAACTAGGTTTGAACAAGAAAGAATCTTGCTGGCTTGCTAAAGGCAAAATGAGAGCTTGCAGAAAGGGCAATGAGGGGTTTGGATCCTGTTGGTAATTACAAATTCACAAATGCATGCTGAAAGTGGAGCAGCACTTGAAGCTAAAAGAAAGTCAGGACACAGGAAAGGACAGTTCTATTGAAATGCCAGGAAACAAAGCACATGAAGAGGTACCATGGAGATCCACAAAGAGCTGAACACACAAGAAATGGAGATAGGACTGGTCAATGAAGTGCTGTTCTGTCCAGGATGATCCTATATATTTTAATCTCAGTAAGGCATCTAGATCTCTTCTGTTACTAATCTTAGGGTGGTGTGCAAAGCAGAAGGGATTCTCAACTAAGTTAGAGTAGTACAACAATATAAAAATCCTCCAGCAACAGAAATGGTAACATCCACATCAAATACATTTGGCAAATTTGTATTTTCTTATCATCAAATACAAAACTCTGGTGGAACCCATGGAAGGCAGCCATGGAAAGGATTTCCCAGATAAGAAAACATAGAAATACTAAAAATTGCTCCAAAAAATTAGGTCAAAAGACCATTATTGTCAATTAATTCAGTAGAAAAACACTGAAACATATCTTTTCCACCTTAAGAAATTTGCCTACTGACTGGAATATTCAGGCAAATTTGTAATAATGTTGGCAGTTAATGGAATACAAAAGCACTTGGAATTTTAAATAGGATAAATAAAGTGCAATGTGATTTCCAAGATATCTGGGCTTATTAGGGCTCTTAACCTATTTATATGGGCTTTCTTTCAATGTGATTTTTTTAGTGATGCAAGCAGTTCTCAAAGCAGTTTTATTGTGTTACAAATCCTGACAACTACATCTGACGTAAAATTCCTAATTTTAAAATTGCTGTTCTATTCTGAACGATAATTATATGTCTTACAATATGTTTTCCAATCTGTAGTTCTGGTCTTTTATAGAAATAATTGCACCTGTTTAGCTAGCTAAAAGCTGCTATATTAATAATCTTCCATTTTTCTTTCTTACCTTTAACATCTTCCTTGTAAATTTTCAGTTTATGTGAACCCCAAGTAGCAAAACCTCAAGTTATTGCTCACACAGGGGAGCCAATTGTCTCAAAACTGTCCACTGAGGGGTCTGCAGGGTCTGCACCAATCAGCAAGACACAGGACAACTGCAATGCATATGCCCAAATCGTACTGAGTTAATAAGATTGCAGAATTACTCCAAACCTTTGTAAACTTGTCCTTCATATAAGTTATATATGTGGGCTACGCGTTACAGTTGGTTTTAGAAATTGCTGTCAAATTCTGACTGTTTCTGCTATTGCATGTAAATCGGGGACAATGCCTTAAAATTTTCTGCTGTTAAGGTTAAATTAAAAAATATCCCACATTTGTCACTGGCTTTACCCAGGTGAAATCTGTGAAGAGTGGTATTTAGGAAAGCCTTTGAATTCAGTGCATGGTGCATTATTCTCATAAATAAATGAGCTGCTATGAAGAATGTGCATTGGTTTTGAGTCATGAACCAGACCTTTATGTTTACACTCTAGAGGAATGCAAACTCTGTTCTCCTGCTGCATTTTCCAAGCTCGTGTTTTTATCTTACAACAGCAGATTTGGTTCTTGTCATCACAGAATCCATTACAGTTTATAGACTGAGATTACTTCCCTTATGGGTTCTCTTATTAACGTTGCCAAACCTATATTCAGGTAAATAAACAGAATTTTGGGCTTATTTTTTTTCACATTGTTTACTCCCTATCAGTGCTCAGTAGATGAGTGCATCTGTCTGCTTGAGCTATGGATACTCCTATCTCAATGGTTCTGTCCTCATAACAGCTTTTACCTTTCTATAGTTCTTTTACAAGCCAGGCTGCTGTGTCAGACCGGGCATCAGATCCTTCCTTGAAGAGGAGGGGAGAAATCTATGATGGGAGTTAGAGACTGCTATATGATGCAAAGCAGCTGAGATATGCCAGGGCATTCAAAAGGCACAACATACGTTGCATGGTCAATTGATTCATATGATGAGTGTTTCTTTATAAAGGCAAAATGCTTTCAGAGTGTCTGGGAAAAATGAAGCAAGTCTTGCACTGTTCTCATCAAGTATGAAATCCTTCTCTTTCTTTCTTCAGAAAAAAACCCACAAAACAATGCATTCTCACCAAATACATATATTTCTAATAAATTTCTGTGTAATTTGTAGTAGATTTTACCTTTGTATTTTTATGGTTGAGATGGGGGTTGGTAAATTCATGTTACCTGTAATTTTTTTCACATGTTGTTACAAAGCATGTTTGCATATTCTAAATGCAAAACCTTCCAATCCCAAAAGAAACAAAAAGCCCCCAAATAACTCTTTGTATTTATTCTTTCAGAAATAAAGTCTTAAAAACCATTAAATAATACATTGCTTTAATTATGTATTTTTCTACAGTGTGGCATACATTTAAGTGATTTATTTTTGTCTTTTAGAAAATGTTTCTCAGACTTCCTATGAGCTTTTATTCTGACACTGCACATCTTAAACAAACTAGTCAGGTTTTTTTTTTTTTTCAACGTTTAATAACTAAATTCCCACCATTCACTAAATTGCATGTTTATCTTTTTCCTAATTCAGAAAGTCCTGTCAAATCTAATTATCAGAATGATGTGCAGTGTCGAAACCACAAGCTACTAAGAGAATTCAGAAGTCATCTCAAAGACATTTTTTTTCCAGAAGCCAGTTTTATGTTTATTCTCTTGAAGAAGTGTGAATAATGCCTGTTGTGTTTAGCATGCAGACCAATGAAATGTCACTTCCTTTGGGCTTATGCCTGAGTAACCAATTGCAGGCACAAATAGTCTTCATCTCACAATGCCCTCAGGAGCATTATGGTGCTGGTAATCTCTACATTTCCTCTGCATGAAGTGAGTGGTATCAATATCTTTATCGATGCTTACAAGATATTATTATTGGTAACTAGAAAAAATGTATCTGATTGCACAGAGAATTATTATGATTTATTAATAAAAGGTTGTTTTCCTTATTACCTTTAAAAAACAGCTAGTCTGAGTGACCTTTATATCATGTTCTGTACAAAATGCTTAACAGTAATGACAAGCTGAGTATAAGCCAGTTAAGTAAAATAACCAATATGCCATTGCTCACAGAGTTGATAGCACTTAACTGTTTCCATTTCTTCAGCAGATGTATTACTGCATTGCCCAACAGTCGCAGGCAACAGTAAACAA
Organism: Aegithalos caudatus; assembly: GCA_013389925.1. Taxonomy (NCBI): domain Eukaryota; kingdom Metazoa; phylum Chordata; class Aves; order Passeriformes; family Aegithalidae; genus Aegithalos; species Aegithalos caudatus. The sequence continues at coordinate 63,645 of WEIU01001045.1, read as the reverse complement.
CAGTGAGAAGTGCAAATTTTACTACTAATCTTGCTAATCTTCAGCTGGAAAATGGCACAATGGAAATTTTCATATATTTTCATATTGGCTGAATGCCTGGGTATGCTAATTCTATGCTCAATACTTCAGACACAGCCTAGGAACTATTAGTTTTAAATATTGTTTTGATGATCACATGGACTCTGCAAAAATATCCTTAAAATGAATATAACCTTATTGATATAAGTCCCGTTGCAGTGGCTTGGCTTTTCTGAAACGCTCCAGTGGCCTTGGCCATCAAATATATTAAACACAGAGCAAGGCCTGTATCATGTTCAACTCTGTTCTTAAAGCAGCATAGATGTCATGATGCTGTCATATGTTAGAATGACTTGAGCCAAATCTTCAAAAATGTCTCAGGAGCTGTGAGAGTCCCCAAACCCACACCACTGCTCTTTCTTGCATGCCCATCTCCAGCAGCGAGCAGCCTCAGAAACTGCCTGTGCCAGCTTGGTCAGCTGCAAACCATATGTTCTGCATCAATGGGATCTCCCCACTCCCTTTGCCGGCTCAGAGGGTACTCCAGAAGACACTTTGCTCTCACTTAAATTCTTTGGAATATCCTCTTTTTTGTGGGAAGCTCCTTTGGACATCTCTAAGGCGTACAGCACACAGCACACCTGAGATTTGTGCTGCAGGAGACTTCTCAAGCCAGACTCTGGAAGGAAGGACTTCTAGACAAAAAAAGGAAAAACCTTTTACAGTCTGCTGAACCCTTTCTTTCTTATCCCTTGAGCAGCCACAGNTTCCTGTTGCCCAGGACCAGGATGTCTACTAAACTAGGATAGCAGAGAGAAATGGGAAAACACATCCTGAAAGATGACCCTTGCTCTCAACTCACAAGCATGTAAGAAGTCCTGTCTGACCTCAGCCTGTGAGATTTACACCATTATCATTTTTATAGCTATCTAACTCCAGGCACCCAAGAATTTTCTGTACAGTAAAAGAAGACCAGCCCTAATTTTGGATTTACTACTGAGAAGTTTTATGAAATGTGCTTCCTCATAAATAAATTAACATTTTGGGGCAAAAATCAAGGACAGATGTTTCATAGATAGCAAGATGTCCGCTAGCATGAAAAATAACAGCAATAATAAGTTTCCTTCATGTATTTCAAATGAATTCCTCTTTAACTTATGCTGAAACCCTTACATTATGCAATATTCCTGATAAATGCAGCAAACTGGGATTAGACAAGCTCAATCTCACCATCTGCCACTATCTCTTCAGCTCCTTCGTGCTCTGAAATAAATGTTGATGTTTCAACCAGGATGAACCCTGATCCTGTCGAAGTAAGGAGGAGTTTTTCCACTGATTTCAGCCAAAATTATGTAGGGTTGCCACTGAAGGAAAAAAAACATGAGGAGTTTTGGCCTCTCAGTCAAGCTGCTGCTTTAGAAAAGCTGAAACAAGCACCCCTGGGACATGGTTGTATAAAATGACAGAGACTGGTCTGAGTATGCCACAGGGAGAGATAAGGAAAGTTAGTAACTGCATTTCCCTGTGACACAAGGAATAGGTCAAATTAGTAAATAACCTCCACGTCTCTGGTCATGGGTTGCTGAAAGACTGACCACATTCCACTATAGTACACTGAAGAGTGCAAAAGAGTCTTTTATTAAATCCCAGGGTTATGTCTCTTAAGTTCTTTATATTCTTTACTACTGCTCCACTACTGTAAAAAAAGACTGTTTTCCTAATTTTTAAGAGGTTTTTTTGGGCTCAGAGTTGGCACAAGAAGCCTAGTAGCAAAGCAGACCAGGGAATCCAAGCATTAATCTTATGCCATTAGCCTTCTGATAACATTTCAATATGTGGAGGTGTACTAAAGTAGTAAAAAATCTGTCAAATTTTTATGTTTTGGAAGAAAGTTTTTGTCTCATGTTCTTGATATCTACATTTCAAATCCTACTTTTTGTATTGAAAATCATATATTTCTTTATGAATATCATGGTATTATTAGGACTGTTCCTACAAAAAGCCTGGTTGGAAGGAGTAAGTTGTCTAAGTTGTGTCGAGTGTCCGCTAGGCAGCAAACCTGAGCAGACATGGAATTACTTCAAATTAAAGCAGTAGAATAATTTGTTGATCTGTTCTTCCTGGTTCCAACATCTTCCTCAAAAGAGTAACTATTTTAAAGCTATTTCAAACAAATTCTTTTTTAAACCCTTCTTGTTGGAGGAAGCCGCTACAAGTTCTGAGAAACATTACAATGCATCATTGCAATACAGCAGCAAAATCGTGAGTTTATGTAATTTACCTCAGGAAAATAATTGTTTTTCTAGACTTCTTTTAGTTATAATACCCTTGATCATATTATTGGCAGGATAGCTAGCTCTTCATAGTCTCATTTCTCTCTCATTACTTGAGCAAAATCCTGTTTTCGGTGGGATAGGACTTTTCTAAAATTTCAACTCTTTGTATTGAAATATTCTATACCAGAACTGTCTCAGCACGAATTAGTAATTATCATAAAGTAGTGCTGATGACAGTAATTTCAACCAATATTCTTCAGAAGGAAGATGGAAAAAGTGCATCTCCATTTTAAAATTTCAGCTGTTTGGGTTTTTTTGCTGTTGTTTTGGTTTGATTTGGGGTGTTTTTGGTTTTGGTCTGGTTGAAAAGACTACTCCTTGGGGCAGGAATTGAAATTAGGCTGAAAACCCTCTAGGATTATATGGCTTGTGCAGACTCAGTGGAAGTTTGTCTGCATTTGGCCAAACCTAAGCCCCTAACCAGCTGCAGTTTTGATTAGTAGCTGTGAACTTTTTGTATTGCAATTATGCACGAGAAAGCAAAGGCATTTCCAATTAGGACTGTTTTTGCCTTTGGATAAATGGAGAACTCAGGAATGTGGGAGTGCTTATGACACTGGATACATGCACTGTGACTTCAGGGCAAGAACTCTGCTCACACCAGTACACCAAGAACCTCTTCCTGGTGTGTAGTGCAGAAAAACAGCTCTGGGGTCCTCATGAAAAGCCATCAAAATCATAAAAATACCCTTTGGAAACAGACCCACACATTTGTCAGAGAAGAAAAAATGCTTATTGGATCAGTGTTCCTGTGGTGTGTCCTGGGGGAGGACTTGACTTGACTGGACTTTAACTTTCTTTTTTGTGTGGTGACATTAAGCAGTTATGCTGTAGCGGGTTTTTTTTATTTTGGTTTTCGGTTGTGTTGGTTTTTTTTCTTCCTTTTGTTAGCATCTTTGTGTTTGTTTGTTTTGGTTGTTTGTTTTGCTTTGTTTTTAGAAAAATAGCCTCACTCCTTTAGGTGCTTATTTCTCAGATCATATAGCAATACTTAGGTATCCATATGCTGCCAGCTGTGGAAATTTATCTGCTTTACCTGTTCGTTTGCTCTTTACCAGTTTACTTGACATTGGCATATGTCAGGAAAATTTCCTGAAGACTTTAAAATTCGTTTATATATATAATTTCCATTGCTACTTGTATTCAAAATAATAAGCCAATTTTTTAATTCATTAGAAGTTTGTTGATAATTTCAAAACATACTTTGCAAAGAAAGAGAACTAGTTTAGCCAGAAAATACTGTCTCTTAAATGTGTGTCTTGTCCTTAAATGTAAGCATGAGAAAGAAAAAACTAAGACTGTAGGTGAATATTTCAAAGGTTATTTTGATTAATATTGCTTCCTTTTATAAACATGAGTCACAAAATGTATGTAAAAGAACTGGACTGTAATACAATTGCCCTCAAAAAATTTAGCTCTCCTATAGATAGAAGCAGAACATCTCATGTCTTCCACACAATAGAGTTAAAAAACCAAACTAATGTGCTTTTAAAAGGAAAGAACATGTGGGAGGAAATTCAAACTGAGGAAAAATGCATCTACCTATGTATTTTTTCTTTTATCTAAAACATCCATTGAGAGCTTTCATGGGACTTGAGGGTCTGTTATTCCAGAAAATTACTGTCACAAATTTATACTTACTTTCATTTTTTTTTAATTTACCAGCTATGAAATTCAAAGTAACTTTAAGACATTAATGAAGCACACATTGTATAGAAAACTTGATAGAAACTGTTATGTCTGTATTTCAGATTATGGAATGGAGGGTAGATATAACCAAAGTGATGTGTAAATTGCACTGGATATATTCCTGCGAGCAAATCCTTTCACGGTCAAAGCCAACCAAAATAAACCCAAGAGGAAACATTGCAGGGTAGTGGAAGGGAGAAGTTTCCTTGTGTGTTTCTTTGGGAGATGACCACAATATTTACCTAGAATCATAGAAACATAGAAAAATAGAATGATTTGGGCTTAAGATTTGGGACTTTAAAGATCATCTAGTTCCATCCGTGTAATAATGTACCGGGACACCTTCCTCAGAGCCCCACCCAACCTGGAACACTTCTGGGGATGGGGCATCCCCCGTGTCTCTGGGAAACCTGTTCCAGTGCCTCACCACTGTCACCATAAACAATTTCTTCCTAATATATAATCTAAACCTGCTGTCTTTCAGTTTGAAACCATTTGCCCTTGCCCTGTTCATTATTTTTTAAAAAGTCCCTCTCCAGCCTTCTTGTAGACTCTTTTGGTACTAGAAGGCTGCTGTAAGTCCTGCTCAGAACCTTTTCTTTTCCAGGCTGAACAACTTCAACTGCCTCAGCCTGTCTTCATAGGAGAGGTGCTCCAGCTCTTTGATTAACTTAGTGATCCTCCTCTGGACTTATTCTAGCAGGTTCATATCTCTCTTATGCTATGTTGGATGAGGCACTCTGAATGAGGTCTCATGAGAGCAAAGGGGGAGAAGCACCTCCCTCAACCTGCTGGCCACACTGCTTTTGATGCAGCCCAGGGCCCATTTGGCCTTCTGGGCTGTGAGCTGTTGATGCACATCATCTCCAAATATCATTAAATCAGTCAGTATTTATATTTAATATGGAATACAAATGAGCTGAAATAGCCTCATTTTTAAAAGGGAAAGCATTATAAATATATATGCACATAGATACAAGTCTTAGAATATCCAATGAAAATTTCCAATTTTCTTTCAGAATTGTTTTTGTTCAATTGGACATTTTTACATCCTGGGATTCACATACACTCATAGTATTTTGAATTAATGCAAATGCCTTTATATATACAGAGAACAGCTCCAAAACATGAAGTCAATCCAATTCATAAATACTTTGAATGATCTTGAGAAATTTACAAACATTTCCTAGAAAATTTTTCCATTCCTTTTATACAGTTAGGACACACCTTTGTAAATTGGAAATTTGGAAGTTACAAATAGCAGACAGACTTGGTAAGGTTAGGAAGACGTAACTTAGAGGGAAAAGTATAAAAGTCAAAAAATTTGATACCAAAAATGAATGTGAAATTTTCATGAGGTCTTTTCAGATGAAAAAAAACAAAATTGTGTTCTGCTCTCATAAATGTTATCATAAATATATATCAATTTTTGTTGAGACTTTTTTTTTGCTGAGAAAAATTATGCTGCTTTTATCATTGTAAAGCAACTCAGTACAGTGACAAGAGTTTAAATTTTTTTTAATTCTCATCTCTTCCATTGGATGTCTCAGAGATTTTTCAGTGCAATAAATTGATAAAAATAAAGTGAGTCAATAAACAAGTAATAACAGAGCTTGGATTTACACATTTTGAAACTAAGTGGATTTATATAAGAAAATAGCTTTACAATCAATTTAGTTAACAAGCCCATTCATGTTCTGTATTATTATTAAATATAAGGACCTGTATCCATATTGAATGAAAGATGAGTCTTGCATTATGCAAACCTGGTACTTAGAAAACATCTCCATACAAAACTTTTCTTTGGTCTGATAATATCCACTAAGAAATTCTACATATCCTTGACTGCTGGAACTGTGGGGTAAAAATTATGAAAACAGATGTTAGGATGATTTGCAGTAGAATATTTTCTGTCTGTGACTGACCCAAAACAAATCAGTACAATTATCTGCCCTTCACAGGAAAAGCATAATCAATGAACAGATGAGCTTTTGTGTGTTATTATGTTTCAGTAGGTATTCTTATTGCACTTTGGTGAAGGAAAAAATCCTGACAAGAAAAATTAACTCAAATTTTAATTTTCAATTCAGAAGTTCGAATCAAACCTTTTTCCATTTTTAATCATTATATGTGTGTTTTACCAATAACAGACTCTACTAGGCTTCATGTTGATTGTGATGTTGGCCTGTTTGCTCTTAACACATACTGTGTTTTAACTCCCTTTGTTTCTACAAAAGACTGACAGTGTCATTTGATGAGTCAAGTGGAATGACATGCCACTTCAGAGAGACTTAGCCTGCAGTGTTTCAACAAAATGAGAGCTACTCTGTTGTGTGCGTTTCAGTGCCTCTCCAGCTCCCTTGAGGAGCTGAGGTAAAAACATCTCAACACTCCCTTAAACTGCTCTATTTCTCCCACATGACTGAAAAATAAGTTAGAGAATGGAAGGCTGGGCTCTTCCCAGAGTACCAGGGATATTGAAGGTTGCAGTAACTTATTTTCTGATCATCATCATTTACTATAAGTAGGATTTATGCTTAACCCACTGTTCATGTACAAAGGTGTTTCAGAAAGAGGACAAGTTGAAACAAAATGTTTGAGATTCCCACAGAAATTAGTCTAAGCACTCTGTCATCAACCAGAGTCATAGAAAAACTTTTGATCTGAAGAGAAGTATCACTGCCTTCAAATCTCACTGCAGGCCGGGACATTGGAGGTGTATTTTGTCCTTGAAGGGGCTGCAGTTCTCCATGTCATGCCCTCTTGGCATTTTGCCATTAGAAATAGGAAGGCAACATCTTCTGACATCAGAAATCATCTTGTGATGGCTGTGTAGCTAATTGTGACACCACTTACCCCACTCTGCAGTGTCCCTAAGCCAGGAATGAACACTCAGCTTTGCTGCATCACTGCGCTACACACTCTGCTGTATGAAAAAGTCACGATACACTTGTACCTGTCCAGTTCTGGTACACCATCATAGTCTGCTGAGCTCCACCAGTGGATATGAAGCTTTTATCAGACAGACCTCACAAAATAATGATCCTTGTCTGTGCTTGATTTCTTCTCTACCTTCAAAATGAACCCTACTGTGATACACCTGGGTGAATATCAGAACATTCAGAGCTCAGCTACATCTCTGACTCAAGACAATGCCAGGAGAGTGAACCACCAGGGTTTTTGATTGCCTTCAAATGGGCAGGCACAGAGACCACATTATAGATTTCATTTTGGGCAATGGGTTGATACATGGCCTTTGTACGGATTTCAGTTTTTTCTTGATGAGTTTGAATTTCTATGAGAAAAACAACATATAGCCTTGTGCTGCCACATAGTTCTAAAGATTCAATCAATTTACACAAATTGAGGGCACAAATTTAGAAATTACGGTAAAATTGTAATAAAGTGGCACGTGGACCAATTCCCCATATTCCTTGGTGACATAATTCCAGTGACTTCAGAAAATACTGGCTTAAGCATCAATGTCTTGATCATATTCTTCCACTCAGAGAAAGCAAATGAGTCACAGCAGTTAGTTTGACAAACAAAATCATGTTTTGCAGTCACGAATAATTAGTGATTGAGCTTTGCTGATATATTTGTTTATCATCTTGACTCAAGGTATGGTTTCTGCCCCTAGAGCTTAGCCTAGCATTTGTTCATCTAGTGTCTCTCACACAGATCACCTTTTAAATGTGTACATAGTAATTTGTTATTTAAGCTGTGTGGTACTTAATTTATGTTGTGTTATTTCTGCTCTCTGCTTCACTACGTTTGGAAAAGATTAGGACTAGAAACACAAATACCAATGTAAACTGAGACTTGAACAAACATTTCTGACATTTTCTCTTACAAGAGAGAGTCTTCTGATCAAAAATCATGATTCATATTGTGTGAATAAACTTAGTCCTAAAGAATATTAGAACAAAGATTGTTTTTCTGGAGCAGATGTTCATGAGTAGTTTCGCTCTGTTCTCTCTTAATAGAATTTTTTACAGAACATGTGATATGTACTGCAAGACAATTTCAAGAGGTAAATTTAAATTTTCTTCTTTTTAATATTTTTAATAGAGTCCAATCTCTCCTACTTCTTACTCATCACTATTTTAGGGACATACAAATGAAATTTGAATATTTATGTATTGTCACTTGAAATTAGCTCTTCTCAGTTATTACTTCACAGTCATAATGAGGTGATAATGTGCCTTTGTAAAATTCAAGAGCCAGCTGGATGATTCTTGTCCTTCCTGCAGTACCCTGATGTTAATTCAGCCAATGTTTCTGATATGAGGAGAGCTGTATTTGATGTTTGTTAATTTATTCTATGTGACATGTCTATTATAGCATAGTGAGTTTGGATGACTGCTACTTCAAAATGAATGTAGTGCATTCTCGTATCATTTGCTCCATCTAAATCATGTCTCACTAAATCCTGTTTAAGATGATCGTAATTATTTCCCTTTCATTAGGCATATATATTCATATATATTACCTACATGTTTTTTCTCTATCTCTCCAATTTATGAAATCTCAAACTATTAAAGTCAGCAAACAGAAAGGTATGCAAACAAGGTTTTTAAAAACTATAATTGTAATTAAAGGAAATAATGAAGTGTACCAGACACAGATGATTTGAAATGCAAAGGGAAAGGAGAAAAATAATGCTTCCTGACATCAGGGTAATTAAGCATATCGTAGCCCAAAGACTGCAGTTAATAGCATACCATGGCTGTTCCTTCAGCTTTATGTTTTTTTCTAGCAGCCTCATTTTACCTTCTTGCCTCATAGTCAGTGAAGTCTTAATATGTTGATGTATTACTGATAGTGTCTCCAACATGAAGAACTTTTCAATAGGATGAAAGTAGAATAATCAGTGAAAAGATAACAAAATAAATTCCTCTTTCTCTTGTCTGACATATAGTTGGGTTTAGAGATGGGATTTCTGAAATCTTTGCTCTATTACCAAGTAGGCTTTTTTTTTTTTTTCTTTTTTTCTTTTTTTCTTTTTTTCTTTTCTTTTCTTTCTTTTTTTTCTTTTTTTCTTTTCTTTTCTTTCTTTTTTTTCTTTCCTCCAGCCTGTGGTCTGAATTGATGCTGTGAACTGGTTGGAAGAAGGAAAAAAAAGGACATGTCTAAACTGTGAGTTTTGAAAAATCTTGCAATTCCTGCAGCAATTCTTAGATTTTATTCTTAGAGTATTTATCTGATTTTCTTCATTTATCTCTTTTATGTTTTCTGTCATCTTCACTTTCTTTTTCAACACTTTTGATTTTGCAAATGAAGGAGAATGATACAAAAATTTATGGGGAAAGAATGTTACATCAAAAATATTTTTAATTGCTTTTCTAGTGGTTTATCACGAAAAAGAAAATATTTCAAAAATTTTAATGCCTCTCAGTGTTCAGTTACAAAAAATATTTTCTCTTTATTCTTCTATGTGACTATTGTATTCCTGGATTTGTGGACGCTGCGGTGGTCCTTATCCATGGCTCTCATTTTGTCTCTTCCCTGATATCCATCTTCCTGATATCCTCCTGAAAAGTCTCTTAGCCTTCAAATGATATGTGGCAGGTGAATTGGTGGGGCAGGACTGCCAGAAACCTGATAATGGAATTCTAAATACAAAGTTTAATATGCATAGAAACACAAAGGTGACAAGTGCAATGTTTTACCAGAATTTGCAATGTCTTATTTTGGTGTGTAATGTCTTATTGGGTGTGTATCTTTTCCTTACATTCACTCTTCTATGCAAGATGAGTAAAAAAGTGAGGTTTTTAAAAGTGGTTCTGAACAGAAGAAGGTGTTAGATGTGCAAACTTTTGAAAAATAAGTAAAATAATTACGGCTGCATCTATTTTACTAAATAAAATAGAGCCAGGGATCACTCTTTGGCCTTGAAGCCAAGAGGCCCAAACTGACCAACACTGAGCCTCCCATGTGTTCTATGTATCACCCACCTAAGCCCAATGTAATTTTTTTGGGGCCGTTTTGTCAATTTAGAGCTTCTGAGATAATGTGAATAACTTGTCATGGTTTCTAACATGAATCTGGGACATGAGCTTCATTGATGCTTGCATGTAGATGAATCTGGGTAGTAATGGGTATAAATTATAATGTTGGAAGAGTGTGGAAAGAGCCTGTTTGGGTTATGTAGAAAACACCTGTGTAGGGTATTTGTTCTGACTCAGGCTTGCGCACCAAGACAGTAGCAGTTGGTCCCAAACTGTGTAGAGAGCTCAAAAAATCAGCAAGACTGTGTTTGAGTCTGATGTCCTTCCCTTTTTATTCAGCAGTTGTGTAGACTGTAAGACAGCCTAAAAACACTTTCTCCCAAGATCTATGTGAATGTGCTGGGGTAAAATTTTGACCTGTCTGATATCACAAAACACAGTGCTAAATGTCTTAGTCATCCATTGGATGATCAAAAATCTACTTTCCCATCTTCTAGGCCTGTTCATCTTTCATCACTGCATGTGGCTGTACCAAAATCTAATGACAGCTTTGAGAGGATGCTACACACCTCAGAACTAAGATCTCAGGTATTGTTTCATTTGCAGGGACTATTCACTGGTCACTGCCTTTATGTAGAATTTCAAATGTTGCTCATTTGATACTGAATTTTTAAAAATTGTTTTAAATTAAAAGCTGTGGAGTCATAAATTCAAAATAAACATATTTTCTTGTAGTTTAAATGGCATTAATAGGATAATTTTAGTATTTTTTGATAATCTGCTTTAGGATTTAAAGCAACTCAGGAAATTTTTATTTGCTTTAAATGCTTTTTTGATTTATTACAAGCTCTATTCAATTCTGTCCCAAAGTATTTTTTACCTAACAGGTTATTTTTTCCCCAAATTGCCAATCCAGATGCATTTTTTTCATCAAAGGGGTTTAATTCCCTTAGCATGACAATTCAGTTGATTAGTTCTAAGTGTAGACATATCCCGCCATGCTAATAGAGTTAATTACTTCTGTTCCATTAAAATTGTTTGGAGGGATTTGCTTAGGACTAGTTGTGCCATTTGCCACAGCTGTCTGTGGGCTGGAAAGTGTTGGACAGTCTGATTAGAACAATGATTAATGTCTAGAAGAACCCTTTCAGACACACAAAAGCTTTTGTATCTCACAATATTTGGAGAAAATTACACAATCTGGCATATTTGTCTTTTAGAAAACAATTGTCTCCAAGATGTCCTGAAAACAGGTGAACGCTCAACAGGGGATGTCCCAATCTGTTTGGCAGAAGCTTTCTGAATCCCTAAGAGGAATCAAAAAAGCATCTAAAGAAAATTTAGGATCTGCTAGAGTTAATAATTCTTTGCCACTTATTTACCCAGTTGTGTAAAAATGAGATCGAGAGAAGAATTGAAAAGTTCCATAAATTCAGTAGAGATAAATAGAAAGATTGTTCTGTGGACTGAGAATCTTGATGGCAGCAAGACTGATACAGTAACATAAGACTGAAGGGTAACAAAGGCTGAGACTCTTGAAGGAAGCTGCTGGAAATTCTGCCTCTGACTTCTGTTGCTTGAGTTTTTGATAATGTATTGTTGGAATTTATAGCTGTTCTGTTCTAGGATAAATCTTTCCAGGAGGAGGCAGATCCAAATCCAGTGTAATCCATCACAAAACCCGAGAGAGAACATGCTCTAGACTATCCTTGGGGAAAAAAATGTACAGAAAGCTAAAAGAAACTGTCTGTAATGATTGATGACACCAACAAACCAAAACTGGCTTGAAATAGTTCAGAAAACAAACCTCTTTTTTGAGTTAATACCATAGTTACTCATAAGAGAGCTCAGGTAGAAAATATCAAAGAACAGAAGATTTGGGACAAATAATTGATTTAATGGAGAAAAGAAAATGGGAGGAAAATCTTTGAAGGTGCCTCATTTATGTGTGTGTAGTCTTCAGTTTTGAGAATCCACACAAAGGGTACATGCAGTAGAACAAAAAGGACATTATTTGAAAACATATCTTGGATGGCTCATGAAATACCAAGACATCAGTCTTATGTTTTCCCTGTAATGTTTAAATATATTATAGTTGACTCATCCCATTTCTAAGTACTGACATCAAAAGGGAAAAAAACAAAATAGCCCCCAGAAAACCAGGTTAGTATGGATATCAAGAAGAACCATGATGGTCTAGGAGAATGCCACAAATAAGCTGACAATCTAGAAAATAGATGTGTAGAAACATAAGAGGTACAGAAAAAGAATGACACTATAACAATAGTTGGAATCAGTGTGCTTTGTCCTCAAGGAAAAAGAAATGCATTAACAAATGTTATTTTAACAAGGGATCATTAAAGTTAACATCTGATCTCTTTCACATTTTAAACCTAACCCCTTCTTTTGTAAATTATATCTTTCTACTTTAAAAAACTGATTCTTTCCAATAATCATTTTCAAAGAACCTCAATTTTTATTTTTTTTTTGCTTTTATTCCCCCCAAAGTTATTCACATGTATTAGGAAAAGCTCAATAAATACTACAATTAGTATAAAGACTTGCCTTCTCGTCAAGGGGATGACCTTTCCAAATGCTCTCCAACCTGGGAGGAATGCCAAGACTGCTGGATTTCTCTAAGGATCATAATTCTCAAAAAGGAAGTGAGAGTGCAAATTTAGTAGAAATGAACCTGAATTGTGATCTTTATTATTCTTGGGGAAAATATTACAACAATATTCTAAAATATTTTAGTGCAGAAAATGGTGTTTCTGGAGACTGAAGAACTGTCTTTGGGTAGGTTTGCCAGTCCGTAGCCCCAAAAAACATCAACAAGGTGTGGAGACAGTGCCATCCAAAGGAAAAAGAGTGGCCTGTAAGGCAATGCACTGCCTGAAGAGGACTTGCAGACATGTCTCATCCTCTAAGGCTCTCAGAGGAAGAACAAGCCCTCCTCTGCTTGCTGCAGTGTGTCTGGGGCACCACAGCTGTGAGCACACAGATATTATTAGCTGGTCTACAAGAACCACTAGAAGCAGAGGCTGAGGCAAAGGTTTTTGCTGTTTACCGCCTGCTGAGGTTAATCCTAGAATGAACTCTGCTTCTTCCCACCTTCAGACATCTCAATCACCGCGTTGTACTTCTCACCCATATTTTCCATTCTTTCAAAATGCTAATGTGTAATTGTTAAAATTATTGGTCTGAAAATTGCTGCAAAGTGTAGTTTTTAAAGGTTCAAAATTCAGATGACTCAAACTTGGTGCTTTTTCTTAAAAACCTTATTTTCATTGAGGCAACTGCTTATATTATTAGTCTTTCTTCATTTCCTTTTTATAGTGTTTAAAATAAAGATTTTCAAAAATACAGTACATGAAAAATAATCTCTTTCCTACATATGAAACTGCAAAGCAATTTTATTCTTCTTTTCTATCACTCTCTTTTATTAATCACAGTGAGATTTCTGCTGTACCTGACATGAAAATTAGTGTTATTCTGCATCTACTCTGAATTTCATGCAGCACAGTTATGTATGTATTTCTTGATGAAATGTTCAAATTGAACATTCCTCCCTTTACTGCCACTTTTCTCCTTCTGTAAGAGACAGATCCTGTAGTGACTAACTCCCTTTCAATGAAATTTTAACACCCATAGATTGCTTTTAAACCAATGAATGTTAAGCATTCAGTATCTTGGGTTTTAAAGACTAGAATATTAGAGCTTTTTTTTTTTTCCCTAGAGTGTCAAGTCTAAGGGTGATGTTCCACATTTAAATAAAAGTACCTTAAAATAACAGGCATCATGTGCCTAAATTAATGAATATTATAGCATTAAATGTTTTGTGATCAGGTTAATTTGGCTTCCTTTACTTTCATAAAATAGCTTCAATGTCTTGTGTTTTAGGAGAAAAGTTTTAAATGTGTCTAAAGACAGCTGATAATATAATTATTCTTTCAATTGTCTGTTGTGGCTGGTTGTGGCTAGGATAGATGTAATTTTCTTCATAGTAGCTGGTATGAAACTGTGTTTTGAATTTTTGTGCTGAAAACAGTGTTGATTACACAAGGATAATTTCATCATTGCTGAGCAACGCTTGCAACTTGAATGCCTTTTCTGCTTCTCATCCCACCCCAACCAGCAAACAGGTGCTCAACAAGCTGGGAGAGGACACAGCCAGGACAGCTGACCTCAACTGACAAAAGGGAAATCCCACATCATATGGCATTAGCACATAAAGCTGGGGAAGAAGGGGGGGGACATTCAGATAGATGTCATTTGTCTGTCATTTGTCTTTCCAAGTAACTGCTCTGCTGTGGAAAGCAAGTTGCTGAAAAATTGAAGCCATTTGTTGGTGTCAAGTCTTTTTTTTTTTTCTTTTTTTTTCTGGAAATATAAAACTGAGCAAGGATCTGGATTTCTTGAATGAGAGAGGAGTGAAAGGATAAAAGATACTCAGTATGCAGTAGGTGAAGTGGGTGAAAACAGAAGGAGATGTCCCTCCTGTCTAGGGATGTGTCCTGTGAGTGTTTCACTTCATTTCATTCCTTACCAGGAAAGCCTTCAGAGATCTGCTCCTGACCTAAGGGTCACTTGTATGACCATGTCAGTTTGTGCAGTCATTGGGCTGTGAGAAAGACCTGTGGCTGGAAATGTCCCTTCTAGCACCAACCAGATCCAGCTGGGTATCTAAAGGTTGTTTTCTGGGGGAACAGCTCTGCCCACCAGTCTAGAAAGGCTTCATGTGGTGACATGCTATGACTGTCTTCTTCGTATTTATCAAAGAAACTATAACTTTACCACTCAAAATGATTAACTGCAAAAAGATACACATCAGCACCTGTGACACACAGCTGAACTTAATGAAAGCTGCCACCGGACCTCAGAATTTCTTATTTGCTCCAGTGAGAGCAGTATTGTTTGGAGCCCTGTCATATAGCAATGGGAGAGAGAGTAATTATAAAGCCAAGAGAATAGATGAAAAGGACTTTTCAGGCTGAGGCATGCCCTTAAAAGCTATTCAAGAGTCTCTAACAATATGAGGCAGACATAAAAAAAGATTTTCACGATATCCTCATTGGGCTATATTTCCAAACAAAAATTGCAGAGACCAAAACCTTAATGTCCTGGGCTTTACTTTCTTCATATTACCTGGAGAAGTGGGAGGAAAAGAGGTGGTCTGTCCAGCTTGTCTTCCAATCAAAATTCCCTGTATCCATTTCCATTTGGAGCAAACTAATTTCTGTTATCTTTATGGTTTTCACTTTAGGCACTTTATAATTTCAATAGTTGTAAATATAATTATAGCAGCATAATGTAACACTGTCTTCTGATTTCTAATAAAATATTTCTTAAATTATGTAATCCAATTATTCCCTTTGGCTTTTTGAATATTCCTTAAATTACTCTTTAGGAAAAATCTCGCAACTCGTGAAAAAAATAAAATAATTTAAGGAAAAAAGTTCTTCTTTAAACATGAATATCCGTGTCATTATCCATCCCCTGCAGTCTGGAGCCAGTCAAACCAAATTAAACCAAAACAAAACAAAACCAAAATAAAACTCCTAAAAAAACCAACAAAGTGTTTTTACAATAATTTTCACCAAAAGGTATACCATATTCCATGGTGCATTTTCAAAATTAGAATCTTATTGACTACCTCTGTTTCTAAACTCTCTAAAGTACTCAAATTTTATAAGGTAGAGTAAAAATGAAACAACTGCGACTGGTCGTTCTGTTTTTCTGTTAGCACCCAGATGTTCACCAGCAGCAGGGAATGTGACTTAGGGCATCTGATTATGACTATGTGATGTTTTGCAAACTGAAATATTTTTCATCATAAAAGTGAATAGAGGTGGTAGCTGGACCCATGGAGTCAATTTTGGTACACGTTTACATGCTTCATTGCCTCATCATTTTTCTGTCAATTTTCAAAGACTTCCAACTATAGTTCATGTAGGTTTTTATTTTTCAGTCTTCAAATATCAGCAACATGATGGCCATAGGGAGACATTCTGTTCACCTCTAAAGAGAAAACAATGGGGTCTAGAGAAAATTCTTTAGTTTAAGAGTAAGCTCAAAATTTTGTTAACACCAGCACAGTTTATCTATCACATGGAATTTGTCAAGACCTTGATCCTCCATTTATATTATTTGCTAGATATTTTGCTCAAAAACAATCTGCAAATTGCAGAAAAAGCACAAGTAAATGTTGCTTCAATAGGAAAATTCCATAGGAAGGATGTTTGTTATTAAAAGAGGAAGTGTCTCTGGAACACACAAAACCAATCTTTATGCCTTTAGCAGGTGTCTAATAACTCAAGGGAGATAGCAGAACGTACATAAATAAGTGCCTAAACATTGAGTCCATTCAGTCTACCTTCACAGACCATATTTTCCAGATTGTGATTTTTTTATCTCTCTCACACTGTCTTCAGTCACTCTATGGCCTTCCTGGAAAGGCTTTCCAGAACTGTTCCAGACTACCTTAGATAAAATCATCCCAATGAAATAGAGAGGTTATTTCCCTAAACAGGAGATTTTTTGAAGTGTTACAGAATTGTGTTTGTAGTGAAAGGGTATCACCTTTTAAGATTCATCTTGAGCTTCTAATTCGTGTCACCAAGAGCTCTAATTATGAAGAGGAGCTTCCCAGCTTGTTCCCCAGTACATGTTGTTGTAGGCTTTTTTACTTAAGTGTAGAACTTCACATTTGTCCTTTTTGAATATCCTAAGTTTTTTCAGCCCAATTTTGAATTTGCTAAGGTGGCTTTGAATTCTGTCAGTGTCTTGGTAGTGCCTTTCTCTGAGCTTGGTGACTTTTGCAAATGTAATGAACATCCATTAGCTGATCATACAGTCAGTAGGGAAAATGCCTTGAAAAAGTCTCTTGATGATAAATATATACAGAATGTCAATACATCAAATTTAACAGAAAACTATTAATAATTGCACTAACAACACAACTCAGCAACTTCTGCACTCCTTTTTCTCTACCCACTTACCACACCTTAGGAGTTCTTCAGCTTGGGCTGGGTTGCTCTCCTTCCTTTACAAGAATATAAGTTGAAGCATAGCATAATTCATTGTGTTCCAATTTCAGCATCTTCACTGCAGATATTTATTCACTTCATGTTGCCCTTATTGTTGGCAGAGAGAAGGCATTTTAAATGCACAACTCCTTTGGTCAGTTTTGAATAACTTTCTTGAGATGTTGTGGGTTGCTTTCAAGATTTTTTTCCTCTATTGACTCTAAGTACGAACATTAAACTCAAGGTGGACCTAACATATGAAGACTGTGAGTGTCTTCATATGTTGTATGAATTTTGCCAACAGTCTCACAAATGTAACCAAAGTCAAATTACATCTATCACCTGCCTGATTTACAGAGCATCTCACAAAAATAACTTTTTGATCAAATTGATTTGATTTACTTAACAAGAGCTCTTCCAAAACCTTTTAAAACAGAATTAGTAGACTCAAAACTACTTACAGAGTCAAAAACTATTTTAGAGATGTTCCTGTAAATATTTAGATAACTAACAGTGTAAACATGTATTCAGGACTCTTACAAATACGTCTTGGTTCTTAAAAATAAATAGATTTTAAATTCTATTTAGCATGGCATATAGAATTAAATAGAATAACAAAATTTTCAAACTTAAATATTACTTCTATCCTTCAGCAATGTAGAAAATAAAATCCTGCATGAATATTTGTTTCTCCTATGTTAGTCTATCCCTTTCAGCCTATTTGTTTCTTGCTGACAAAACATTTTTTCCTTTATAGGGAAGAAGGTAGAGGGAGAAAGAGGAGTGAGGGCTTAATCCTTTAATTAATTGATAGCAGTGGTTTTTTTCATAAAAAAACAGTACTAGCATTTTATGAGATATCTTGTACTTGTACCTCAAAAATAAAATATTTTTTGTTGACTAACAGAAAATCTTTACATGGTCAAAGTTCTATGTCCACTTTAGCTTCAGCAATTAATGTTTGGGAAAATTGTTTATTACCCTAGTGATTTGATGGCCTCAATATATAAGAAGAAAAAAGTTTCTACATGAAGTAACATGATTTATTAAGCTCTATAATTTATCTAGTTAAAACTGACAAGTTTTCAGGAAGTTTTCCTCCTCACAAATTATCATTATTAATATCATATCATCATTATAGATTATCGTTATTAATATCATATCAGCAGCAGCAGCATCATTATCATCATTATTACTGAAAATATCATCACTAGTTGTATTCATACAAGCAACGGGTAAACTTCATGTGGTCCTGAAAAATATAGCTTTGAAAACTCTGCACTCTTCATAAGAGAATAGTTCTATAAATCTTTAAAAAATCATTACAGTGAATAGTACATAATGCATAGTACATTAAAATGTGGTGATAAATAAGACATTACACACATTTTGTATTATAATTCACTTAGAAAAAGCTATATTTTATTTTTAGAGAGAGGAACATATTTGAAAAGTGCTATGAAAATGTCATGTCCATGAAACAAACATGCCACTAATTATAAATGCCTTCTAATACAAGAAATACTGAAAGCTTTCCTTTCTGTTTTAACAAATTATAGTGGAATTTTTGAATCAATTCCTGCAGTCATAGGAAAAGCTGTGAAATTTTTTTTCAGAATGCTGTTACCAGAAGCAATTAAGCTGCCTATAATTAGACCACATAGATTTTTCCAGGGTTATATGTTTCCAGGGAACATATATTTTCATTTATTTGAATGAGAGTCCTACATAATGGACATCATTGAGATTGCTTGATTAAACTAGTTTTTTTTTTTTAGTAGACTTTTTGAATTGATATGTATTTTTCCTAATCTTACCATTTGTACCTTTTAGAGTATGCATAACAACAAAGAAAAATTCAAAAATCTACATGAAAGGCAGCAAAAAAATCAAAGTAAAAAGATGATAAATCACTGCAAATCAGATTCATTGTATGTTTACTCTCTGTGTGTAATGACACTTCTGTATTGGGGCAAAGCATCCCTTCTCTATTCATCACTGAGAATAAAAAAAGGCCTTTAAAACCAGCTTAGTCTAGATATTCATTAGTTGGTTAAAACTGGGGGAGATTAATCCCACCATGGTTTTCTGTGCCTAAACTCCCCTAAAACAGGAGAAAATGGCATTTTCTATTGCCTTAATATTTGTACAGATGAGAAATGGACAGGTCTCAGATGAGCATGGCACACTTTTCTTCTGGAAGCAAAGAGGGACTTCAGGGAGTTAAGGCTTCCCACTTTGTTTTCCTGAAGTAGTAATTAGTATCTGCTGAAATTGCCCATCTTTTCTTCCACTCAGGGAGAAAAGACAGATTCACCTTTCTTATAATTCTTCCCACAAAGAAAACAATGATATTCTTCTTCTGGTCTCAAAACCCAGCTCCTCAGATTTCAGTAGGTAATCTGCTGCTCTACAGAAATTAAGTAATGTTTGTTTAAAAAAATTCTAGATCTTTTTCCCATTTTCTGTCTCATTCTGGTCTTGTGGGTTTGGGGGATTTTTTGTTTAATTTGTTGTTTTTCTTGGTTTGGTTGGTTGGTTTGGGTTTCTTTTTTGTTTAGGTTTTTGTGGGGTTTTTTTTGTTTGTTTGTTTTTTTTATTATTATTTAGAAACATGACATAGCAAGTACAGAAATAGTCACACACCCATCTTGTGAAATAGTTTTCAGTGTTTGATCATGCACAAATGCTGCTAGTCACCAGTACCTCATGCTCTCTTAGGTGGATGCACACACTGCTCATCAGGATCCATTTGGGAATGCAGCAGATGTTACTGAGAGACGAATGCTCCAGGTGGAACCATGTAAGATGTATTTTGAAGAGCTACATCATCTGTGTTGTCAACCTTGACTCCTGCAGCTGTCAAGAGAGTAAAAACTTGATAGTGAAAGAACAGGGTTCTTGCTTCTGAACAATATGATCTTTTAAATATATTTTGCATATTAATTAGTTTCAGAATTGCAAATATTTCTTGCACTTTATTCTTATTTTAATATTTTTTCTTGTATATGAAGCAAATTAATGTTGTTCAAGGCATTCACATATTAGCAGGTATCAATTCCCTACAAAACAAAAAGACCATTTCTCTTGAATACAGCTCTTATGTTTTCCTCAGCAAGTAACAGATTATTACTGCATCTGCAACAGACATGGGAGTGACAAGGCACCAAATGACTTCACTGCTTATCTTTTCTGACTGAAATTGGTTTCATACCAAGCAGAACAGAGAATATAACCTGGCTTTGAAATTCAATCCATCCATTCACATAGTCAAATAACCATGTTGGAAAACAATTATCTTCACTAATAATTCTTTCCCAGAATAAAAAGACCAGATTCTCTCAGGCCAATCTTCAGCACAGACACAATTAATACTTGCATATGATTGAGAATAACTGAGTCTATTTAATAAAACTTATGGATTCACTTTTTTTTCTGTAGAGAGCACACAGTTTTTCCTATGGCCATTTCTCATAGGAAAAATAGACTTCTCTATGAAAAGGAGGACCTGTAAAAGGAAACTGTTTTAAGCCAGTTGTTTAACTAATTTAAGCAATTGTTTAATTAAAAGAGACAAAATATTTCATCAGATGGTAGCTCAAGAATATGAGAAAGGTGAGGTGCCAAGTTATTCCTCCATGAATATTTTAGTTTTGGGTTGAGATTATGTGTACAGAGATAGTTTTCCTCAAGAGAGCCATAAGCCCAACTGAATACAGCAGAGGTGACCAACCCGCTGCAGGCAGCTGTGGTTGGTGCCACATTTGGTATGGGCAATCTCCAGGATCCCTCCCACTTCAGCCATTCTATGCTATCTGTGGTTCCATCATTTTGGACATTACAAGGGTCACTCATCTAAAATGACTTATATAGAGCATCTTTTTTGGCCATAATAGAACATGGTTGAGAGAACTGAAGATGTAAAATTCCACAGGCTTTGATCAGAATAGCTGGAAAGCTGCTCAGCAGAGAAGGATGTTAGACTGAACCAGCAGTGTGCACAGGTGACCAATAAGGTGAATGGCATCCTGGCCTCCATTAGAAATAGTGTGCCCAACAGGATCAGGGCAGTGATCATTTCCCTCTGCCTGGCACTGGTGAGGCTGCATGTTGAATTCTGTGCTCAGTTTTGGGTCCTGCACAACAAGAAGGACATCGAGGTGCTGGAGCATGTCCAGAGAAGGACCATGGATCTGGTAAAGTCTTAAGAGAACAAGTCCCACATGGAGAAGCTGAGGAAGATGTGGTGGTTTAGTCTGGAGAAAAGGAGGAAAACTTGCCACTCTCTAAAGCTATCTGAAAGGTGGTTGTAGCCAGGTGAGGGTCTATCAGTGCTCACTCCTCACACAAGGCACCAATTGTTGGCACCAGTGCTTGGCAGCACTGGATGATGGATGCAAAGCGATTGACACCCATCAGTTTGTTATCCTACAACAAAACCTAATACCTTTCCCTTGATTGACAGTGGGCTCAAATGGCTGACACCAAAGATGGTGGCATCAATTCTTTAGTGTCTTACAGTAAAGCTTTCATGCCTTCTCTCTGTTGATTCCCACAGGCAGCACCATGCAACACTGACTCCTTCTCTCTGTACTACTGGCTAACTCCTCTCTGTCTCTCACAGCACATCCTAGCCCTTTCATCACTCACAGGACTGCCTGAACCTTCCTCCTCACAGCACAGCCAGGAAACTCCAACTAGGTTTTGACCAGCTAACTCACTCTTTTAGAACACCCTTCCTTATTGGATGTAGCTGTGACCTATTAAGGGCAAAGCTGTTTCCACTCTTTGGTAGTTAGTTCAATCCATTCTTCCACAGGGCTCGACCTCTTCTCCCATGTAAGAAGTGATAGGACAAGAGGGAGAAGCCTTAAGTTGTTCCAGGGGAGATTAATAAAATATGAGAAAAATGTCTTCAGTGAAAGGGAGGTCAAGACTTAGAACCAGAAGCGGTGGAATCACCATCCATGGAAGTGTTCAATAAACACAATATGGCACCTAGAAACGTGGTTTAGGTGTGGACCTGGAAGTGCTGGGTAAATAGTTGGACTCAATGGTCTTTTACTGATTCTATGATTCTATATTTTGTGAAACCAAAACCAACAGTAAAAAACAAATGCTTGGTAATTCTGACTTCTTTAATTGTTCAGACAGACAGATAGATTATCTCCAGAGTCATAAATCATTCCTTGTGAACAGGATTCTTGGAAAGACCCTTGAGGAAATGTTCTGGATTCTACATCTTTTCAATAGCAACCAAAATCTTGAATCTTTATTGCACCTTAAATAAGATTGGAATAATGTTCTCAAAATAGGAATGTGATCAAAACCTTTACATCTTCAGAAAACAGTCAAAGAGATCATTGTGTTTTGCATTTGCGCTTCAGCCCCAAGACTATCTTAGCATGGGAGCAAAAGCTTGGTCTTGGATTTGTCTAGTAAAATGCTATGAAGTGATAAAGAATACTATATCCAGGGAAGAGTAGCAAAACAATAAAAAGATTGCTTTCTACAGAACTAACTCACATCATTCTCCTTAAAATTAACATTTGATGGATTTTTGATTTTACCTTACAGGCTAGATTTGGAACAGCTAAAAAATTTGAAAAGAAAGGAATTAAAAAGATAATGCTAGGATCGAAGTATCCTTCAGAATCCCAAAAATTTCAGATTATTATGTTCAGAATTAACCAGCTATTTTTATGAAAACTAATAAAAGCAGAAAATATTGATGTGCCAGTGTCCATGGTGACTTCTCACTGGTTGACAGCTTTGTGGGAAGAATAATTCCTAGAATGTCTCACCATAATGCATAATCCAACAAAGACACATTTGCACATTCTGCCCAAAGTGAATTAGCAAAATTACCTGGACAATGACAGCAAATGTTTCTTAATTTCACTACAGTATTAGCAGGGAAATGCTTATCTGTAACTAGCAGGAGACAAAAACTGACATCCATAGATTCTCTCCTCTAGCACCTGTTACTAAACTTGAGTAAGAAGTGTCCAATATATTTATATAAATCACATATCCACCTAGCAGAATCCTAAGACTTTAAACAGTTAACTAGTCACTGTTTTCTCAGTATTTCCAAACATTCATTATTTGCCTTTTTCATTACCTTCATTTAGGTTGTAAATGTACCAGAGGTAATCTTTCTGCCTACATTTTTTTCTTCTTTTTACAAATGGATAATTCCAAATTTTAAAATGCCACAATAACATAAAATATAGTTAAAGTCATCACGATAGAGACTAAATTAGAAAAAATCTGTACAATTTGCTACCAACAAATCAGAAAGAAAATCAATAGCCAGACATGGTTCCATATCCATTTCCTTCTCTAAAATCATTTAATATATGCTTTCTGAATAGTACATTGATAGGCACTGGGATATTTATATTGTATTTGCACAACCAGAAATTCATATGTAGACAACATACATTGTACTTCTCCCACTCAAACTCCAGCAAAGAAAATTGGGTGCCTTAATAGTTCTCCTTTCCTATTCTGATATTCAAAATCTATACTAGAAATATTAAGCAATGGAACCAGGAACAGAGCATGAGAGAGTGAGAAGGAGAAACAAGAAAAAGGATATCCTGTTATTCTGCCCTAACCATCAGAACTATCTCTGGCCTTTTATTTTGAGTTAGTGTAACTGAAGTGTACTATTAGACAGAGTTAGTACTGATGATTTCAGTAAAATGGAGATATTCCAGGTTTGTTTTTTTGTTTTTTTGTTTGTTTTTTTTGTTTGTTTGTTTGTTTGTTTTTTTAACAATGACAGAGCAATAAAACCTGGAATCTTCATTAATTTTCTGTGTTGAAGTCCAGTATAAATGACATGCCTCAATCTGGATTTCTGTAATTTCACCAGAATCTTGTGAGTTACACTGTCAAAAGGCTGTACACGATACCTTTCATGATGACTTTCAGTGAATGAAGAAACCTTGGAATGTGGCTTTAATTCTGTACATTCAGTAATTGACTAAATCACTGATTTTATGTAGGTTATTTTGGCTTGTGTAATTCCAGCAAAGGTAAATACATTCATAACTGAAAGAGAGCTATATAAAGTAAGGGGGAAATAGTCAGTCATAAGAGTAATACTGCTTTTTCTTGATTGACAGCTCTGAGTTATCAAAATTAAATACATAATAACAATTTTCACTTCATTAATCATAAAACTGACAAGAAAATTAGACCAATGGACACAGAATAACACTAAGTTCACTACCACTGATTTCTAAACAAATTTGGCACAAAGTAGAAGTTTAAAATTCCACAGATGGATAATGGCTCTTATGGTTTCACTGTTGTCCTTTCTGCTTTTCAAAAACTTGGTGAATGTTTTCTATATTTATTTGTTATAATCCTCCCCCCTGCTCTTCTCTGGCCCGGCCAGCGGCCGCAGGGGGAAGAGGCAACATTCTTCTGGGTTCGGGGAGGTACAAGAGCCTTACCGGAGCATCTGGAGAGCAGCATGTGGGCAGGCAAGACACAACACGGCTTCTGAGGGTGCTGATTAGAAGGGTTTATTTGGGGGTCCCACACCGGGAGGAAGCATGGTCCCCACAGGGGAACACGAGGCACGCAGGCCCCGTGTTCTACCCCAAGGCAGAGGAGCAGGCAGAGAGAGAAAGAGCCCTCGTGACTTCCCCTTAAGAGAGTTCTCCCCAGGGGGTATGTCCAAGGCTCAGACCAATGAGAGGTGGGATAGGGCAAAACCAATCCAGGATAGGGTGATGGGCAGGGGTTACAATGAATGACAACTTGGAGTAAGATGACAACTTTAAAATGGATCACCACATTTATTCATGTGAGAAAAAAGGTAGCAATAACACTTTGTATTGGTAGATTATCTTTTTAGGACTACTTACTGTAGTTGATACTTTGGTATTAACATTTAGTTCATACTTTAGTTATCAACTTTTCAATATTTTAAATACCATTGAAAAATACAGTTAACCACTTTTACATGATTAATGAACCTACATCAAATGAGTCATATATTATTTCCTCATGGTTTTTTGCTTCAAGTACTTTGGAAGTGGACGGAATTTAAAGGAAAATTATGTAAAGGACTTTGGAAAAGTCCATGGTTCTGGTTCTGGTAAATCAGAATGATACAGAAAATACAGTTGTTCACTATTTAGACTACTTTCTAATCTACTATTTTAGCCTTGGGATTCAGAATTCAAGTGGTAAAACTCAATCAGATGATATGCAGTTGCTAAATTTTGTTTCACTGGGTAAGTATATTTTAGTCAATACTCTGCAGGAAAAACTCTGACTGATAGTTCTGACTGATACATGATGGAATAAAAACTATCTTTCTTGATTACAAAGCTCAATGAAATATCAGAAATTATGCTTGATCCTCCACAGCCTTGTACTTTTTAGCTTTCTACATTATTCTGATATTCTGATTCAGTAGCATATTTCAGTTGAAATAAGTACAAATAACCCCACTGAGCTGTGCAAAATCAAGCTCTTTTTATGCACAGAGTGCTGAAAAGCCATTTGTGAGGAATCTCTGTGGTGAGCTCAAAATCAGTTCATCTTTATAATTTCAGAGGAATGACAATGTATGTTGTTAAATTTAAGCAGACATGGAAATATAGGCAGAAAAAATTCCATTATGGAACAATGCACATGCAGACGTACACATTTTAAGAAAGCAGTAACAGTAGCAAAACAAAAAAATGTTGAATGTTTCTGAGTATGCTACTCACTAAGAAAGTTATTTCACTTCTCTTATCAGTATTACATTAAGCCACTGTTGTTTGCCTCTAGGGGATATTACCAGGAGTAGCCAGAACTTTCTGTTTTTGCAGCAGTGCTGGTATTTGACAAGCATCCTCAGGAGACAACATACAGTGCCAATTTTTCTGTGAGATAGGCATAATTTTGCTAATTTTAAGAACAGAGACACCTTACATGTCATAACTAGCTAATACATAAATTTCTTTCTGCTTAGACTTGATTAGGTCTTGCAGCTGCTGTAATTTACAAATTGTTTGTAGTCCTCAGTTTCAGATATCAAGTTTCAGTTATAAACCATGAGTCAAACAGAAGAGTTTTTAACCTCAGGCCTTTTGGTTCCTAGTTATGTATTCTGATTTTATGGGCATTAAACAGATATAAATCTATAAACTAGATATAAATCTGTAACTAGTTTTTTCAAGTAACTGATATGGTCATGTCCCCTGTATAAAATTAGATTAATTCTAGATTGGGTTCATGCCCTTTCTTCTTTTATTCTATCTCCTACTTCATGGATTTTTCTCTGCGTCTTATTCCACAGAGTCAGAAATTATTCCTTATATTTCAATGGTACAACAGTTATGTCTTCTCTTCTGTGTTGCAATAAAATCTTGTTGTTTTCTTGGGTTTTATTCTCCATTCTGAAGTATCAAAGATTAAGTACCTCACAGAATATCCAATCAGAGATTCATAACAAAAGAAACCCCCTAGAATTCATAAAGGAAAGACACTTAAAGTCAGGGAAGATTTGATCACTGGCAATTATAAAAGTAGTGAAGAATAGTGGGATTTTTACCAAGCCAGCCTCAGTGGGTGTATGGATAACTGTGAGCATATAAGTCTCTAAGTACTGTATGATTCAGCCTGCTCTTCCTGTCACCTACTTCATCTCACTCATTATTTTATTCTCCCAAAAAGCTCAGTGTTTCTGTTCAAAGAGGCTTCTGTCACCTTAGTGCTCCTGCAAGGCCTGTTTTCAGGCAAAAAGCATTCACCGCTAAATTGCCTGCAGCCTTCCTAGAGCAGGCCTGAAAACCTTCCTCATCCCACAGTTCCTTCTTTCCTAACCCCATTGGTCAGGAGATGTGAGCATTTGGAACACCTGAGCCAGCTATCCCAGTCCTCACCATTGCTAATCCCTCTCTGGACATGCTGTAAGCAGAAGCAGCAGAGAGGATGCTACAGATAGCTGCTCCTGTAATATAGCTCCCACATTTGATGTGGGGATTTCTCTCACCAATTTTTATATTTCTGAAACTTTGTTCTGGCTTCTCTCCAAAACACAGGATCCTCTTTACCAAGGGCTTTAAAGCTCACTATTTATTTTTTCTCAATCATTCTTTTTCTTCTCCCAAAGCTGTAAAAATACCTCCTGTAAAACATGTCCTCACATGCAACCCAGTCCCTCAGTCTGAATTCGTATGACTTCTCAGGCACTATTTGCAGACCTATCCAAACATCCCCATATGTTCTTCAGCTGTTTTCAAGGTTTCAAGATTTGATATAGGTGAATAAAATCTATTCATTGTTTCAAACTCTGCAGTTTCAGTATGCCAAAGACCTGAAAAATTGATTCTTTCATGTCACTAATGAAATTTTTATCTTACTCTCTCTTTACTGTAGCTGCTTCAATTATTTTGCAGAAAATAAATATCTCAGAGTTAAAATTTT
Organism: Aegithalos caudatus; assembly: GCA_013389925.1. Lineage (NCBI taxonomy): Eukaryota > Metazoa > Chordata > Aves > Passeriformes > Aegithalidae > Aegithalos > Aegithalos caudatus. The sequence goes on along the minus strand of WEIU01001045.1, from coordinate 36,183 downwards.
GTTTTCTCTAGCTATGGTTTCTCTGTATTTTATTTCCTTTGGTCCCTTTCCAACTTTTTACTTCCCTCTTTTTTCTTATTTCAGTCCTATCTGACTTTCTGGTTTATTCCCTTTTTAAGGTTAAATTCTACCTCTGAAAGAAGATTCTTTCCTATTCTATGCAATATAATGTGCAAAGTCTCTTTTTTTTTTGGTTGGTTGAAAACCTAGACTAAATGCAAGAAAACAGGCTGTACTTTGTTTAACCAGTAGAGAACCATTAACCTGAAATAAGAGTACAGGCAAAAGAAAGAAGCAAGCCCACTTCAAAAGAGGATTAATATCCATTGCCCTGAAGAATGGATACATTGCCTTTGAAAGAGATTTCTTTCTAGTCAGTTCTGTCAGCATTTCACCTTGTTTTCTCCTTATACCTACATAATTTCTCTTCTTTAAAGCACAGTGTATACCCATGCTCTGCTATAGTTGCAGCACAATTTCCCATTTATAAATTTTTGTTAAAAGGTTTCATTTTTTCTAAATGTTCCTTTTTGATGAAAACTTGTTCATGTTCGTTGAAAATCAGAGCAGATTCAGCAAAAAAGGAAAAAGAAGAAACAAATTAATATAAAACATCTATACATATGCTATAAATCCATGTTAAGATTCTATCTCTTATACTGAATTCTTTATTATGGGCTTTTCTCTTTTTACTTATTCAGAATTCCAGAGCCCTAAAAAAGAATTGTCTCGCTCTCTCAGTGGGTCATGGATTTGAGAAGTGAGGTATATTGATGCTTTCATTTGTTTGTGACTCCCACATAACTGAATATTTTTTGGAAGTACATACTTGATTTATGATAATCATAAAAGATATAACTGTGGGTTGCCCCAGAGAGTTCCTTGAAAAGTTAAGTCACAAGGGGATTTCATCAGGGCTTCTAACATATTTTGAACAAAACACTATTGGAAATGTCAGCTTTGCTGAAGGAAGAGACGGATGAGAACATCATATCATCTGTCTGACCTTCTATATACCACAGGTCAATAAGTTTCACACAAATATTTCATAATATCTAAAGATTTATTTAAGCCAGATGTCTCAGTTCTCAAATTGCTGTAGATAGAGGTAACAGCAGATCTAAGCACAATGAATACCTTAGGCTTCTTCATGGTTACGTTGAGATGATCCCAGTGGGCAAATCATGTCTGATAGAGCAATGTTTCTTCCGTCTCTCCTTCTTCATAGAATACTTACCAAACCCAAGAGAAAATGCTCATTTATGCATAATGAACACCCAGTGTTAGTCTGGGTAAGTGAAGTATGCATCACAGAGATTCTCTGCTACAGAACTGACCCATGCTACTCATTATTCACCTTGATTTTATACATAAATAAATAAACAGCAATTGCATATTTTTGTCCACTACTTCGACAGCTCAATTTAAAACAAATCCTAACTGTGCTGGAAGCACTGTGGCTGGAGATAGAGATTGCCCTGGATGCTGTTCCTACTAAGGCTTATTAGGAACAGCATGGCATGAAGCAGCCCTTGTCTGCACTATGAGACCCCCTGACTTTGTTAAATGTGGTGACTGGGTCCACTGCATGTTTTGGGAATGGTCTTCAGTTCTGCTGGCTCTGGAAGTACACCCAGGGATTTTCAGGGATGGCCTTGGTTGACTCCAAGCACAGTAGTGACTGATCTGAAAGTTTGGCTGTGCAAATCAGTGACTTGCAGGGGTCAGGAATATTTCCAAGAGTTGTTTGACATGTCTATGTGAGCTCAATTTCAGGGACTGGAAAGGAGTTTGCTGCCATGTGGGAGCTTCTGTGAAACACCCTGGAGACACAGACATGTACTGTGTTTTGGGATGGAGATGTTTAACAGTATTTTCCATGGCATGAAGTTTAATAACTTTAATTTTCATTTTACCTTCTTTACTTTGAGCTTTTGCTATGTGAAAATTTTTCTGTTGCTCATGTAATATAATTTGGTTTTTTGTAGTTAAAGGTCTTTAGACTCTCTCTAGAAACTGTGGTAGGAGACACAGATTCACATCAAAGCCCTGCCAGCAAGTCTCACTCTATCAGTTGAGACAGATATGTAGTAAAAGTCACTAGAAGTGCCACAGACCACATACATACAGGAGAAAATAAGGTTCTTCTTTATTCTAGACAGAACCTCATTGCATCCCAAAGGGTAAGATTTAAAAGTTTGCCTAAAAATGCAGTGTCTCATTCTTTTCCAGCAACATAACTTATGTTTAGAAACAAAGGGCTGCAGGATGGTAAAAAAGATTTTTGCACTGGTCGAAGAAATCTGGAACTTCTACAGCCTTGCTCTTTTGGAAAAAAATTAGGAGAAATTCAGGGAAGACTTACCATCAAACAGAATAATTTGTGGCATATGAAGCAGTCCAAATCCCATGTTCCATTCCTTGCACTAAAAGCAGAGCTTTACAAATGGCCAAATGATTTCCATTTGAGGCACAGCACTTTGGAGCTTTATTTTTGAAATATAATGGGCAGTGCACTTTTGAATTGCCACAGCTTCAAGTGACCGTGAAAAGAGAAACCCGTGATTTAAAAATTGTTTGGCATATCACTGTTTTGAGTCCTAAAGCCTAGCTGGAAAACATAGTGAATTGATTGGACTACTCTCCTGGCAGGACAGGCTTTGATTAGGCTGGTTTTTAGCCAATTTGAAATGTTTGGGAAAATAACTCTTAAAATGCTCTAAACCACTTTTTCTTGTATTTCAGATAGATTTTTTTTCCTAATGTAAGTGGCTAGGAATGAAAAATGTCTTCTGGAGACAGAGAAAAATTTGAGAGACCAGAGCTTAAGAGGCATGTCAAACTCAGAGATGTGAATAAAAGTGTACCGCATAATCTCACCTAAGGTTCACATCTTTCCTAAACAGACAATGGATGCTGGTATACAGAGGCACCACAACAGTCCTGCTCTCAGAGCAAATGGTCAAACTCCTGCAACAAAGAGCAGAAAGATCAAATAAAAAATTTCTTTCTTTAATTTTTTGAGTACTCAAAAGTTAGTGCTTTACTTAGTTTATGAGAACTGCTGAGGAGGAAGCTTAACTTAGCAAGGCTTTGGTTTCCTACCATTGCTGACAGGACAGCTAGTTCCCTTTGTCTCTTTCAAAAATAAATATTACCATTCTTCCACAAAATGAAGAATGTCCTCGCTTCTGTCCAACATGATTTATTTTTCTGTCAGAAGTAGGCCCTGTGTACTTTAAACCCAAATAGTGCTGCTGTGTATAACATCTGAGAGACTGAATGTCTTCTGTGCTGAGCATTTCTGCATCTTCAGTTTTCCAGTGCTTCCTGTTTCCATCATCCTTGCCACTTGGTCCCATCTGTCACTGCAGAAATAACTTCAAGAGAAAAAAAAAAAAAAAAAAAAGACAGATTGTTTTCTGAAAGTACCTCAACCCTTTCCATTTCAAAATGCTTCTTGAGGTTCAAAATGCTTCTTGACAGAACTACAGCAGCCAAGAAGCCTGGAGCATCTCTGCAGTTCAAAGATTTCTTGGCACCATCCAAGAGATGCACTGCAACCACATACCCCAGTGTTATGGTTTAGGAATGGTATTCCCCAATTAGCAGTTGCCACTGAAACTGCTTTGCTTTCTTTCTCCTGGTCCTCACCCAGCAGCTGGCTGGAGAAGAAAATTGGAGGCACAAAAGGTGAAGATCACAGGCTGAGATGAGCACAATTTACTGGAAACAGCAATGAGATAAGAAAATTAACAAACATCTACATTATCAATTCCAAAGTGTAAAAGATAACCAAACAATTCACAATTGATTGCTCAGAACCCGCATTTCCCAACCACTCCCTCCACTGCACTTACTCTTCCCTGGAGGAGAGTCCCTGCTTTCTGCCCTTGGCAATGACCTGAGGTGGTACAGAATAACCCCCGGGACCTGGCCAAGATCATCCTGGCTGCTGCAAAAACTAACCCTGCTCTGTCTGGAACCAGGACACCCAGCAGATCAGAAACTCCAGTTATTTTCTGTTCCCACTTCAACAGGGAAAGTTTTAAACTCCAGGGCTTCCTTCACATAATTCTTCTGGTAGAAACCAATGTAAAGATGGCATAATCTTTTGTATAGGTATAGTTCTGCTTGGATGTATTTATATTTCATCAATATTAATTCTATAAGCTACTTTCATTATTCATGTAAGTGTTAGTCTGACAGCAGGAATGAGGTTTGTATTTCTACTCACCTCTCTAAACTTTCATCCAACAAGGAATAGAATACATACAAGGAAACAAATCAGAAAATAATAAAGATCATCTCAATGCCAATGAAGCAATGAAAGACAATCAAAGATGAATTTGCTTTACATCTGAAGGAGTTAGAAGAGAACAGGAACACCCAGCTGGACTGATTTTGTTTACTGAAACATATTTTAATTATAATTTTCAGTTGCATAGGAATTCTGATCCACTGGAAGTCATTCAAGATGAAAATATGAAATAAAAATTATTTGAAAATTTACTATGATAGAAAGGAATTTTCAGACTACTTAGAAAGGAATTGAAATAATTAGGGACTAATATAAGATATTTATACATAAGGTTTCTTTGGAACTTATACTTTTAGTGCATGTCTTGAGCCATGCTACTTTTATAGCATTAACTGAGCAATAACGGTGGTGTGGTCCTTTATTATGTCTTTATTTTTTATGCAAATAAAAATATTTCTTCATAATTTTAGGCCAGTGTCTTAGGATCTTGTGGCCTTGCAAGTCTTTTTCAGTCAGATTTTTATTTTCAAGGTTAAAAAATATTTTCAATCATGTTCTACACACCACTTACTACTAAAAATCCTTTAAGATCTATTTATTCTGTAATTTAGTTTAACAACTGCAAAAAAGTAATAACTGTTCATCATTTTTCTTTGTGCTAATGCAAAATGTAAATATTTTAAGTATTGCTACCAAATCTCTACAATTGTCAATGTGGGAATTGTTCCAATTCTCCTGAAGTTAATAAAAGTCTTCCTGTCAATTTGATCAAGAAAATGGTCTGAGGACTGACAGAGCGAATTAATTTGGCTGATTTTGGATGGAGATTGACTCCTCCTCCTTTGTACCTGATGCCATAATGCAGTGATAACCAGTGCAAACTCCGTGGTGCTGCAGATTTAGAAGAAATATTTTATCATCAGGACTCGTCACTGCAGAGTTTAGGCTCTCTCACTGGTCATATGCAACTGACAGCATTGAAAGAGCCTGTTTCTTTCTCCCCTCTGAACTAATGCTGCACAAAGGCTGTTACCTGTTGAATCCTGCAAAGGTCTTAGAGTTCTCAAAGATAAATTTATATTTGTACGCAAGCCTCTTTTCTGTGCAGTAGTTTCTATACCTAATTAAACCATGAAAAAAAAAAAAAAAAAAAAAAAAAAAAAAAAAAAAAAAGGCAAAAAAGCAGTGCCAACTGAAGTTGCATGCAAACGAATCTCACTCTGCTTAGACCATGATTTCTACAAAGTGGGTTGTATCTCAGCCCTGTGAAAACATGCAGCCCTGCAATAGGATACTGCCATTACCAGTAACTGGCCATAAGCTTTCTAATAAATTTCCAAGGTCTCAGGACTGAGGCTTGACAGCTGTGCTCAGTTCAAACTTTTCTTTACATGTTGCAGCTTTGTCATACTTGTTATAGCTGTGACAATAATTTTTGTAAGTGACATGTTTACATCTAATTTGTTTTGGTTTTATTATCTCTGTGTGTCTCAACCTGAGTTTTACACAGGCAGCAGCAAGCAGCAATTTTTTTTAAGTAAAATTGTATATGGGATATTTATGACTGACATAATGATGTAATGCAGAGAAATACATCTGACACAGGGTTATTGAGTAGTGAAGTCACAGGATGTGTCACAGACATGGGGAGACATGCTTGGTAATGGAAATCTCATAGCTATAAATATATCACTTATATTCTGTTAAAAAAAAAAAAAAGCTATAATTGTACAAAACTAGTTTCAAATGTCACAAAGAGAAAAAAGAAATAGTATATAGCATGTATAAAAAGCATCATATATAGACCATTCAGCTGTAACATAGAGAACAGAACAAACAAGAAAGAAAAAAAGCTTAAAAGTGTTGTAGTAAACAAATATAGATGAATCTAGGAATATTAACGAAAAATAAAAGTAAAATATCAGGAAAGCAAAGAAACTATCAGAATACCCATTACATTCCTCCAAGAAAATTACTCCAGTTTCTGTCATCTTGAGTGTGTTTAAAAATGCTAGCTGTATTATTTTTTTTTCTCTACTATTCAGAATCTGGACTAATATTTGCTAGATTTTGAAGATCTCCACTACAGTAGTGTTACTATAGTACCAGTACATTATAGACTTTGTGTATACACATGAGTATTTCTACTTTGCCCATAAACAATATTTTGAGTGCAATATGTGCTCACATCAACAACAAAAGGCAGTGATTTCAGTGGGGCTTAGGACTTTGCTCAGTAGATCAATTTCATTCTACCTCAGCTTTTAAATCCTACTCCTATTAAGTTATGAGCCAAGGCATGTCAGCCCAAGCTTTCTTTTGATGTTGCTTAACACCTGGAAGGCCTTTTTTCCTTGTGCCAGCACATCTGTAGCAGCCTTTAGTGGATTCTGTCCCCAAGGCCAGTCCTTGCTCTGTTGGAACCAAGGTCATTTCCCAGCTCACATGGCATACCTTAAAGCCTGCTGAGCTCAAATCTTGAAAATTCAGCAGAAGTCCTGTGTGCTTCTGGAATGGCACACATGCTCCCAGGCACCCAGCAGAAAAATATAGGCTGATGCTATGTGCAATAAAACAGAACCTTCATTGGTATTAGGCATGGACAGTGAGTTTAGTGGGATGCTAGGAACTGCTTCTCAAAAATAGTTTTTCTACATGATAAGCATCAATTCTTACTTCTCTATTTTATTTCTACTTTACTACTTTCCATAATATAATATATTTCTGGTTTATGGTAAGGTTTCAGAGTGTGGTTAATTTTTTATTATTATTATTATTATTATTATTATTATTATCA
>WEIU01001045.1:3773-29096 GCA_013389925.1 Aegithalos caudatus | reverse complement strand
TTATTATTATTATTATTATTATTATTATTATTATTATTATTGGTGGTGGTGGTGGTGGTGGTGTTATAAGGTTAACATTGTTGTTAACCTTAATTTTTTGAGAAGACAGCTGAAGTCTAATCTTTGAGCTACATTTCAAATCTGATTGTTTATAAACCATCTGTTTTATTAAAATTGGAAGCCCAGAGAATAACATCACAAAATCTAATACTTCCTTTCTTCTTTATTTTCCCAGTAAAGGGAATATCTTTTTCCACTTCAATTAGTTTCTAGTCTCCCGTATGCAGTACAATCAAGATGTTTCATGCTGGCCAGATTATTGGTGACAACTGACTGGCATATGGAGACTTGTATCTAAAATGTGATTTAACAAACTGATTGAGTGCTAAACGCAGAGCAGTTTGACTTTCAATGTACCAGTCCAAATTAATTTCTGGTACTATGGGAAATTCCAGTATTTTTTCAACTACTGTTGACAAGATATTCTAAAGTCTATTTTTTTACGGCTTCTGAACACTTTTCCTAAATGATTGTTCCATTGCCTATTACGATACTTGCTCTACCAAGCAGGAAGTCAGTTCTTGTCAGCCAACCCTGAGTAGTTTCCGAGTAAGTGTGCCCAAATCTTTGGATCACATTGCAATAGATTTTTATTGTGTTACAAACTACTTGGGTATATATTCTAGCAGGTTCTTGCAAAAAATTTGTCCAGAGTATACAATATTGAAACAAGCCATGCTAGGATAAGGACAGTGCAGGCCAGATGATTTAAATATCAAATAATTGCTTAAATGTTAAATTATATGCTAATTAATGGAGAGTGAGCTTTACATTTCTATTTCTGAGACTTTTTAGCTAGCAACATTTACTGGCTAAGACACATCCTATAATAATACAGAATCACAAAATACTTTAGTTTGGAAAAGTCTTCTGAGATCATCTTTTGAGTCCAACCTTTGACATGATCAAACAGAACATGGCATTAAGAGCTACGTCTGGTTGTTCCTTGAATATCTCCAGGGATGGTGACTTTACCACCTTCCTAGGCGTCTTAATCCGATGCCTGAAAACCCTTTTAGTGAAGAAATTCCTTCTTATGTCCAGCCCGAACCTCCCCTAGCACAGCTTGAGGCCATTTCCTCTGTCACTTCTCGCCTGGGAGAAGAGGCTGACACCACCTGCCTACAGCTTCCTTTCAGGTTGCTGTAGAGAGTTATAAGGTCTCCTGTAAGCCTCCTCTTCTCCAGGCCAAGCAACTTCAACTCCTGCTCCCCATAGGATTCACTATCTTCACCGCTCTGTTGCCTTTCTCTGGACTTGTTCTAGCCCCTCAATGTCTTCTTGGAGTGAGGGGCCCAAAACTAGAGACAGCACTTGAGATACAGTCTCACCAGTGCCAAGTACAGAGGGACAATCCCTGCCCTGCTCCTGCTGGCCACTCCAAGGCTGATCCAGGCCAGGATGCCATCAGCCTTCTTGGCCACCTGGGCACAGCTGGCTCATGTTCAGCTGCTGCTGACCTGCACCCCCAGGTCCTTTCCTGATGGGCCACTTTCCTGATTTGAATTTTTGTTGCCTTAGAAGACAGTATGGAGGAGTAGAAAAACCCCTTTCCCAAACAAGAAGTCAGTCATAGGATGTATCTCATTATTGTCAACAGTAAAGTGGATGCCTATAGAAAATATCAGATTGAAGACCAGTAGGAAGCAAAACTTTCTGTGGAAAGTGTATCCAGACCGTTGAAATACAGACATATCATGTTCCATGAAATGGCCTCTGTTTTCATTGGATCTCTTTATACATTGATCTACCAAAAAATCATGAAGCAAGAGGTATGTATGCTATATAGAATGGTATTTGCTGCCATTCTCTGTAAACCTGCTATGGTACCTTGTGGCGGTGCATCTTTAAGTTCATCAGTCTAATGTTTGATTTTTAGATTTTTCCTTATATTGTCATATGTTTAATGGTTCATTCTATGTACCCCCATGTGCTCCTTCTCTAGTTGGTTTATCCCGGTTACAGTTATTTGTCAATGTTGAGTTATACAACCCCCAGACTCTGTCTGTCACTCTGAGGCCCTGCCCTGAGCCCAGAAGGTTCTAGCAGGGTCTCCGAGTGATTGGGCAGGATCCTTGTTCTTCCTCCTACTGTACCCTGGTTGGTTTCCCTTTATGTCACAAACTTAGAGAGCCACCCCCCACCCATCCCTGATTGGTCCCAGGTTAAACCCTTCCCCTGGTTCCTCCCCCCAATAAAAGTCACTGCATTCAGGTGCTCTTGGGCTCTGCCTGAGCAGTCAACATAGACTGAGGTTGTTCCCACTGTGGGACAAATAAAGCTGGTGATTGAACCTCAAGCAGAGTCTCCCCTCTTCTGCTCCTGCCTTCGTCGCTCTGTTCCAATAGGCAAGCCAAGTCCCACGGGATTGGCAAGGTTCATCCTGCTACCGAGCCATACCCTCACTGCTGTGATGCCAGGGCTGGCCAAGGCAGGGATTGCACAGACACCACGACAGTACCTGTCACTTTTTGCATTTTGACAAACAGTGTAGAAGTATTCCCATTACCTCCTCGGTGTCCTCTTCTTGCTTTAAAGACACCATTTTTTTCTATCTTGAGATGGTCTTTTACCAGTTTGAAGAGTCCAGGAAATTCTTAGGTGTGTGGAGGACATCTTGTCATAGCTGATGAGTGAGCCCACTAGGGAAGGGACTATGCTGGACATGTTTGCAAATAGAGATGGGCTGGTGGGAGATGTGGTGGCTGGAGGTTGCTTGGGGCATAGCGATCATGAAATTATAGAGTTCTCAATATTTGGTGACATCAAGAGGAACATCAATAAAACTTCTCCAATGGACTTCCAGAGGGCAGACTTTGGCCTACAAGCATCCTGGCCTTTATCAGGAATGGTATGGCCAGCAAGAGCAGGGAGATCATCCTTCCCTTGTACCTGGCACTGGTGAGTACTGTGTCTGGGCCCCTCAGTTTGGGAAAGACCTTGAGTCGCTTGAGCACATCCAGAGGAGGCAACAAGGCTGGAGAAGGGCTTGGAGCACAAACCCTGTGAGGAACGACTGAGGGAGTTGGGGGTGTTTAGCCTGGAGAAAAGGAGACTCAGAGGTGACTTTATCACTCTGTACAGCTTCCTGAAAGGGGGCTGNCCTGAAAGGTGGCTGGAGCCAGGTGAGGCTGGTCTCTTTCTCCAGACAGCAACTGACAGAACGAGAGGACACAGCCTTAAGCTGCACCAAGGGAAATATAGGTTGGATACTGGGAAAAAAGTTTTTTCATGGAAAGCGTTCTTCTAACAACATGTTTTTATTGATAAACTTTTTTGATGTTCCTCCCTATCATTTCATAAATTACGGCTCTACAAAAATTATTATGTTCTCTTACAGGATCTGGATTTGATCAATAATCTCTGATGAGAGAAGCTGCCAAAAACATATTTCAAACTTTAAATACTATTTATCTGTTGAAACATCTTTACAAGACATCTCTCATATGCTGTTTTTCTTCAGGTAAGGATCCCCTTGGATACTGACAATATTCTTGCTTTAATAATTACTCATCTAGAAATCAGCTGGAAATTGCTTCAGGAAAGGCTTTCTGTCTGTATTATAAATCCAGATAAAATGCAAAAATCACAGTGAGTGCTTCTGCAGTGACAGCTTTTGAATTAAGAGAAGTGATATGTGTGATGAAGTCAGGAGTTACTCTATATTTATAAGGTAGGTCATTTGTACATCCAGAGTGAATTCAAAGTGATCACGAAGCCCAATTTAACAATTCCCATGAATGTGGTAATATTTCTAAGAGTTCAGACAATGGTTGAGCCTCTCATTTTTTGCATTTACCATATATGAATGGAAAAGAGAAGGGTTTTTCAGTTGTGTTTATTATTTTAAGGGATGCCATTGTATAATTCAGACATTTTTCCATTTCTTTTATTTTTGAATAATCAGTGAAACACAACAAATTGACTGTGATAAAACTAGATTCCTCTTCAATATAAATTTTCTGCCTGCTTTATTCTTTACTATGCACTGTAAGTGGCAGAAGCACATGCTGCATGAAAATCTATTTTTTTTGCACAGAACAATTCATTTAGCCCAATATGCCACAGACAGGAAAGGACACAGTAACTGGGAGAGAAAAATGACTGAGATAAAAGCAGCCAAAACAAGAATTTTAATTCAGCGGTGGTTAGTTGAGCTGGAAGGATATACATTATACTAATAGTATTATTTTCTACTTTTTTTCTGAAGAACGTATCTAAGATGCCAAAAGCTTTACATTTTCCTTCTCTATAACAGTGGATTGCATGTGGTCCAGAGCAGGTAAAGACCAGGAGCTTAGAATTTTCAAGGTGCAATCCTATGGATATCTGTGCTGTAGAGTAAACCTACTCCTGCAATCCTTTGCTGGAAGTTATTTCCAAAAAAAAAAAAAACAACCCAAAATACAGAAGGAATACCAGATATGAGAGTGCAATTTGGGTTTTAGATATATTATAGATACAAATGAAGGAATAAAAATGGGAGAATTATCTGGAAGCAAACTGGAGTGTACACTGGTAAGCTTTTAACATAGTTCCCGTAGTAACATATCATATGACTAGAGATTAGGAGAATGTTTCTAAGTCCCATTCTGCAATCTACTTCAGAAGAATTCATTTCCTGAAAAGCTAAGGTACACAAATATTATTCTTAGAAATGTTGTGTGGTGTGTGATTTTTTAATGATCTTGAGTTGGAGAAAAGTATATGAGCAGGTTTCAAAGGTGTCTGTCCTCTGTCTGCACACCTAGGTGTGCACACACATGGAAACACACACACACCCATGGTACCATGGAAGACCTCTTGTTTTGCTTGCCCGACTGCAAACTGAAGGGTTTCCTCTCTTAACCCTTCTCAAGCAATTTGCTTTAAGGTTTCCTTTGAACAGGATCCTGTTATAGGATCGAATCACAGAATTGTTGGTCAAAGAGTGTGCTGGTGAATATTTAACTTTGGTTCAGGATAAAGATGTGTTGATTCCGAAGACATATGTCCTCCTAAGCACTTATGTGAGGCCTTTTCTAAAGGCAATTATTGGCAGTAGTTCTCTCCTGCTGCCTCTTACACTGACAATAAATAAGAAAGAATATAACATTATATTAACCCTTTTGTAAGCCCTTTGAGAAATAAATTTCAGTAATGTCTCACACTCTATTCACACCATTCACATTCACCTCACAAAGACATTAGAGAGAATTTTAGAGAGAGTTTTATTTTTCATAATGTTTTTAACAGATTTATTGGGAAAGGTATCCTCTGTTCCACAGAACCATGCAGCTGCTCTTTAATCTTCACTGCCCAGAACCTTACTTCAGACAGAAATTAAATCAGAGATGCTAAGGAGTAAGTAGATTACTGAGTTACATTTATGGTGTCTACTGAAGATTATTAAAAATTATCTAAGGCGTACTCTGATTTTCCTCAATTTTGTCTTGACCCAGTAAATCATTTTATGTGCAGTTGCCTTGGATTCTCAGCAAAGAGAAACTACATTTAAATGGACATTTCTATTTTATAGTTCACATAGGCATCTTCATTTGACAATAAGAAAGGAACATCATAAAAAAAAACTTTTAATAACAAAGAAGAAAGCAGTTAATGTTTCACTCTGGTTCCTTATGTAATCATCCATTTCAATGTGGCAGAACATTCATTATGCTTTGGAGAGTGTTGTGAAGAAAGCAGTTATAATTCTTTTATCTATTATCTTTTATCTACAACTTTTATCTATTCATAATAAAAATCATTCTAGGTCAAAACCAAATTAAATGAAAGAGAAATTATGTCAAAAGAAAAATTTTCACGCAATTTTAAACAATTATTTTGCTTTTCCACTAAAATTAAATATGAATAAAGCATAATTAGTTTACATTTAGATAAAATACTTGGAGTTGAAATACAAGACAGATGGGTTAGAAAGATGAAGCCCTGTCAAAATATTGATGTGAAAAGTATACAAGGGTTTTTTTTTTCTCTTTCCAAGTACTGTTTTCATAAAATGATATTTTCTAATGAAATTATTGCTTTCTCCTGAAAAGAGGATCCTGCTAGGTCTAATTTCTTCTGAAATTACTTCTTCTGTATAAATCTGTGGTCCAACTTCAATTAAATTATCTTTTTATTGTCTTTCACAAACCAGAGGACAGATGGTATTATTATCATCTCTGCAGAGACCAGTTTCAAACATTGCAACATCTTTATTAAAAATAATAATTAATTTCTCTATAAAATTTTCCAGTATCCAGTTCAAGAATTATTGCTCTGAGCTACAAAATAAAAGAAAAATGTATGCAGAATATGATTTAAATATTTTTAAAAATTACTTTTGTCTGTTTCCTTATAAGTTTGTAGAGAAAGTTGATATAATGCTATTTTGTAAGATAGAATCAAGTACCATAAAAATGGTAAAATGTCAGTGACCAAGCATAGAAGTCATTCACAGGATATAACACCAGGGAAATGAAAGGTCAGAAATGTTCAAATCGACTTCTTATATTTATGTCAAGCAGCAAAAGCTTGTAAACACAGTTTAATGAAGACTTTAATTTCATCTTTTTATAAATACCAAACCATCAGTGCATGTTTAAAATGTTACAAACTTGACTGAATGTTAGAGCTGTCATTTTTGCAAGTGTATTCTGTTCTGGGTTGAATTTACTTTTGGGTTTGGACTTGCCTATTGTCATAATAAGTCTTGGGAAGAATTTGTTACCTTTACAAACGCAACAGCTGCTCTCTGTGCTTTGCAGCAGAGCAGCTACCACAAGAGACACCCCTGCATTTCTGAAGAGCAGTCATTTCTCCTTTTCATGCACCATGCTACCCAGGCTCGTTGATGGGCTTAATGTGGGCTATTGGGATTGCCAAGTGCATGTTTCTTGTAAATATTTGCCCCAGATGTGCTTAAAAAGCAGCTACCAGCAGCTTTCAGCTATGCACAAACTCCCCAGGTCTTTTATCAGCAGGTATTGTTCTTATGCAGCAGTCATCTATTACCTATCAAACATTCTTTCAAAGACTGATGTTTCTCCTCTCTCTAGTCCTCGTTTAATAACTGTGTTGGGGTCATATAACCCCCACTTTCATTACAGATTTAACAGAAGGGGAAAAAAATTCTGCCAAGAGCAGGTTTACACTATTATCATGTGGATGACAAAGGCTGCAAGAAGGAACTGCAGAAGGTAAATAAGTAGTAGAATGTCTGACAGCTGAATTCAGGCAGGCTGGCATGTTCAACATGCTCACTGACACACAGAGGTTCTGGGAGGGGTTAGCAGGTGCCTCTGTTAGCAGAAATTTGGGGCTTGATGAAGAAAAAATCTTTGGTTTTCTTTATTGCAGCAAAATGTCCTGCTCTTTTCTTCGAGCAACCAGCCATGGGAAACATGACAAACCCCCACCTCTTTCACATCAAAGTCTGATTCTTATCCCCAGTATTCTGACAGTTTTCCCAGTTTTATGAAAGATCCACACTACTTTGGGGACTGCAGCCGCAGGAGTCATATGACAATGATGGAACATTTCTTTTCATTCTCTAATGAACTTGTGAAAGTAGGCAGTAACAGGACACATTAAGGAACCTCTACATTCTTTACATCTTTGGTCATTCTTTACATCTTTGGGACTGCAACAATTTAGGGTACATTTGATTAAGGCATAGCAACAGCATTATAGTCAGTTCAGGTTTTCTTTGTTTTTTCCATATCACAGTTGTGGCTCTGCATCTTTATTGCACATAACATTGAGGAAATGCTAATATTTTCAGGCCTTCTCCAGAGTATTGTATCTTTTTCTGCTACTTAAGACATATTGTGTTATTTCAAATTGAACCGTATGCTGCTCCAAACACTAGAAGGACTTCTTTCTACTAAAAATTCATCATAAATATTGTCTTCATGGCATTTAAATATAAAACAACACATAATCTGATAATCCAGCTCACATGATGTGTATGGGGCTACAAATTTAACTGTCTGTGCTGACTCTCTGGAGAGAGGTAGATCAAGGCCATAAATTAACTTTACTCTCTGCATACTCCTTCCTTTAGCTACAGATAAAACATAGCTGATTTGAAACTGATATAAGAAATGCTGCTGAAGCTATGTTCTCAAGAGGCAGCTATTAGTCTGGGTAAAAAGACAGCAGTGGCTTATGCACAGATATGTGCATGGACACAAGCAGTGACAGCATGTCAGCCACCAGCTGGCTCCTTGTCATGGGGCTGTTCCACTACACTAATGAAAGTTGGCTGTCAGCGACTCCAGGAAACAAACACCATGGAGCTGTGTGAAGGGTCTTGCTCTGCACTCAGATGTTGAAGGTCTTGCTTATCTAGACCCAAGTTATTGTTACACTCTGAAAGACACCCTCACATCTTACTAGTGCCCAGGGAATGAGTGGTGGTAAACCAGCTGCTGGGGGTGTGGGATATAACAATTTGTTAAGAAGCTACTGTGTGGGCAGAAATTATAGCTCAGAATAAACGAATGAGCTTCCATATCCTCTACAGTCTGTCTTATCAGTTCATGCTTTTAGACCCCTTCTACCTGGAACTGCCTATAAATATTTATTTTAGCCTAAAGTATCTATGTTGATGATGACCTGCAGACCTTGATGTAGCTTCACCTGAATTAGCACAGATTATTGCCAGGCTGATCTCTCTGATAGTAAACCTACTATCTGAATGCCTGCACAGAAGGCCCTCTGGTTTTTTTGGGTAGTATAGCTGGCTATAAGATTTCAGTTTTCATTACTGTTTTAAAGTATTGTAATTCACTTTACTACTTTGGCTAATGGGACTGAACCTTAATATTGGAGTATCTAATTGAGGAAACTTTAATTACATATGGAACAAGTGTAAAATTATGCTTAAATACATTTAATCAGATGAAAATAGCATTCTATAGAAGCTGCTGAAATGTGTCCCTTATTAAGATACATTAAAACAAGGAAAAACTTCTTCTGGAGTGTACAAGTGACTCCTACCAGGCCCAAGGTAGGAAACTAAAAAGTGTACCATTGATCCTTAGTCTAAAAAGACTCTGTGATTTTTCAGGGTTTTTGTCAAATAAGTAGGAACAGAACCTGAAAATTATGTGTAGGTTTTGAAGTGGAAGAGACAAAGAGATCTTTTTGAAAACTTAATGAATGTAGTCAAAATACATTGACCAATCTCTTCCTAGCTGATAAGATATGGTGGTTGGATACTTTGAGAATGCAAAGTATCTGTCTGTAGGAATCTGGAGGTCTGAAGGTAATTGTTTTTGATAGTGGTGGGGTTGTTAGTGGGGCTTGTTCCTTTGTTTTGGGTTTTATTTTCCCATCAGCCTTTAGATAAAGAGACAAGATCAAAACAGAACCTTGCATAGGACCATGAAAGACTTAGAGAAGTTTTTCAGGAAATGCTTTTATAGCTGAAATTCAGCAAGGTGCCATTGTTCTTCATTCATTTGTTCTAGAAAAATCAAAGACTCAAATGAAGCCTGAAGAATTATTTTCCTTATTTAGAAAGACCATCAAGAATATCAGTGGACTCAGCTTTTATTTCACCTCCTGTTAGCTCTTTACCACATTGTGATATAACATGGGATGATAGGTAATAGAGATAGGCTGAGGAGAATCTGGATCTTGTGAATAGGCTTTTCACAGATTCAGTTCAACAATTAATGAAGGTCTAGGAAGTCAGGTGGATCTTTTGATTTAGTTCTGATTACAAGAGGTGAAGAACATCACTTCAAACAGGGAATTTTCCTCACATGCTTTTTCCATACAGTGGATATGAGAAGGCTGCAGCAATTTCTTATTCTTCCACAACAAGCTAACACTATTTTTCTGCCGACAAGAATCCTTTGTGTCATTTCTCCTGAAGAACTCAGAAATTAACATTTTCTGAGAGAACAAGATAACTTAAAGGTTTACTTTTTAAAATTTGCCTCTATATTAGTCAAACAATCATAAAATTTAGAAAATGAGGTATCATATGGTTAGGTTACAGACTTAGTGTTAGAGAGGTCATATATAAAATCTATTCCTTTTGAGTATGCTGCACTTACTTGGTAAATTGAACATCTCAAAAAGTTGCCAGAGAGCTTTATAAAAAGAAAATAAAAAAGGAGATACTACTCTGTAGCACGATGATTGAGGAAATGCAAACTGGTCACAGAATTTTTGAGTCCTTTGAAATTAAAATTCTGGTGTGAGAAAAAAATTCTGTCAGACCACGCTGACCTGCAAGCATCCACTGAGCAGAGAAAACAACATGTTAGCAAGCATCATTTGCCTTCTTGTACAAAATAGCCATGTCTAAATTACAGGCAACTACAAAGGTAGAGTGCTGGCGCCATTCAAATCGAGTTCAGTTATCTGTACCAATCACTGAACCACTCTTTCTTGCTCTGTTTTCCCATGTTTTGTCGCACAGAAATCACAGAATCAGAGACTTGTTTGAGTTGGAAGAGACCTTATGGATCATCTAGTTTCAACCCCCACTGCATAGGGGAAGGAACAGCTTTCACTAGACCAGGTGTCTCAAAGCCCCATCCAAGCTGGCCAGGAACACTTCAAGGGACTGGGCATCTCCTGTTTCTCCAGACAACCTGTTTCTTACCACCCTCACAGTAAAAAATTTCCTCCTAATACCTAATCTAAACCTACCCTCTTTCAGTTTAAAACCTTCTGGCCTTGTCCTATCACTCTACATGCTTTGTAAAAAGTACCACTCTGGGTTTCTTTAGGTACTGGAAGGTGCCTGTTGCTTGCACCACACAGCTTGGTGTTGTCAGCAAACTTGCTGAGGGTGCACTGTACATGTCACCAACAAAGATGTTGAAAAGTGGTTGCCCAAGGAACACCACTCCTCACTGGCCTTCTCTTGGACATCAAGCCACTGACTGCAACTCTCTGAGTGTGGCCATCCAGTCAGTTCCTTATCCACTGAGAGGTCCATTCTTCTTATCCATGTCTCTCTATGGAGAAGGATGCCATGTGGGACAGTGACACTGTAAGTGACCTTTTTACTATGAGGTTCAAGTGGAGTCAAATAAACAGTGATTTAAGGGAAATTTGAATTGTATGATGAAATATAAAAAAGTCAAAAAGCTAACTTTTCATTTGGTATAAAATCACAGTTTGTTTTACAAATGCTATTCCATCTGAAGGTTCAGCCAATTAACATTGCAGTTCATTAAAAAGATTGATTATTATTGGAGTGGGAGAAGACTGCTAAGTACCAGTTTCAAGCTACCTTTAATAGCCTCATATCTGTAACAGATGCTGCTTGTCAATTCTCCTGGGAAATGCACAAAAATATTCAACACAACAAATGGCCCTTTACAAAGTATACTCTCCAGCTTCTGGAAATCAATACTGTGGAAAGTTTTTAATTGAGAATTTTCATTTGTTTTGTCAATTAGAGCTGATGGTTATGCCTCACTTTAAGAAAATAGTGCTTGCATGTAAGATTTAAATATGGCAAAAGAAATTCTTCTTTTCTGGTTGTTACAACATTCAGCTCTAAAACTTGGAAAATACAGAGAAGGGCAGAGCAGAGATTATTTAGAAAAAGCACTTTACACTGGAACACTCTAATTTATGCTATTATTCTACAATGTATCCCAGAAGACCCAATAGTGAACCAATGGGGGTGGAATGATACAAGGCATTTACAACACATTCTTCTCATGAAGTGGGATTTATAAAATATACTAACAGTCTTAGAAATTAAATAGATGATCAGATGTTCTGCTCAAGTTACATAGGAAGAACAAATGAAGGAATAAAAGAAAAGTGTCAATTTGGAGATCTCTGAAGGACACATTTTGCTCATTATTACAAGTACAATTATTATTATTTCTTGTTATTTTCCCAGAAGACCAAATGCACAAAAGGGAGGAGGATTAAAAGCAGAGTCCTCAAACACTAGCTATTAGTCAAAATACCCTGAATAAATGAAAGCAGGGGGATGTGCTGTTTGTGACTGACAAAACAGCAAGGTACAACACTAAAGAGGAAGAAGGAAAAAACCAACGATGGAAGGATGATTCTTTAAATATCAGCAGCAGTGAGAGGGCCCAGTGTGCAAGAGGAGCAGCTCCCCAGGCTGGTGATGCAGTTCCAGGAGGGAACTGCAGTGCTGCTGAGCAACTCCTGCCAATGCAGTGATGAACAGGCTTAGCAGAGAGCCTGAAAGAAGCATTAATTTCAGCCCATGTCATCTGTCTGATTATAAAGTACTAATTTTGAGATGTGGTTTTCACTTCTGTGGTTGAATGATTGTCCTCTGCATTACCAAGTCCCTGGATTTCCAGGCTCTCTGGTGCCTTTGTGACTTGGACTAAAACACACCCATGAAGCCCCTGGCTTGCAGCTCCTTTAGTGGTCCCTGCAAGGCTCTCCTGGTAACCTGGGGCTCTTACTAAAGCTGTCTGAGGGCAGGCAGGCTGCACGCTTAGGCAGCCCCCAGCACTCACTGCCCTTCCTGGCTCTGTAAAGGACCCCTTCAGTGTTACCCTTCAAATAAATTCAGATAAAAACACAAATGAGAACTTAAGATTTTCCACTTTTACTTCTTTTCAGTTTTATTTGACTGAAAATAATTAGTGGATATTTTTGAAGTATGAAAACATCTATACATTTAGAAGTGTTTTATGTCCAAGAGTTGGTTTGTTTTTTCTTTCTCCAATTCTACCACAATTTCTATGCAGGTGAGAACCCTCAAAATCTTGCCTCACAAAATTCAGTATTATTTTTAAGTCTCTGAAAGCTACTGAAGCAAAAAAACCCGTTGCTCAACTTTCTTAATTGTTACACTATGCACCTTGGAATTTTAAAATATTTTATTCATAATACTGTTTACAAATTGCTTTATTTATAATATTTCCAAAGTTTTTTTTCATTACATTGGATCTTATATTGCAACTTACTTCCTTCAGTCTTTTACTTAATATTCAGTGTATTTTTAAGAGAGAAAAAATATTTTTACATTTATAAATGTCTATAGAAAATAATTTATACATTAACGAAAATGTATTTTTGGTATTGTTTAATTATATTACTTGACTCTTTTTCTTTGCTTTCTATTATTCCCCTTCTCTCTTTGTACTGTGATTTCTTACCTCTGTTTCACCTCCTATATTCCTTTCTTCTTCCCTGCCATATTTATTTCCAGTTTTTCATGCTTTTTTTTGCTTAACAGCACAAAACTCAGACTTTAATTAATGAAGAATGGACTACTGTGAAGTTTATTATGGACAAGTAGATTTGAAAATACATCATACTCTGCTTTTATGAATTTATGAAGCTTAGATTTAATGTAGTTAAAGATCAGATATCTGCTCCAACATTTCTTGAGACACAGACTGGGAGACATCCTGTTCTCTGAACATGATTGTATCATTTTCCAGAACATGTTCACATATAAACAATGGGCTGCTTACATAGCAAGGTAAATGATAGTTCCGCACACCAGAGCCATAAACTCTCACTCCTGATGATGAAGTGCAGTGAAATCCTCCACTTAAACACAGCCTTTGCTGGGACACAGGAAATCTTCATCCAGATTATATTTGTCTGCTTACCTTACAGCATGTTCCTGCTCAAAAAGAGATTATCATGAGTGCAGGATGAACCAGAGTGTATGCAGCAGAAGCTAAGACCAGTTGACCACAAGAAGTCTTTTCATCAGGCTGTATATCATATGTGAAATTCATTAGTGTTGATCACCACCCTTCATCATTTCTTTAGTTCTGTATCTGGAAAGAGAATGGTGACGTGACTCATTTTAAAACAATTAGCTGATAAGTGTTTTGGGCTGATTAATCATGAAAAATAGTCCTGGCAAATGCAAACAAAGCTAATGATTTGTTACAGTAATTTTGCATTTCAGTCTGTTGTTTTTTGATCAATCAATACAGTGGAATAAGAGGCAAGGCTTGTAGTCCTGTTTACAGTTATGGCTATTATAGTCCTTTTTTGGCCTTTTGCCATTCTTGCCTAAAAAGCTAAATGAAAAAACAGCCAAATTATAAATATATGAGAGAAAAATCCTTTTAATAGTGAGTCAGTGAAGGGACAGTAAGCATGGACAAAGAATTTGTATTAAATAAGGATTTCCTTCCAGCCTCCATCTCTCTATCATTCTACCTGAGGTTGTGAAATGTGAACTCATATATGTAAGGGTGCATAAAATAGCGATTGGCCTGACTATATTGTCTACCTTTCAGTGAACAAGGGGTATCAGATGAAATTTACTTCAGCTTCAAATAAACAACAGCAAAGCACCATATTCTTAAATTCTATCTATGGATAGAAAAGTACAAAGGCCAACATGTTTTTCTTTTTTTTTTTTTCCTTTGCTTTGTTTCCTAGATGAGTGACAAATAAATAATTAGAGACTCTTTTATAGACTACTCCAGAAGGTCTGAGGAAAATTCCTTTTTCAGTCATTTACAAACCACTTATTTGGACCTGATATCTCAAAATGATTTGTTCAATAAAAGCACAAAACAGATGCTTGTAGGAGACCTCAAGAGACTCCATTCTCTAGCTGACAAATAAGATCAACTTTTAAGATCTCCAGTAGAAACTATATGGTTATAAACTCCATAAAAGCATAGTATGTACTTCACTCTTCTTTACTACTGCAAAATACAGACACAACTGCAAAAAATTATTTATATTACTAAACAGGATATTTATAGAAATCTCTAAACTGTAGTTGACCAGACATTGTTTCTTAAAATCAACTCCATTTTTAAAAGAACAAACTTATACTTCAGGTATACACAAAAAAATAAAAAATTTAAAAAAAAATAAAAATTTGTGTCAGAAAGATTTTGTTATGATTAAATTACATGTACAGAGAATTTAAATGTTTGGAAGTACACAGAAATCTAAAATTAAAAGGTAACTGGAATGTTGACCAAATATTTTAATGATGGATTTGGTTCAAGTGTATGTTAAACAAAACCCAATCACTCAATATTTGATCTGTGAAGTTTAGAAAGTGTGGAGTTTGGGGAATCAATATTGATAAATTTGAACATTTTAAACCATAAGAATCTGTTTGAGGGTGAAAATGATGACTGGGATTTCTAACAAAACAGGGAATTACCTCATCTATGAAAGGATGGGTTTTTCCCTTTGGACCTTACAAGACAACCGCTGCAAGGCTGTTGATTTTATAATTCCAGGGAAGATAGGTAAACCCTCATAAAATGATACAGAATACTATAAATTATATAGATTATTATATTTCCCATCAGTTTAACTACAGGAGCAGTGATTTAAGAATGCCAGTTATTTACTCTGAGTAATAAAAATAAGTCAATTACATAGGCAGCCTTGGCCTGAAAAATAATATAAGGAGGCAACAGCCTAAGGCAGGAGGCTGGGAACAGAGGCCTGCACACCTGCCTTGAAGAGAGGACACTGGCCCTTCTAGACTGAACTATTACACTCATTTTCCACCACCATTGCTCATTACTGTGGTTGTTGCAGTTGTGGGAAGGATTGATCTGTGCAGGACCTACTCTATGAAGGGGAAAGAAGTGACTCCTCTCTGCAGAAGTCAATGGGTCCACAATTACCATTTTTTGGTAAATCACATCATGAAGTGAGTCATGGAGTGCATGAACTGCATTTCTTTTGGGTGAGACTAAATGGTAAGCTTTGTTCCAAGAGCACAACTAATGCTCCCCAACTGCTAATGTACATGATATAAGTCCGTGATATATGACTAGAATTAAAATAGAGGATGGAAGCCCAAATATAGAAGGAAAAAAAAATTCCAACATAAAATCAGAGTTCTGACTCAGTCCTCACCACCATTTGCTCCACACTCTCCCTTACACTTGCCAATGCAGACATAGCCATAAATCAAAAAATGTTGAAGTTCACTCAAATCTCTAAAGCTGTGCTTTTGTTTCTCCACTCAGAAAGCCATTCTTTCACTTTCTTTTAGGCGACTAATAACGAGATGTCTCCTCAGTCATTACTTTCTGCTAGGAGAAACTGGTTATTTAATTTGATTCATATACCAAAGATGTCTATTTTGTAAGCTGAAAGAAACAGCTTTCTGCACATTATACTGAAAATAGAAAGTTATACCTTGGGAGAAAGGCAGAAAGAACAGTAACTTGCTTTTAATTCTTCTTTTAATATGATAAAGGTGTATTCTCCTAACCATGGTGCTTCCTCTTGTTCTCATGTGTTAATGAATAAATATGATTCAGATGATGAAAGGGTTGGTTTTTCCAGTTTTTTTTTGTTGTTGTTGTTGTCCATGAGGTACATCTTAAAAAGCAAAGAACAGATGATTCATCTTACTGGAGATCCAGGGAATACTGTCAACTCTAGTATTTTATTTTACCTCTACAAGCAGTCAGCTTTGTTGGCTCTTTTTCATATTGATGTGCTGCACATCTTCGGGCTTCCTGTACATACAAGAAAGTGCTTGGTTAAAGCATAATAACTGCAGAAGTCTGAAAAAATCAATGTTACCATAGTCTCTTTTTGAGGAACCTTCTTATGGAAGTTTTGATTTGATTGAATAACTTTGTAAACCATCATCTTTAACTGTGGCTTTATAAATAAAACTCTTTCATGATTTCCAGATTTCTGAAGGAGATCTGCACCACTCCCTGATGATCTTTTCTTTGCTGTATTAAGGCCAAATGATACAGTAACATCCACCTGCCGGCAAAGACACTGTCAAAAGATGGGCAGGGCCATTCACTCAAGGAGTCTGTTTATGTGCATAATAAAGCAAAATGCTACCTCTGCTGAAGCTCTCAGAACTAAGCCATCCACTGTGAGATGCTTGGTTGAAGTTAGTCACCAGCATCCTCTCATACATTTCCTCTTTGGGGGCTTGCAGTCTGGATGCTGCAAAACAGATTAATTACTGCAGTCAAGACAATATCTTGACAGTCAAGCACCTTTCAGCCCTTGAAAAATCAGGACAGGAGAGGCAGAAAAATAATGCCAAAGCACAATAGTATAATTAGGAGCTTCAATATTTCACCAAACATTTGTCTTGATGAGTCACGAAAAAGCATCATGAAAATGCAAAGACTAACCCAAACACAGATACTTCCACCACTATCTCCTGCAAAAGATACTAATTTTTTGAAGCAAATTGCAGTCTTAAAACTGACAAGTACTCCACAAATCTACAAGCTGACCTGAAGTAAACTCTTAACTCTTCACAGTGATTTTTATTTGTAAACCATCAGTACCCTTTCCTGCTCAATACACATCAAGAGCTCTACTACTTAGAATTTTTACTTTTTATCTGTTTTCACCACTTCTGCAATCACCTTCATAGCAAATAAAATCTTGTGCTTTCACCCTGTTTAACACAGCTTGAGCCCTTCCATTACTGTGGTAACTGGCATGTTCCCTTAGCCTCTGAAAGTTCTCTATTTTAAACCAACCTTAAACACAGTTCAGGTTTTACAGCATAGTCTGACAATGGCAAAAAAGTCCAACTGTGACAATTGAAATTCTCATTTGCCTCACTTTTGGTGTCTCTACCTTGGCCTCGCACAAATTTTCCTTGCTTTGTCTTGTGTTCAGAATAGAGACATTTTAAACAAGTTATCTTCACCAATTTCCCAGGGTTCTTTCTGTGGCCTGCTTAGATCTCTTCATTTGTTACTCTTTCCAGCTTAAGAAATTTTTTTAAAAAAACAAAAATGAAGTAACCTGAACTGATTTCCATTAGAAGCCTCTGACTTCATGCTGGAGTGATTTACTCAGTGCAACAAAGCACTAACATTTCTACTGCAATTAGCAGTGACAACCTAATACATCTTGGCTGAGGATGCTTTTTCATTCTTTCATGCATATTTCATATGGGAAGTACAAAATATCTGGGAAAGTTTACCTCAGAAGAACTGCATTGCCAGGCTTCAAAATGACTGAGAATCTCTAATGTTTCACAGAAACCATGTTTGTTTGGTTTTTTTTCCTATTAATAATTTTTGCAATTTTTTTTGCTGTTGCTCAATAGCAGGAAAGACTTCACATATTTAGAATACCAAATAACATCTTACTTTAGAACAGCTAAAATTAAATGAATATCACAACTTGAAAAATAAAAGTGTTTAAGATAGCCTGCAATTAGTGCAACTTTCCATGTCATGTCAATCTAATACTGAAATCAAGTACGTTTTGGAGCACTTGATATTTTATTTTTCTACCTATTTCCCTTGAAAGTTACACATTTTTGAAATTCAATTAAAAATATTGAAAGTAAATCTACGTTCATAAACATGTTTTATTAGAAAAGAATAGCCAATCCTTTTAAAGGAAAAAGGAGTGGCCGGGGAAATTTATATACCATATAATGCAACATAGTAAAACTGGTTCAGCAAAATGAAACAGACATTGCCTGAATAAAATCAATATAGTAAGACCCCTAAATTATTTTTGCATAAATTATGATGAATATTTAAAAGCTAGTACTGTGATGATCCCAGCTGGGATACTATCATACATGGAAGAGGTAGTAATCAGCAAAAAACTTTATCTGAGTACACCAGTCCTGCACAGTGCTATGCTGCACATCCAGCATGGCCTTCAGGTGTTGGGCTGCACAAAACCCTTGGCTGAAGGATCACACCAGCTGGATTTCTGCCACAGGCTGCTCCTGCTGGGTACCAGGAATTGCAATACCTTCCTGTTCCCGACTTTATCCAGAAGTGCAGCAAAACATTACGTAAGCATCTTTTCTGTTTGACAACAGAAATCATGAACACGGTTATTCTCATTCAAGGAATTCCTATGGTAAAGGTAAATTCTTCTGCCAGAGGATTCCACTCTTCCCATGAGCAGGGTCATGTGTATCCACAGCATGGATCAGAGATCTGTTGAAAGCTGCACAGCTAAGGATTTTTAGCATTTAAAGGGATGTAAGATTATGTGTATTCTAATCTTTCTTTACAGTGTTACCTCTAATACATAGTATTTTAAAGGATACTTTATAGAGTTTAAGTGATTTATTTAACTGGGATCATTACAGACCTATATGATGTCCTTGTGCAAACAACTACTTAAAACTACTATTTGAAAACAGCAGGACTATGTAGACTGCAAATGGAAATCTGAATTCCTCGTTACAGCCTTATTTCTATATTTCTTTTCTGTATTCATTGAAAGTACAAGTGCAACTATTTGAGTAAAGGGTTGATGCCCAGCATGTGTACAGCTACTGCTGAACTTCTGATTGGCTCTGAAATATAATTTCCGTGCTCTCTCCCCAAGAGCACTTTCAAGAGGTATTGAGAAAATTATCTTAGACAACCTGTTTGTTCCAGTTTAAGAACCATTTTTGATGCAGACAAATACATGCAAATGACATACTAAAATATCCTTTATGAATCTTAAATATTCCAGACATTTATTCCAAAATGCCTCTGTAGGAATTACATATAGTCATTATGGACATAATACTGTCCTTAGGGCCCCTCAGTGTTTGCCCCAAAGCTCAAATTGACAATACAATTAGTAAAATTCTTCAAGTACTTGATTAAGTGACTGTATGAAAAGTTAGGACTTGTATTGATCTTTTTCTTCCTTTGGCTGTTGCCTATATGCATGCCCACTATGAGAGCGGTTCAAATAATCATGTTTGTTGAAAGTGAATGCAGGGAAAATATACCCTGCCTGTTATGGCATCTGTAATGTGCTCCAAATTAATACACCAACTTACAGCCTTCCAATTTCGTATCACTTGCAAATTTGCTGTGAATACTCTCTGTCCCCTCACCAGGACATTAACAAAGATGCTAACCAGTATTGGTTCCGGAGTAAAGCCTTGCAGCACACCTGTAGTTTCTTGTCTCCAGCTGGACTTTGGATCACTTATCACAACCATCTGAGTGCAGCTGCACTTTTTATTCCACCTCATTCTCCACTCTGTGAGTTATTAGTTTTACTTTGAGGATTATATGGGAGATAAAAAGCCTTGCTAAAGTCAACATAAGAAGTACTCCCTGTTCTCCTCACATCCATCAAGATAGTCATCTTGCCGCAGAAGGTATTCATGTTGGTTGTGTTGCTTTCCTCTTCATCAATCTGTGCTATGTCCATTTACTTTCCTAATTTTCAAGTATTTGCAAATGTTTTCCAGGCTTATTTGCTTCATAACCTTCCTGAGGGTCAAGGTAAAACTAACTGTCTTGTAACTTGCCAGATCCTCCATCTTGTCCTTTGTAAAGACAAAAGTGGTGTTTGTTTTTTCCAATCCTCAAGTGTCTCCCTTGGTCACCATGATCTTCCAAACATAAGAACAGATAAAAAAGAGTCATGAGCTTTCAGTCTCTTGTTACAATAAAGCATTGGAAGTCCATTGGTTGAGAGTGCACATCTTGAGAAACTGAAGTTCTTTAAGTTCCTTTCTTCAGTAAAGAATAATGATGTGATATGGTCAAATATCAGCAGAACAGTTTTTATTAGCAAACCTGAACAATTGAATGAAAGCAACTGAGTATGAGAAAATGGTTCTGAGGATTATAACTTTCAAATATGTAATTGCAGTGGTTTTCATGAAGAAAAAAGCTCTGCAGTGACAGCCAAATATAAATAAATGGATACAGGAGCACTGAAGAGCTTCCCTGGGTATATAATGATGCAACAATGAGGCCAAAAACAGTTCTAAGAGTCAAGTCTGAGCCTGCTTCAGAAAAATTTGTACAATGACTTCCTCTTCAATGATACACTAAAGGCAGGCCTGTGTCCCTCCACAGCTGTATTTGGTTTACTTGGCAAGGTTTCTGTACCAGGGGGAGTATATAAGTGGCTTCTCTAATAAGCTACTAGAAGTTTCCCCTGTGTCAGATGGAGGCAATGTCATCTGGCTCCAACACAGACAACCATCAAGAACTGTGTCAAGCTAAAACACTTAGAGAGCAAGTAAAAGTGCTGGGTTCCAAGCCTTTGACAAATTTTATAGATTACAAATTTTATCCAGAACATATCTATGGCAACCATCACAGAGATGACCCTCTTAACCTGGAAAGTCACAATCATTTTGTTATTGTTCCTTTCTCTTAGTGATCCTTTTGCTTAGAAATCTTCTTCATCACGTGAAAACCATTTAAACAGGCAGGAGAGCTTGGTTTAGTGCTTTCTTTTGTTTCTGAAAAAGATACCTCAATTTTCATCTGAGCACCCACAATTTTCAATTTTATTTCTATTTTTCTATTTTAGGTGCAATTTAAATAGAGTTAGAATAGAGGCTCTCCAGACACATCATCCATGGAGAGCTCAGAAGAAAGTTCTTAGCCTACAAAAAGACATTGATTATGTCAACGGTGGTGTGATTTACAAACCTGAGGGAAAAGTGGAGGATGACAACTTGATTAATGTCCCATCTCTCCAGTCATGTTGCTTGAATCCTGAAGAGATAATAAATAAGGAAACATCCTATATGGATGACACTATTCCCTTTCAGCCTAAGGGACAGGATTTGCAATCTTTCCTGTACTAAAGTCCTCTAGGTTTTGGAGGAAAGCCGTAATGGAAAGGGATGAAATTAAGAATTGCACAAGAGGACAGAAAATTGCTATTAATAGAATCAGCTATTTATACTGCCTGGGTTTATAAAAATCTATAAATCCTTGTTTCCAGAAGCCTCAAATGCAATGTGCCTGGTGAGGTGGTGTGGAGAAAAGTTATTTATGTTGACTACCACTGCTGTAATTTCCATAATAATCACAGTTAGAGAGGCACTGTTATCTCTATGAAGATATTCACTATCTTGAAGAACTGGAATTCTAAGGGAGTGATTCAATTGCCCAAACATAAGCATTTATTTTTATTTCAGATGACCTGGCTATCAAAGACAGCTGTGAGGGCAGTTGTAAACAGAAGCTACATAAGACACTTAGGGAAAGTCTGCTGGAGGCTGGATAGGATATGCTTGAGTTTCTAAAATAATATCGGATTCTTATATTTAGGCAGATGATCAACCCATTTTCATTTTTCACGATTTTTTTTTAAGTTGATACCTCTGGAAAATGTGCTCCCTGTGGTGACTTAGATTGCATTTTTTGTCCAGTTATCAAAAGTGATGAGATTCATGAAATAGTACTTTTCATGTGTTTTTATATGCAAACATAATTCTCTGTCTATCCACATTTTCCATTTAACCCCTTTTGGACAATTCCAGCTGATTTGAAAGATGAACAGTGGCTTCAAAGGCATAAACAACCTATAGCTGTCATGAAAATAGGCTGGATGAATAACCCTATTAGTGCCCTGGAAAGAAAAAGAGCATGGCATGAATTTTATTATAGACCTTGAAGAGCCATATAAGAGAGAGCTAGTATGAGAACTCCAGCAGCATGAAAAGCTTCATGTGGCATTAGCAGCTCCATAAAGAGCAATAATTCTGACCATAGGAAGCCAGGCTTCACCAGTTCCAATGCTCACAGAATAATCATACTTATTATCACAATTCAACAACCATCTACGTTAGCATGTGACACCAAGAAGCTGAACAGTGTATAAGAAGCAAGAAATACAATTTAAAAAGAAATAAGAGAGAGCTAAACCAAGTGCAAAAATAAAGGTCTGTAGGGGCAGAGAAAGACTTTAGGTTTTGTTCTTATATATTCATGGCAGAAAACTAAAATAAAAATAAAGAAAAATAAGCTGAGAAATATGTAGCAACACATTTGTATCTGAAGTGAAAAAATATGTCACAAGTACTCATAAATATCTGATGAATACACTATTAAATATGTTAGTAATTGGCACTTCCAAATCTTGCGGAAGCAATTCTGCCATGTCTAACTGGTTGTCCCACATTTGTTTTTATAGCTATTGCAAATCTCTTCAGGGCCCAACAAGTTAGCACTTGGCACTCTGACTTATTTTTACAAGTAAACTCTGTGCAAATGAATATTAATTGGTACTTCTGGGTTTTTTAAATTTTTGTTTGTTTGCTTGTGTTATACCAATATAAGTCATCCATATCCTTGTATATTTTAGGAAGTACTTGCATATTGTCTTTGCTCTGCACAGGAAACAGATGGCTCCTTGCAGGTCTAGGGAATAAACAGAAAAACATTTGTTTAGAGATTAATTGCTAACAGTATCACAGAAGTTAGGGGATGGCAAAATTATACTGTCTCTGAAATTTTCTTTTTCTCTCTATGCATTGTGGTGCCATTTTTAATGGAATGCTTTAGCTTTTCATTTTATTCCAGTGGAAAGCATCTTGCCCACCAACTAGCATTGACTTTGTTTCAGATATCTCTGTGACTGTAGTTTCTTTTGCATCAGCACAGGGATTTTATCACAACTACTTAGGCTGTCTGATTAGCAATTTAATGGGATTTAGTTGACCCTAAATGAAAGGACAAACAGCTCTAATGCCTAGAAGGCTGTCAGATTTATTTAAGCCTTCTTATGAAATGTCTTGCCTCAAGTATCACAGCAACCATTTCCTGAATTTTGAGCTAAAATGGATATAGAGTTCTGCTTATGCTGGAATTTAAGGAGGTGACAGACAGAAGGTTTTAATTGGATTATTCCATCAGTATGGTATAAAGTTTGTAGAGTAGTAAGTCATAGTATCCAATATAAAGATTTCCTTAGGCTTGAAGACTTATAACTGTCCTACATTTAACAGTTCCACTTTAGCTGCAGTGATGTAGGATCAGTTATAATTAACGGCACACACTGACTTAGTATGGATAAAGGACTTATATAGCAATGTGCACCCTAATTGAGAAGAAGCTTTTGCAAAGTGCAATAATAGGATGACGCATAGAGGGAAAGGAATGCAGTGAGCAGAACTAATGATGTGATCTGAAGCAGATGTAAAGATTTTCATTACAAAGCATTGCTCAGATTTTTTGTTTTATCTCTGTATACTGGAACATTATATTTGATCTTTACCCAATTTTGCCACTCCATTTGAGGCACGGAGGAGAAGACATGTTGAAAAACTTACTTCTTTGCAATGTATTTTCTGATTAGTCATCCATGCACTAGTCTTACTAATAGAGACTCCTCAAAGTAACTCAAAAGAAATTGAATTAGTTCAAAAACTATAGGGTACTCAAAGGTATCCCAAAGGGATTAATTCATTCTTGGAATGAATAGGGCAATGAACTCAAGTGTCTTGATGCCCAGAAAAATACAATAAAAATACAATTCTATTTCTATTAATTGATTATTTCAAGCTGATAGAAATTTCATCTGACTGCTTACTCATGTGTAAATAAATGGTCTGCAGTAAAAAATCACCTACATACCATTAAATTACCTATACGTTACAACTGAAGGACATAATTCTTCATCATTCTACTGTCAATACAGAGCATAGTACATGTAAAAATACAGGACAAAATACTGATATCTTGGAGAGTTCTCATCAAAGCTTTCAGATAGATAGATGTGTATTATTTTAAAGAGTTCTAGGCAGTAAAGAATGAAGCCTGATTCTTCCTAACCCTTAGCAACATGGCATAAGAGCCCATTGAATTCTCATTTAACTGGCCAGGAGTTGAAAGTAACCTGGCCAAAAATTATCCTTGGGTGATCTGGTGAAAAGGTTGGCTAAAGATTCAGAAGAAAACAGTGATGCTGAGTTTTCTTCAGGAGGAGCTAAGCTCTCCCGATATTTCACTTTCAGGGTCTGTGCATATGACTGCTGAACTGATCAGGTAGAACAAAGAAATTTTTGTCTTCAACTGAAGTATCAGGAATTATCTGAATTATCTGTTTCTGAAAGCATGATCACAGGCTTAATTGTTCTACCCTGTCATGGTAAACCCTGAAGTGAGTTCTTGTAATTAGTCTGACTGACACCCAGCAGCCCTGGCTGTGCTCCAACAGTACCTTTGTGTGGGTCTTCTGCAGCACTGATTGCATCCACTGTCACAGCTGTGGTCAGAAGGAGTGGTCTCTCACTCTCGAGGCATTGGGAGCAGATCTTTATTTGGGGTACACAGGGGAATTCCCTGGACCCAGGTTCGGAGCTTCCCAAGAGCATGAGAAAGACCTCGAACCTGAGTCCTGGGGGGCTTTTACCAGTTCCATTCCAAGGGGTGGGTACAAGTTGCAAACCAATAAAACAAAGCCAGGTGGTACATACCAACATCATTATTTAAACAAGAACAAATCAAGCTAAATTGGGATGGGGTGTTTTTGGGTGTACACCAAACACTGGCCGAGCCCCCTAGACCTTGGGGATGATTGATGGATACAGGGGAAAAGATACATTACAAAGGATGGGAAGGGCATGATCTC
>WEIU01001040.1:0-11975 GCA_013389925.1 Aegithalos caudatus | reverse complement strand
AGTTGTACAGATACATTACTACAGGGAAGAAACACATATGAAATAGTTCACATTGATGCATTTTGCATAGAAAATAGGTTGTGGTGTCAGCCGGTAGCACTTCCTCCATCCTCTAACCGTATTTTACCCATTTCTGGACATGAAGATCACCATGCTTACAAACTTAGTTTTGGCTTTGACTGTACTTGTCCTCCTAGGGAGATAACCACTATTTCCTAGAGAACAAAAATGTCTGATAGGAGCAAAACTGGAAAATCTATGCAAGCTGTAAATTTTGTTATTTTGACAGTATGTGAACTGGATAGATTCTGGAGATATATTTTCACTTTCAGCTCTTCCCTCTCTTTTACATCACCATGATATGGTATTGAGTAGCAGAATTATATTTCTGTATCCTCAAGATTAGTTACCTTAAACAGCAAGAGCTGGACTCAGATCCTAAGTGTGTGTGATAGTGTGTGCAAATCACTTACAGGTCATTTCTTGGAATTTAGAGCTGGCATGCAGGTACAATGTCTTTTAGAATCACAAACAGCTGAGTTATTGGTTTCTTTCGGTTTACCTTGTTTTGTCCTTCTTTCTGACAGGAACATTAAGCAACATGAACTGAGATCCCTTCCAAGCAAACTGAGATGGTGTGGACAGTGCCCCATGAGGCACAAGATTGGAATGACATTCTTAGAGTGAATACCTGTGAATAGACTGATACATCTGGCTTCCAATGGGAAGCAAATACATGAGGAAAGCTTGTTGATCAAACATACCTGTCACAAGTATTGTCAGAAGGATGTAATGTAAATTGTGAACCCTTTGAAAATAATATAAAAACAGAACGCTGCAGCATGAAGTGCTTCACATACAAGTGCAATTTAAATATAGCTGCAAGACTGCCTGAGAACTAAGAAAGCTCACTCTCTCCTCTTTAATTAAATAGGATTTTTTACAGTACAAGCTTTGGAAAGTACTCAGAAACATCTGACTACTTGGCAGAGAAATTGAGTGGATATTAAACAACCATGGATAGGTGGGGATGTTCATTGATTGGGGCACCTAGATTAAAAAAAACCCAAAAAACTATTTTAGTTCATCTTCAGGAAGTGTTAGTACTTACAATGAATGATCATTTCATCCCCTGAATGTTTTAGAGACAGGATAATAAAATTACAGCAGTAAAGAGGGAGGAAATAAAATGTAAAAGGTAAGAGCTAATTCATTCTTCATGCTATCTCAGTCCTTGGCCTTTCCTGAACAGACACTGCCAATAGCAACAAATTATGTATAATAATTTTGTGATGTGGACCGCTCACTCGGACTAAGCTCAAATGACCAAACTTGCAGCCTTGTCTCTTAAACTGTGGATTTGAAGATCAAAGGCTAGGGCTTTATCCACCAAGTCTTCACCTTTATGAGAATAAAACTGCCAGCTGTCCAGAGACAAAATGGATGTCAAGCAGTGTCACTTTAGACCAATTGTTTTTCAAGTTCTTACAGGACAGCACATTAGGTTAGAAGCATATTAATCAGTTGTGTCTCCTGAATATTCATTATCCTGCTCCAGGAAGGATTTTGTGGCCTTTTTTTTTTTCTCACTTAGAACATTAGACATTTAGACCTGAATAAGTGCAATAACTTCAACAGAATTAACTCCTGATTTCCAGTAATGTAAAAAGTGAAAAAAGGCAGTCAGTGTAATGTTTATGAATTGCCATCTCTGTTGACAGGAAAAATTTAATAGAAGAATATTTTAGCATTGAATAGAATTTGAATTTAAAATATTTTACTCTAAGAACTGACAACTGCAAAATAAATATGGAAAAATGCTAAATAAATGTAGAAACAATTGATAGAAGTGATATATTGAGACCTACAATAAACACAGAAAATCAAAATGAAACAAAAGAGATTTTCACTTCCTTTATATTTAAACCCCCTAATACAGAATCCAGAGAAGTTTCCTAAATGATTCCCATTAACCTAAAATGGAATTGCTTATGGAGATACACAGAAAAAATGGAAAACTTGGGTTTTGTTGCTGGCATTAGAACTTTTCACTGTTACTCACTTGAGAGTAACACATAGCAAACGTTTCCTTCCTCCTCACAGAACATTATTCTTAAGGTGGGGGTTTTGGCCTTTTTAAAAAAGTTTTCTATTGTGTTAATCTATTAAAGGGTTATTTTGTCACATGTTTATGTCTCTTGAGAAAGGATTATCTCAGTCAAGACTACTTCCATTCAAAATATTTTCTTATTTTATAGCACTAGCTATAATATCGTTATAAGTAATTCTTTAAAAGGCATTATTTCAATGGGAATAAATGTGGGTGAATATCAGCCACATACCTAAGGGCATTACCCTTGACTCAACAGAGAGATGGTGGCACACTCAAGCAGGCACTGAAAACTGAACTACTGTTAAAGGTGGTGGACTTCAGTGTTGCTTGGGCTGGCAGAGGCAATCCCCAGAACCAGATGAAACTGTGGAGAAAGGATAAGGTACTTGACAGTTGCATGTTCTCCTGTGACAGAATATCAGAGACGGCAAAGTTGTGAAATGAACGTGCATGAGCAAAACAACACTGGAAGGAGAATGAGTGAACCTGGTCTTTCAAGGAAGCACAAATTGAGAGCTGGTGTTAGTACCAGATCTCTTAACCCACCCCTGTCTATGTTATTCCTTCTCTGGGTATTAAGAGAGGAGGGAATTGGAGGAATATGGAGTCAAAAAGTGAACATATAAATATTACAAAAATAGAAAGTTTTACATCTAAGAACTACAAGTCTTTCAAGTTTGCTGTAAGCTGAGAGAGTATTCTTGACAGTAATTATATTGCCCCGTTGCTCCATTTTATTCCTCTACCCTTGGCCATTGTCAAAGGTGCTTGGCAGAGGAGCCTTCAGTCTGACTCAATCAGGTCTTCTAATCAGTCAAGGGCTAACAGAAAGATGCTATACAAAAGTCAAGAGTAGACATACACACATAACAGCATGATTAATTTTTCTAAGGTCCCAATAGTTAAAGCATTCAGACAGAACAGAAGATCCCAGAGAAATGAGGACAAGTATTAGCTCATCTACTCTCAGCATGATTTATCACAGAGCAGGAGGTCCAGGTTTAGAAATGAGGCTGTGACAGTCCACCAGCCACAGCAATGGTAAGCTTAAGTGATGCATGTTTAACATCCCACTAGTAACAATGTACAAGTATGTTTTGCGATTGTTTGACAAAGCTCTCAAGATTTTGCACATTGAAAGAAATTTGGCTTCCTGGACCAGTTGCATATTTATTTTCTGACAAAAAGTAATTGTGTTTATCTGTTTAGAAACAGAAGAAATGGCAAAAAGAGCATTAAAATTCTGTTTTACTTCACCCAGCACTGTTTGCTATTCAGTAAAAAACCATAAAGGGGAAAAAATCTGTTGCTCTGCTGATTCTCCAATACACTCCACAGAGACAGTAGAAACTGCAATAGCAGAAGGCCTTTTCAGCTGTGACATTTGGAATACTGTTTCTATCGGGCTCTTCTCCTTAACTCAATATTTTAAAGGACACCATTTCTGCTCTGTATTTCAGTTACCAGTGGCTTCTGCTCCCCATTCCACTGTGGACTTGCAGGTGCTGATGTGTAGCCCTGGTTTTCATGTCTGAGGTGTTTTGGTTTGCTAAAATTCTATTCCCAGGGAAAGTTCTGTAAACAATGGAAATGTTTTTCTAATGCTAGCTATGTTATTCATTCCTTCTCACAGGAGGGACTTCTTGGTGTCCCTCTGGTTTGGCCAATGTGATTGAAAAGTTTTGCCTTTGTTTCACCAACCAAATTGGTCTGTGTAAACTATTATATAAGGGAGATGCATCCCTAAATAAAAGAGTAATTTTTCAGCCTTCTGATTTTGGAGTCTTGTGTCATCATGGTACAAAACAGTGTCACTGATGCACTTGCTCCCCCTCATAGAATCATTTCAGTATTGCTGCTTGCTCTGTCAGCAGATCCTTAAAACAACATAGGTCTGCATTTTAGCTCGATACTGCATCTCTGGATTTAGAGTGTCATACTCCTGACTCTCATCACCATTGTAAGACAAAGACCAACTACAAAATTTCTTGAAATGCTGGAAATACCAATGACAGGAATCATTCAACCACATATTTCAACACAAGTGAGCTCTTCAGAACTTGCATGGCCATTTCTGCAATATGCTTGCATGTATTCAGTGCTTTTCTCCATCACTGACTTTAAAGGTCGTTTGTCAGCACTTAGCAGGGGATGGCACTTACTACAAATGTTGGCCTTGAAAATATGACAAAGAGCAGAAGAACCTATTCAGTTACAGTGAAGGTTGTTAATACAGAAAGAGAAACTACAGGGATATAGAAAAATAATCTGCATAGGTAAACATGCTTATAATGGAAAAAATGGAAAATGTGGAAACTCACATTTAATAAGTAGTTCATTTATTAATGACAATTTGAAGGAAAAGAAGGGGATCATTACCACTGTAGTGGAAATAGCATACTGTGATTCTGGACTAAGAAGAAAAACTTAATTGTTCTAAGTTTCACGTCTTCAATAAGAAAGCACAATTCAGTTCATGATAAAACAGGTAACATCAGTGAAAACAAATAGTGTTACCAATAGGAAATTATAAGAAATATTCTTAACAAGGACATAGACTTGCTAAATATATAATTTTTATTATGTTCATCATAAAGTTGAAATTTATCAGCCTGATAAGGTAAAAAACACATAAGAAAAGGATTGTGTTATATAAAAAACAAACCAAAAAAAACAAAAAACAAAACAAAACAAAACAAAACAAAACAAACAAACAAAAAAAAAAACCAACCAAACAAAAAAAAAAAAACCCTGAAATACAGGGTATCCTATTTTTAAAACTGAATTTGGTTTGGGAGTCCCAAAGCTGGCACCTCATAGATTTATTTCTTGCTGTATTTTACATTGGAATCTCTTCCACGAAGCAAACAGAAAGTGGTCTTTCTTTATAAAGTAACAGTTTATGAAAGAAATAAATGCTTGAATAGCAAGCTAATTCATGAAAAGGACAAAACACTAAATTAATCATAGGCCATCTCTTACATCCATACCAGAAATCCCTGACACTCGCATGCTTCAGCTTTCCTTCTTGAAAGTAAAACAATGTTAACAATTAGGAATCAGCAGACCTTGTATATAGATAAAGATAGAGACATAGATATAGATAAAGATACAGATATAGATATATTTATATATAAACACACTTTTGAGGTGTTGTGGGCTTCAGCTCAGGAGAGAAGAATGAAAATTGACATGCCTTTCTTAACAAAAATTGAGGAGCAACAACCTTTTTCTCATCCTTTTTACCTTTTGTATTAAAACAAAAATATTCCAACAATTGTTGCAAATACAGATTTTAAATGTTGTCCATATAACCAGTCTAAACATCTGTAGCCTTGATGCATGAAGTGGCTCAGCTTCATCACTGAACCTCACTGGATATGGCAGGAAGGGGAGGAGAACCAGCCTTTGGCAGGTCCTCTCTATATCTTACTGGGCTTTAGGTAATGTATGACTCTATAATAAATCCAGCTCATCAATGTCCTCTTTTCATTTGCTATGTGCCCTGCTTAAAAATGATACATTTTCGTAAATCATTCAGAAGTGTTGACTTCTGCTTCCTGTTTCAGCTGAGAGATAAATGCTCCTTGTTCAGTAATTCATTTAACTCTTCTTTGAAAACAGTAAGATGTACCTATAGTCAGATCAGAAGACCAGACATTTAGAGAGTAAAATGTCAGGTACAGAGCATCAAACCAGTAAATTCTGCATGGAAATAATTTGTTCTGTACCTTAGCTAAAACATATCAAATTCTACAACTATGTGGAGCTGTGGAATACAGACTTTCCAGTAAGTAGTTAACTTCAAATACATTTTTGCTCATTTTCAAATTGTCTGTAGGTTTTGTATTGCTTTACATTTACTTATGTTTTGAAATACTACCCGCAAAAGAAGACAGCTTTTGGAGCTGTTCTCTGACAAAGAAAAACTTCTGTGAGCTCATTTTGGAACTTGTCTTGTTGGAATGACTCCCGAGATAGTAGAAAAAGTCCTTTTCCCAAGCTCCACAGCCAAAGAAGGAGTTGAGGAGTCGTCGGATCTGTTTTCAAGGTTGTTTATTCTTTTTATCTAATATGTTCTTTCTTTATCCTGATTGGAACCTTGTTACAGCTCAGACCGTCCCCGACTAACTGGCCTTGGGGTGGTTATTGACTCTTTATACTATGTACTACGTAACCTTTATTTACAATAATTTTCCAATACCTATCACCTATGTTAGACAGTCAAGTTCTACTTTAAACCAATCTAAAAATGCCAACACCACAGCAGAAGATGTAGGGGAAGAAGAAGAGGAAGAACAAAGGCACCGCCCCAAATCCTCCATCTTGTCCCATTCACCTCCATTCCAAAAACCTAAACCTACAGATATTTTACCCAGTGATGATTACACTACTGTTTTTCCCACCTTGGTGACTTGCAATTTCTCTCTCAAAGCTGGGAGCCTTTCCCATGGACTGAAGTCAAACCCAGTCTCTTCCTGGGCTCTGTGCCAGGGTTTCCAACCCTCCTGTACAGATCTCAGGCCCCCCTGTACAGATCCCAGACCCCCCTATACAGGCATTAAACCACCCTGTACAGGTATCAAACCTTCTTGCTCAGGTCCCAGACATCCCTGTCGAGGCCCCTGACCTTCCAGGGCCACCAAAGGGATGTTCTGGACTCTGACAAGCTCAGAGTCTCAGTACTCACAAACCATCTCAGAAAGCAAAACCAAGCATTGTTTTTTGTTCTGCTAGCTAAAACCACTGCTAGCTAAATTCTAGTTCTGTAAAATTAATAACCCAAATTCAGCAGAACATAACAGTTACTGCTGCCCTCTACCAGCAGTCCTCCATGGCTGAAATGAGGAACTACTTGACATTCCTTAAAAAGTGTTTCAGCCTGCTAAGCCTGTATCATTGGAGGTGAACTGAGCTAACTAAAATATTACTAGACCACAAGTCACTCAATGTTTCCAACCCAACAATTTTTGTACTCCAGGTATGCATATTAATGTTTATGCATATGTTTATATAAAATGCACTGTTCAAAACAATAATTCCCAATTTTCTACAGTTTAAGAGAATGTAAAATACTGTGCAGATTAATCTTAATATCCTAGATCTACATGTTGAAAAATAAATTATAGTGAGCTAATTTCAGTCATTAACTAGTTTCCTTGTCTAATAGCCATTGAGAAAATTTTAATGCTATTTTTTACTTATATTATACTATGCTTTAAAAAAATTACCTACACCTAATTCACACATTGAGTTTTCATAACTGATATCCAGTTAATCAAATCACATTATTATCTACAGGATATACCACAAATAATTTCCAAACAGAAGGGTAGATTAAATATTTTGTCATTAAGTGTAGTGGTATTTTTCCTGCATTCCTTAGGATTAGCAGTTCTTAAACACAGATTATTATTGACAATTTACAAGAAGCAAGCATTTAGTTCACACTAATATTTCACATTAATTCCATATCTGTATGAAGAACAATCAGTCACCAAACACTTAGGAGACAAATTCCTCTTATTTTTTAATGGAAGTTTACAAGAGGGGACTAAAAAAAGGCAAATTCACAAGCTTTACCAATCATATCAAATTTCTGTAAGATATATCTACAGGCATACCTACCTTTCTGTTTAAAGCAGCTCGCATAAGAAAGTTTGGAATGATATACCAGTAATATTGACACAAAACAAATTAATAATAAATATTTAAAATTTATGAGGCATTTTTGACTGAAAACAATTATGCTAAATAAGCTGATTCAGGAAGTTCTAAGAAAAAGCTTTAGCTGAAAATCCACATTTACAGTGTATCCTAAAAACAAGCAGAACACTGCACCAACCCAAGCATTAGCTCAATTAAAAAGGGGTGGGGGGAACTGAAATCCCTTCTCAGCTTAATAACTTGTTAGTTCTTGACAAGTGCAGCAACACAACAATAAGCCAGTCAAAATGAGTTTTTAAAGCGAGGTTATGCCCTTCATGTTGTGTTATCACAGTGGCAGATCAAACTGCTGACTTGGACTCTTTCTGCCAGCAGTGCTGATGCTGCCTCTATGAGCTACTGTCACAGAATAGTCATGGTACCTGCTCTTGCCTATAGAAAACCACTAAATTGAACTTGAAGTAGTGCCTTTGTGATATCTTTTCAACAAGTCATGTCCCATTCATCCTGATAGTTTATCTCTGTCAGGCTGGGGGCCCAAGTGGTTTGCATGAGCTGTCAGTGACAGGTCTACCAACCTGTTCAGTGCTAAGGAGGTAATGTGTCTTTCGGGCTTGGTATTTCTTTTTCTTTTCTTTCTTTTCTTGGTCCTTCATTTTTTCTTCATTTTCCTTCATTTCTGCATACTCTTGAAGTTTGCTCCTGTAATAAAATAAGTCTGCTAACTATATTGTAACAACAAAAGACATGCTAATCTTCTATTTTACTTTAACCCTTTCATAGTTTCACAGTGTTTTGTTCTTGTATATTAGCAGTATACTGACAGCGCTGGAATGTAAAATGAGTGTTCTTTCAGTTCCACAGCTCTAGGATGCTACATGGATATAACTATGAAGAAACAGGATTAAAGTTATCAAAAGTAGAAGCAGTATATATATTCACATTGCTTACAGTTTGATAAAATAATATTCATGTTAAGTCCTTTTATTTGCCTTTAGGTCTCATTTTACTTTGACTTTCTCTAAGGGGAAGCCATTATAACATAAATAAAGGTTGTTCGCTTATGTTTCAGCTAGTGCCTTGCAACACCTCCTGATCTGCAGACAGAGGAGATTTTATGGAATGGGAGAGGATAGCAGACATGGGGTAAGAGATGATATTCATCCCTGGATCCTTAAGCCCTTGGTAAGGTTGAGAAATTAGGCAAAGAAGAAAACTGGAAGGGAACGTTTCATGCACACACTGTACTTAGGAGGAGTGTCCGTGGCACTGGCCTCTTGCACATCTCATTTCTGCTCTGGTTTGATAAGAGCTGTAGAGGCCACCACAAGAACCAGGAATTGAACTGCTTCATGAAGAACTGCACTGCATAACAGAAGTGTGCAAACACACAGAGTCATCCAAATGTGTGTCTGTGCAGA
The DNA here is from genome assembly GCA_013389925.1 of Aegithalos caudatus. NCBI lineage: Eukaryota > Metazoa > Chordata > Aves > Passeriformes > Aegithalidae > Aegithalos > Aegithalos caudatus. Next base: position 2,774 of record WEIU01001040.1, on the reverse strand, counting down.
AGACCCTTTCATTATAAAAGAAATATGGAACTATACCTAATATCAGGTTTTAAAGAATGGAGAAAACAAGATTTCAACTGAATGTTTAGAGAAAAACATGAACAGGAAATAGGCATAGATTTCCTCCTGATTTTTTTTTTTCCCACAGAACCAGGATTGCCATAAATTATGCAAACAGTAGAGTGAATTAATGTTCTATAAGAAACAAAATTCTGTGCTATTGTGCACAGTGCACGTGTATAGAATTTTTTGACCCAGTTAAAAAAGGTTAGTTTTATTAACATTTGTTATTTTTGTTATTACAAAATGGCTAGTTCAAATTAACCTGTGTACCAAAGACACCAAGCATATTCAGTCAAGCATTTAGATTTCTAAAAAGTCAATTAGGTGAGTAAATTCTAGTCTTTATGTTTTTTAGTATGTGTATACACAATACAAATAAAAAGAAAAAATATTATTCACATAACTGTATGATTCAAATATTCCTGAAAAACAGATTATTTGGAGAGGTCCACATTAATAGTCTCAGTTGTTTCAATGAGCACCAAATAAGACACTGTGAGTAAATGGGTCAAATTGTGTCAAAATATGGACATGGGTAAGTTTGCTGATATGAAAAATCCCATGGAAAAGTCTTACTGCTGCCAAAAGTGTTGTTTTTTTTGTTTTTTTTTTAAGATTGTGACTCAGACTTACTCTTAATATTTTAATTATCATTAAATTAGTTCATCAAAATATGTGAAAGAGAAACAACTGCTTTATAAATATGAACACCATGAAATCACATTCTTAAATACAAGTTGCAGTGTAGAACTTTTGTTTCATGCTATATTTCCAGATTTTATCAATTAAAATAAGTATTAAGTAATTAAAGATTTTATATTAACTGTAAAAGAAAAACAGAATTAAAAGGAAATACAGATCAGAAAAAATGCACAGGTATTTTTGAATCTCTGAAAATAGTTTTTGTTGCAGTTTACTGTTAAAGGCTGCTAATACAATATTTCATACAAGGTTACTTATGAAGCACACTGACGTTTAAAAATCACCATGCTATGCTTTTGCAGCAGTGTAATTTTTTTCCAACATAAGATTAAATTGCAAAATAAATGAATTACTTAGAGTGGCATGGCCCCCATTTTGCCACCCTTCTCTTGAAAATTGCTTATTAATATGAAAAAAGAAGTTGGAAAATAGCCTGTTTTACTTTATGCATAGCATTCTGGGGCCTCAAAGCCTGCAGAGCCGGAGTAGCGGCACATTTTAGATTGTGTTGGCAAGCAGGGACGATGACCCTTCTGACCTGCATCTCAAGGCTATTATTAATCGCTAAGTAACCTGGTAAAGCCAAACAAATTTGTTTCCATTGAAAGGATCTCTATCTGTGTCTGAGAATTTGTGCTGTACCAAACAAACCTCATTAACTGTGTCCATTTTTGACAAAGAACTAGGAGTTGGAGATATTGGCGACCTTTCTTTGTCCTCAAAGTACAGATTTCAGAGCCACTACATGTAGGTACATAAGCATTTTTTACTAGGAAACTCTTCATTCTATATCCATCAATCACAAATGAATAAATAGACAATACATATAGTATCAACTTTGTTCTTTTATTTTATGCTTCTTTACCTTCAATATCAGAGTGTATGATCCATTGTTTACATATTTAATATATTCCTTTTTGATTACAGAGCTATTCAACATTTAGCACCCCTGTCTACAACTGAGGAAATAATAATCAACGTATTACTACAGTCTATTCATGTTCTTATATACTGAGGTACTTCTTTCTAACTGTGAATATGGAAGCTTTTTGATTTAGAACACAACTGGTAATAAAGACCCACAAATAATGTCAAAAACATAGATTTGTATTCCAGAAATAATGATAACAGGATGCAAAATATTTCCTGTTGTCATCAATGGGAATTTATCAGATTGCTTTGAATGAATGACTAATATCATTACTTGCTGAAATTAAAAGTCTAAAATACTTGTTGAATTTCAATGTAATTATGATCCTTTTAGACAGTGCTACCATCATGATCATTCCTGATTATCACATACCCTCAGTAATACTTGTACCATAATACATGTAAAAATTTGAGATTTTTAAAGCAGTTACAAATAATTTTCAGCATAGTTTTGCAGCCAATACATTTTGTCAGTTGTTCTAAAATATCTCTATCAGATATTATACTGTCCTGTACAGTTGTACAGAACATGAAGACAATTCTGTCACAGGGATAATAGCTCCCAGGATGATTATCTCCTGCGAGGCAGTACAAAATATGTGGTATATAGCAGTCCAAACATTGCTTGACTAGAACATAGATGTTTTCGCATAAATACAGATTTATTTTAAAGTATTTGAACCTGAAGCTTTCATCTCTTTTACCATACTTTGAAGCATTTGAAAAGGAGCAATAGAAGCCGAGAATCTAAAGCAGTTAGATGTGAATACACTATTTCACATATTAGTAGATTAATACTAACATGTCACGCACTGTGCAGGGGTTTCACTGTTACCATACAGAACAATGTGTAGAAGGATAAGGATATTAATGACATAAACTTAATCTTCCAAGTGTAGCTAGAGTTCCACGTAGCTTACATGGAAATGTGTTCACTGGGAAGTTTCATGCTTGGGATCTCCTACATATATGCCTTCCCAGAGAAAATAAATCCAAATTCTATTAAAGTCAATAGGAAATCAGCGGAAATTAAATGATTTTGGATTAAATCACTACACTTCCTGCCAGTCTTCTTTTTT
>WEIU01000995.1:0-10248 GCA_013389925.1 Aegithalos caudatus | reverse complement strand
TTTGTTTTTTTTTTGTGGTATTCTCCCAAAATATTAATACTTCATGAATTATATTAAATAAGAAATATTATTCCAGAAGACTTTGTCACAGTACTCATCATACTAAATATTAAGATATTTATTAGTGTAGCTACAAATCATATATTTTAACATTACTTTTAATTAATCCACACAAAATATTTGGTGGCGCATACCACGAAAAGGACACATCTTTAAAATGTAACAAGCTAAGGCCCCAACATTTTGAGAACAGATTTATGCAATTTGCATTAGGATGGATTCCTTTCAGTATGGTGTAACTTCAGGGTTTGACAGACTGTGTACCTGAAACAGGAGCAGACTGCAGCTATTGCTCCAGTTTGCATACACAATTTGGAAATTATTTAATCCATTGGTATGAAAGTCACAGTATCTGAAGTATGTCAAGAGAAGTCTTGACTTTTGCTTGTGCACATGTGGATGCATGTGGCAGATATGGCACACATCTGGATATACTGGAGCTAAGCAAATCTGTCACGACCCAGATCAGGGTGAGGTCTTGGTGATGCTCAGTACAGAGGATTGGCACAAGCCCTGACACAAGGAGTAAGTACTGACAGGTACACAGAATATTACTCTCTGTGGCTAAAAAAGTAATCTCAGAGCTTTCTCTCAATCCACCACCATGTGAAATATTAGAAATTCATGATTTCTTGTGAAAATATATTTAGATAATAGAATTACTGGGATATTTTTCCAAGAAGCAGTAAGTGTCTTGGCTGAGCCTCATATGCAGAGACTTCTTTGCCATGAGTTACTGGAAAAACATAAAAATAAAACCTTTACTATTTGAATGTGGCAAATATTTCTGATAAAAATAGATCTGCTTACCATCTTGTAAGTACTCAAGATTTTCTATTCAAGATTTTGGGTGAAACAGAAATGAATATGGAAGAATATAAGCAATAAAAGCATTAAAATAAGAGAAATAAGATTGTAAAAAAAATTATCTCTAACTCCATTTCCCTCTTTACTGTTTGTGAGTTGAATAATTAAGCTACACTCACCAATACCACTGTTCCATTCTAGCACACATGTCATTATTACACCTTCTTAATCAGCAGATATAAATAATGTGCAAAATTTAGGGTAAAACTACAATTCCATTAAAATCAATGGCATTGACACAAAAAGGGACATAAATTCACCCTTAATGAAACTTGAAGTATTAGTACACAAAAACAATACTTAAAATGAAGAGCTAAATATAGTCCACAGCATATAGTGGACCTTCACTTATAAAGAAAAATAAAGATTTTTTTTTTTTACTCTGATTCTTTTTTAGTCTTTCATTCCTTCATGCAGGTTATGTAATCTTATTTGTAAAAAAGAGTTCTTACACTAGTGTGCTTAAACCAGAGCAAAATATATTCACCTATGAACAGATCTAGACAAAATAAGTCACGATACTTGCAAGGTAGTACTATGACAACTGGTACAAAAACAAGTCACAAAATAATTTCACTGAAAAAATGGCAATAGATCTCTAAAAGTTAATAAACCCCAAAAAATTTGCAAATTAAAAAAGAAGTCTATTGTTGCTGTTGGAGACGAAATGAAGAGCTTGACTCCAAGGTAGAAGAAACATCAGAAGGCTTTATTTACAGTTTTGTGCAGCCCTTTTATAACACGCTGCACTGAGGAACCGTATAATTGGTCAGTAAAGACAACACTTCTCTTCATTGGTTAAATAATAGAAACACTTGTGAGAGGGTTGTGTGAGAACCTAACTGTGTTATGAAGAGATAAAAGACTTATTTACATTCGCTGTCCTTGAGAGGAATGGATTCTCTCAAGGGAAAAAAGAAATCAGCTACTACAGGCTGAAAACTCCACAGACTCAGAAACTCAGACCCACAGTCTATCACCTTCAAAAATCTGAGAGCTCCCATTAATACTTCTGAAGTATGGTTAAAATAACTTCTAAGTCTCTAAAAGGTGAAGATAATACCATTCCTTTTACCAGTCAATAATTAAAATGTTTATATGACACTTTTCTGAAACAACATTTTTCCCAGACATTGAATTCCATTAAAGTAACACACATCTGCACTGGATTTAAAACAGGGATAAATATGTTCCCAGAAGAGAAGCTGGCATATATCTGTTCACACAACAGAATAGACACAGTATGAGTCTGAAGCAGGATTTCCAGTGAGGATCCTTTAGGTAAAAGGTCTTTCGACAAGACTTGTCTGCAGCCTTTGCTACAATGTGCTCAGTACAGACTGGAGTTAGACATTAACTATTTGTCACTCTGACATATGCAACACATAATCAGAAGCAAGAACCTAATAGCCATGTTGAGTATTTCTTTCCTTGATTTCTTTCCTTAGTCTTCTCATTCTGGATTTTTTCACTCGGCCCTGTCTGAGTTTACTTTTCCCCTTATTATGTCCCTTATTTTCCAACTGCTTCTGTAATGACGCTTTTATCTTCACAAAAATTCACATTCCTGGGTATCAAAAACAACTAGTATAAAGGGAAGTTGGTTCAAGATGTAAGCATTTAGTTGACCTTTACAAGCTAAGAAAATGTTAAATTTTATAAATTATTAGGTAGTGAATAATTTATCTCCTATAGCAGCTGGACAGTCCTCCAAGACATTTCTGAATGTGTTAGTGAGGAGGAAGAGGTTTGCTTGATATTTTAGTAAACTCAGACCGTTCACTGACTCTATTTCCTTCCTTGCATTTTGGGAAATGTTTAATTTAAAATGCCAAAACTTTTCAATTTTACCCTGACTGTAACTAAACATAAATGTTCAGAAATCAAAGATGGACATGAAACCATAGCTACAGTGAACTAAAAACATTAACTTGATGCAAAGTCAAATTTTCCCTCCAGAAAACAGCTAGCATTAAGTTGTTTGGATAGATGTAAAAGTTCCACTACTACCATGTAGCCATTGACTTTCACTTATGCTTAATTCAGGTAAGTAGGTCTCACTGCCTTTGTTGCAGTTTTATAGTGCAATGATTTATTTAGTTTCCTTATGAATAGTAAGTCAAAGGCTTATAAATTGTGAAAATCAACCAATCTAATTATTATGCTCTGCACTGAAAAGTCTACCTATAGTAAAAACCTAGCAAACCCATTATACCCACAAATAAAATTTGTTAAGTGAAAAATGTAACAAATCCTGAGGACCATTCCCCTGGGAATGTAAAACATCCTGCAGGATAAAATAACCCAACAAACCGACCAGCAACAAAAAAAAAAATCCTTCATGAGGCAACTGATATTTTCTAATGTAATTCTTCAATAGTACTTCATTATTTTTAATAATGTTTGCTTAGACTCTGAAATACTGTATTCCCTTATGTATCTTTTTATGCTCTTGCTTATTCTAGTTTATTCACCAAAATGTTATGCAGTATGCTGTCCTTGTCCTGCTTTTCAGGGTCAGCAATGGAGCACTAGTGGGAGAGCAAGGGACTTGACTGTGCTAAGAATGTGATAAAGATCAGTGTGCTGATGCATTGCTCACTATTTCCTTGAAACATTTTTAGCATTAATGGACAAATAGTTCCTGTGCGTGCTGAACCTAATGGTATCTTGCCTAGTGAAATAGCATCACCTGTAGCCCTTGACAAACCCTACCACAAAAACATCAGAGTATCACCCATTCTGTATGTAAATTGGCAAGCATTTTATCTGAAAGATTACCACCTTGATCATTAGTATTCATTTTCATTTGTCAAAGAACTATATTCTACCTCATTATGGAAGTGTATTAGTAAATAGAGAATGCAATATAAAATGCATTACCATCAGAGTGACATCTTTTCTCAAATTACAGTGCTTGTAAAAGAAATGTAGTTGAAAACCACAGAAGGAAAATCACCCAGCAGAACAACAGGTTCTCATAATCTATGCCTAACTACTGCAATAAAGTCAAATTTTCTGTGCCTCCAGCTAAACAATACAGTGTTAAAAGCCCCAGACATGTGCTTCTTGCTCATATGTTTTTATCAGGCCTTTTTAGTTTAGAAAGAATACGCAAGGTGAAAGTTTTGTAAGAAAAAAGTGAAGAATGGACTACCTAAGTATGAGAAGCAATTTCAAATCTCTTAATATTTAAAAAAAAAGACTAATATCTTTTGCTATGAAACTTCTTTTTCATGCAGCTTGAAGCTTTCAATTCCCCCTCTTGCTTTCAGATTACCTACTTTCTAGCTCCTACAGCTAAGATCTAATATAATTTAATTGTATTTGCAGATTTAAGTGCCATATTGCACCATCCATTTTTAAGCAGCAGTTCTCAATGGAATCGATGGTGAAAACTGCTTAAAAATGAATGGCACAATATGGCTTTATGTCATGCAGATAAATTTGATTACACAGCTACAAATAAAAAAAAAAATAAGAACAACTGTGCATACAGTCTGGAAAAGGAGGGAAAAATGCCTTGAAGAACTGGTTATGGGATACTGACTTTTTGTCTGAGTCACTCTTTCAAAATCCAGTCTAAGATTAATTAATGAATCTAAATGAGTAGGTTCAGAAAAATAATAGCTTAGTGACATAATTTATGTTTATAAAATTTAATAGATTATTGTGGTTTAACCCCAGCTGGAAACTACATACCACACAGTCATGCTTGCTGATCTCCCCTTGTGGGGGAGTGAGAGAAATGAAAGGGTGAAAGCAGAATTTGTGAAGAAAAGGAAAACAAAAGAGGAATGTAACCCATGAAACACAAGTAATGCAAATGAAAATTCTTGGTCAGCATCAAGTAACCAACACCTTGCTAGTTACTGATCAATGGCCCCAGGAAAACCTTCCCCCTTTATTATTTCTGAACATGATGCCATAAGGTACAGAATGTCCCTTTGGTCACTCAGGATTAGCTGTCCCAGCTGTGTTGTCTCCCAGCACGTCATGCCCCTCCAGGCTGTTCACTGGTGGGATGGTATGAGGAGCAGCAAAGGCCTTGACTGTGTCAACACTGCTCAGAAGTAATGAAAACTCCCTGGTATTATCAAAACCAGCAACAATCCAAAACAGGTCCGACTAGCTACTGTGAAGGAAATGAACTCTATACCAGCCCAAACTTCCACATACATTACATCATTGGATGCTCTTTCTCCTAGTCTTATGTAATACAATATCATTCTATTTATCTTTTGTAGTCCAGTTATGTGATTTGCAGTTGCAGTGATTTCTTGTAGTGGTTATAAATAAAAAGAAAACAGATCACCTTCTATCACTTTCTAGATATAAAATAATTTTAATGCGAAGGATATTGTAACATATAAAAATGGTAGACATTTATTCTAAAGTTCTAATTTACAGATATATTTATTGTCTATATCAGTCTGTAAATATGAAGCTGATGTAGAACCTAAAGCTGCTTTGACAATACAGTGAATATGTAAAAGACAATCTGATATAGAAATGTATGTTTTAGTTGCTACTTGGAATAGCAGAAATATATTAGAAGAGACACCAAAAATACAGAGAGACAGTGCAATATCATAATGCTGAAAAGCAGTATGAATGAAAAAAAATATCATGAGGAATATAGAAGGTTTCCATACTGTAGTCTCCTCAGTCTCCACAACAGAGTTTAACTGTGCAGTTGCCCATTTTCCCCTGCTCAGGGGCCCAGCCAGCCACACACCAAAGTGGGACCAGCCCTGTTGCCTGTTCCAAGGCAAGAAGGAAAAGGGCTGTTTCCTGGAATCTCCTGATTTTTATGCCTGTGTGATCCAGAGGTGCATCCTTACATTTAATTGGCCAATCCGGCCATCAATCTTAAAAGTCAGTCACTCTCTGGTTTTTACCATCCTTTCTAAACTGACACAGTGTGGTTGGTTAAAACAGAGGCCAGCAGAAGCTGGCAATCAAGAAATTTACTGAAGCAGGGCCCAGTTAAGAGAAAATGGGGAAATGATGACATTATCTAAAAACAAACAAAAACCCAAAACAAAACAAAACAAAACAATAACAACTCCCCCCAAAAGAAAAACCCAAAAAAAAAAAAAAAACCACCCCAGAGAAATTCTAATAGCAAGTTAAAAAAAGTATTAGCAAATGTGGAAATGCAAGATCAAAAGCAGCTAGCAACTGCTGCAGAAAAACTTAAAAGATCAAAAATAGATTTTTAGTTTCAATGAAATATTGCTGTGGAGAAACATAAATCTAAGCTAGGATTTCATGTAGACATAGAAGGTAACATTATTCTTCCATTTGAGAGCAGTAAAATTTCAGTAAAAATTTCACATCAAGTTTTTGCCATTTAAAACAAACAAAGTTCTATTTTCATAATAGAATAAATGTTTTCAAATACTAGGGGGGGTTAGTCTCCAAAAGAGAAGAATGAGAACATGGATAGGCTGGTCACTTTTTGAAGATATGGTAGATTGAGATAAAATTAGAGAAATAGTTGCCAGCAATTCTAGTATAATAAATGAATTTTAGATATTCTCAGAAATATTTTTGGGAAGTCATTGGATTCTTGGAAGGAAGAGATATAAGTATTGTCACAATAGGTTAAGGATATCAAAGTAGACAAGAGAGAATATTTATTATAATTGGTTATGGATCTATCTGTATTAATTGATTTGAAGATGACAGGGAAGTTTGTTCAATTTTCTTGGAGCCTGCAGTGCTAAAGCAACAAATGAACTACTACGGTATGATGGGTTATTTGATATTTCCTAGATGAAGAAATCATAAAGAAAAAAAGATTATGAATAAAAAATCCCTGAGAATCTACACCAATTTTTGAAGATTTCTAAAAAATTTACATAATCAATAAAATATGTCTTGTAAGGAGAAAATCAAAGAAATTAGAATCTGTATACCGACAATTAGCAGAGAAGCATAATTAGATGCATTTTAAGAAGTATATTTCAAGAGAAAAGTACCTCTTTCTTTTAAATAAAGAGAAGTAGCAGAAAATTTAGCAGTGATTTTGATGTCAACACAAAGTTTATATAAATAAATAAAATGCAATTAAAGACACTATCAAATTATTTATATTATTATATGTAAATTTATTTAACAGTTCATCAAGTTGTACCACTACGAGCAAATAAGCCAAATAACTTTGTTTCCCAGTTTCTGTTTCTTGAAATCTTTTCAACAAAACTAGATTTTTTTTTCTGAAGATACAAAAATCAGATTTTATAGAGCTGATTATGACATACTCTTCTATATTCAGGAGAAACCTAACTTTAGAAACAATGTTTACTATCAATTTAATGATTAAGTATAAATATCAATTCAATTCAGTTTTTCCTTAAGGAACTGTGGTGCACAGAGTTGTCAAAAATTCTATATAATTTTTTCAAGTGCTGAAATAATGTGCTGCTTAATATTAGTTTACTAAATTTACTCATTTAAGCCAAGTGTAAGAAAAGTGTGATTTTTTTAATAGAAACTGAGATGTGGCAGAAGGTCAAAAGCCTATTTTTTGTGTTGTAGAATTGGTTCATATCTGATAGCTCATCCATAATATTGGCTGTTAATCAAATATCCAAAATATTATCCATTCACAAAATTACTTCTTCCTTATTTTTTTCCTATATTTTTCTGAACAAATGCAATTAGCTGGAAATTAGACACATTTCTACTTCTGCCCTGAGTAAATTCAAGTCCATTTTACATGAGCAGTAAAGTGAACAAGCATAAATGCCAAATCCTGTGCTCCTATTTGAATTGTCAAAGCCCTAGAGTAAATATTAAAGGAAATTTGAAGAGTCAGATTTCCAATTTTATAACCCGAAAATCTAATTCTATATAATGATTCCATTTCTTAAATGTCAGGGTAGAGCTACACATCATGAATTATTTATTATCAAGGCCTGTGGCATGTAAATGTCAAAACATTCCACAGCATAATCGGATACCAAATAAATAACCAAATAAGTATGGTTAATATATTAATCATTAATAAATAAAACTAAATATAACAAGATTGAAATTAATCTAAAATACAGGAATTTTTAAATTCTTGTTTAACAGATGCATTAGTAAATTTTGAATTTAAAACAGCTAAATTGCAATTATTATAATTATTCTTAATAATTCTTTTTAATTAATTACAATTATTATTCTTAATTCTTCGTTCTTCTGTAAATACTGCAAGAAATTGCTTCCTGAAAGAAAGCTTTCTTCAATACAGAGCAGTGAATTAAATTTATTTCCAGTGTGGTATAATCTTCTAGAATCTTAAGTGATTTATAATGCAGTAATATTTTTCTTAACTTTTGAAGGAATTGTGTGCAGCTGATGAAAACTTATGTTGCTTGCCTCTAGAACAAGGGGTGGGATCTGGGCTCTCCCTGTCATGGTGTTCCCATATGAGCTGAAGGGAGGTTTCTCTTCCTTTTCATGTTTCTCTCTGCTCCAGTGTATAAAACCATTAGAATGCCATGTGATACCTTTCCAGGAGTCTTTCACTGCAGAAACACCCACTTAATAATGTTGTGTTCTTTCATTTAAGTAATGTTTTGTTTTCTTTTGCCAATAAAATGGAATTAAAGTAGCAGCCTCTGAGAATGGAGCTATTAAATGGGAGAAAACATTTTCTAACATCTTTTGTGCTAGAATAAAAATCTTTGCAGTGAAACAGTCTCTGCTTATAATAAATAGAGGTGGAATAGGTCTCTGCAGTCAGCCTGTGCCTCATCACAGCTCCATTCCTTTGAAAGAGCCCACCAGTGTTATAGTTTCCACAACTGAATAAGAGTAACTAAATAAAAGTTTGAACATGCTTTTCAAGCCAACTGTCTGCAGCAGACTTGACATGATATTTAAGGAACGTCTGAGGGAAAATGAACAATCATTTTAAAACAATTTAACTGCCAACATACTAAATGAACAAAAAAGAAGAGAAAAGAAAATTGGCAGTCTTCTGGGGAAGACCATTCCAGAGCTTTTCAAGTATATTAAGATAGTAAGAGGAAAGGAGCATTATATATGACAGATGTGTAGAAGTAAAAATAAATCAGAGATTAACAAAGCTTAACACATTTTAGCTACAATAGCAGAATTGAGAGACTGATGCACAAGAAAGTATGAATCAAAAATGTGTAAGGATATACAAATCTCTTCAAAGAAATGATCATCTCTTTCAATGAGAAACTTCCTTTTTCTCTTTTTTTTTCTTTTGAAGGTCATGTAGCCTATTTATTATTTATTTATTCATCTGTGCACTCTTTATATCTAAATGATATTTCATTACTTATTTGGTTTAAAATAATTTTTATTACATGATGAAGAGCATGATGATGACTTCTAAGCAGAAGAAACAAAATTTTTGAGGATGAAAGTTAAATTATGAGCTTTCTTAGAACTCAGTAACTTTATGAGTTAATTTCAAACTTCACAGAACAAAGAATCTACTTATTAGTGTAGAGCTCATGAGTGATATCAGTTCCTGAATCCTGTTTTGGTAACAGGACTTTCACCATTTTAGGGCTGGGGAGTGTGTAAATGACTCTGTTGTCCATTCAAAACCCTTTTATGTAGTTGTATACTGCCTATTTGCATATTTCTAGAATGTTCTTTTATGCAAATAATTTTTTTAAGCACTAGCAGTGAACTACAGCCAGAAAAAAGAATAAGATTTTTCTTGAATTATCTGCAAACATTACTACAAAACTAGAATGAAGTTTTAGGTTTCCAAATGATGATTACTTTGTTTCCAAGCAATTTTAAATATTTTGAGTGTGTGTGCATCAGCAGTTTAAAAGCAAACTGCAGTAACAGTTAATGATTATAATTTTAAATTTGAGGTCTGACAGTTAATGAGAGTTAATTCACTGAGGTCATTGTAATCCTCTCAATCTCAGTTTTCTTTTCTATCACTGCTGTTTAGGTTTGCAACACACAAAACTAAATTTAAAAATTCTATATTAACTTTTAAAAGACAAAAATCCCCACTTTTCTAATTCATTAAAGAAAAATGGACTAAAAATGAAAAAGAGGGAAGAAAAAAAAAGACTGAAAAATACACTATCCATAATTAAAGACATTCAGATTAGAAGTAAATAAAACCAAACAAGAAAGTTAGGAACAGGGAGTCCTGAAACACAGGAAAGAAACGTAGGGTCAGAAAGAACTATAAAAGAACAATAGTCAAAATAACTACTCACTGAACAGTTATGAGCACAAATACCAATTGAAAATATAAATTAAGATAATACAGAATTGACATTTAAAACATGAAGAAGAAAAAGAAAGATACCCATGAAA
>WEIU01000991.1:20746-32240 GCA_013389925.1 Aegithalos caudatus | reverse complement strand
TCTCTGAAGAAAAAAAAGAAAAAAAAAAAAAAAAAAAAAAAAAAAAAAAAAAAAAAAAAAAAAAAAAAAAAAAAAAGAGTTGGTTGGTCCCAGTACAACATAATCTTGATATATGCAAGTCAATAGCCATACTTGCATTAGAGTAAATGCAAATGTCATAAACCTTTAGGGTTGTAATGTGCCATTCATGGGGCAGCCTGCACAGTGAAGGAAGCAGGACTTGCAAACAGCTTTGTCAGCTGCTATTGTGCCCCTGGGGCTCAGCAGCTCTGCTGTGAGCAGCAGTGCGTGAGCTGCCCTGCCAGACTCGGCGGTGCTCAAGAGGTGGTGCCTTGACCCCAGCCGGGAGGTCACGGCTGCGCCGCAGGGGTTCGTGTCGCAGCCAAGGACAATCCTCCCGGCTGCTTAGCAATGCAACTGGCGGCCCTCCTGCAGCCTCTGGAAAGGGGCACAGTGACCGGCAAAAGGGTGCAACGCGAAGCTGCAGCATGTTAAAGCGCCCCGCGAAACCCCATGGATTTACCGCTAGTAAATTCATCCCTACTAGCGTCTCTTGGACAAAGCAGCAGTACAAACACTCTGGAGTTTTATGTTGCACTATTACTTCTAACTTTCTGTAACTCCACATAGATTATCCCTTCTAGATGAAATATTTTGTAATGTAGATGAAGCTACTTTTGAATCAAAAAGACAGGTGTTAATGGCCAAGATGCAGGAGGTCCAATGTTAAACTCGTATGATGTAATTTCGTTTGGATTAACTCAGCTCCTAATTTGGTTTTGTCTGTGCAAATTCTCAGTGAACTCAGTGAGCTACACCATTCAAACACAATAGCTAGTGCAGAAAGTGGATATGTCACATATTCACTAATTCTGCTTTACAAATTTCATTGTGATTTTAGCATAAAACTGTGAGTATATAAGCCATGATATATTAAGTGTTTTGAATATCCATAGTAGTATGTAAGCAGTTTTAAAGAAAAGGAGGGGGTAAGAAGGGGGAGGAAAAAAAAAAAAAAAAAAAAAAAAAAAAAAAAAAAAAAAAAAAAAAAAAAAAAAAAAAAAAAAAAAAAAGAAAGAAGAAAAAGAAAAAAGAAGTGCAGGGGTAAGGGGAAGGAATGCAAGGGAGTGGAAGGCAAAGCAAGGCAAACCTGTATTATGTACCAAACCTTAAACAGTGTCTTCAGCCTAAAGCATTCCTGTGGATTTTGCTTGGGCTCCTTAAAATTCTTAGATATTTCCTATTTGAATATCTTCTGCTCAGCAGGACAGATATGCCAACTATAAACTATTCTGCCTAAGTGACATAAAGTATATGACCTTGCACTGGCCTTTGCAAATGATTTGGACCAATGATGTGTTTAATTGGGAATTTAATGAGTGAAATAGATGTTCCTGTGCTTTTCCAATTCACAATTATGCTCTTCTGCTTTTACTTCCAGATAACTCTACTGACTTTGAGGAAGTTACAGTGAGAAAGAAAGAAAAGAAAAAGAAAGAGAGAAAGAGAGAAAGAGAGAAAGAGAGAAAGAAAGAAAGAAAGAAAGAAAGAAAGAAAGAAAGAAAGAAAGAAAGAAAGAAAGAAAGAAAGAAAGAAAGAAAGAAAGAAAGAAAGAAAGAAAGAAAGAAAGAAAGAAAGAAAGATTTAAAAACAGCAACAGACCCATGAGAACTTTGCTGCTGAAAACCATAGAGCAAGCAAATCTGGATGTAAAACAAGGCAAGTAATCATGTGTTACAGGTGTCTGCTGAAACAGCCTCTCCAAAAGGAGCACCAGATCACTGAGAGATGTTTCAGCCACTGACACTAAAACTTAACTTTGAGATTGCAAAGCCTGTTGAGCATTGAAGAATTGATCCTCTCACTGAAATCACAAGCATCTCTCTCAACCAATACATCCCAAGAATCACCTTAAAATTACAACACTATTGTCCTTTCTGAAGAAAGCCTACATTTGATGCTACCAAGTTCAGCACTTCTAGTTACTTTGCTTAAGCATCCTTTTTTAGTAGCTTAATTGAGAAAAATTTATAGCTGTCTCAGCTAAATTTTATTACACTTTGTCCATCACTGTAGTGCTTGAACATTTATCTGTCTTGAGAAATATAGCATACAGACTTACAGGGTTACTCATTCATATAGAAATACGCTTTAGAAATCACACTCAGAATTCAGATTATATTAAAAAATTCTAGCTTTGATCACCTTCAAAGTCACCTTATCATTAGCAAACTGCAGAGAAGATGCAATATGCAAGACAAGTGAAGGCCTGAGATCCAACATAGAGCACAGAGCAAGCAGGCTCATCTCAGACATTATTTAATGCAGAAGTGCCAAGATAAGGAAATCTAGCATCTAAAGTAGATACTTATACAGGATGAACAATACAAGCAGGATACTTATTCTAAAGTCTAAAGCTTTAGAATAAAAGTCATTGTCCAAGGCATGGACAATGTGTTCAGATCACAGGGACATTGGGAGGAAAAGGTTCTGCTTCAAGTACAGCATGCGATGAACAGATTTTACTTTTCCACTGGCTTCTACTGATGCCACTGAATTTCATTAAAGAAAAAAAGTCATGCTCTAGATGTGCCCACACTAGTATGACAATGATTAATTGCTAATTCTTCATTCCCTCGTGGAATTTATTTATGGTAGGCAACTGATAAAGTGACAAGAACTACATGCCTCTGATTTTTAAATATCATTTTGTTCCCTTTGTACTGAAGATTCTTTTCACATACAATACATCATTTGGTGAATCAGTGAATTTATAAGAACCTCGGGTCCACACAAAAATTACCAAAAATAGGTGCAACTAGCTTTCATACTTCAACCTTCCCTCAATCCCCTAAGGGACTGGTATTGCCCTTCAGGTACCCAGACAATGTCTGAGAATGTCTGTGATCTTTAGAATACAAAATTCTAGTTCCAGCTCCAGTATTGTATAAAAGCCAGTTCTGCATTTTTCCCTAAGCCATAGAAAATGTCAAAAGCCGTAAGGCATAATGACAGAGTTAGAGTCCCTGCTGCATTATTTATACACATTAAGCTGTGTCACAGCAATTGTCCTACATAAAGAAGCCCAAGCAGCTTGTATTTTTAAAGGTCTTCAAGTGGATATTTACATGACAACGCCTGTTAAGACCAAGTAGGTGTGTTCTGCTAGAAAAACCTCCGTGAGTCAGTCGTTTCTGCAACTGGCAAGAGGTTGCTACAAAGTGTTGTAGGAATGGCTACAAAGTTGTCAAGTAGCAAGAAAAGAAAAAAAAAAAAAAAAAAAAAAAAAAAAAAAAAAAATCTGCATTTTAAGAAGGATTTATTCATTCACATAACTAGACTTTAAAGCTGGAAGTGGCTGTATGCTTCCAGTGGTCCCAAAGCTGCCCCATTTACTTATTGAATTGGCCCATTACAGTTTTTAGTGCTGGTCAGACCTGTCTAGTTTTCAGTCCAAAGCAGAACAATTAATTTTGTTTACACAAACCACTAAATTTACACAAACCGCTAAGGTCCCAAGTTCATGTAGTCACAGATCTAGGATCTATATCATCAAGTGTCTTCCCTAAACTCCATCAACAACATAAAGGCAATGAGACACAGAGTCTTCTAGAAAGTGGTGCCAAAGCCTCTGAACCATAAGGATTTTGACTCAGCAAGGAAGATAAACATCTATTCATAAGTCACCAGAAAGTTTCTAAAACAGTGAACTTTCTTGCAGAAAAGCCACAGACTAACAAAATGGATCCTCTGTGGAAACAGGATAATCTCAAATAATATGGTTTCTGTGACTGCACAGTGAGGTGGAAGGATCAGACTTCGAGTACGTGGCAAACCCTCTATTGCTTTGTATCTGATTGTTGCTGCCCAGGCAACTTCAGGGACCTGCAGGGCTGCTGAGCAGCTTTGTAGAGATTGTACAATAGGTCCAGCGTTCCTGGGGTTGAGCTTCGCTCACTGTCTGTTGGAGCCTCTGAGAATGGAGACCTGCAACCCCATGCCCTCAGGTGATTGTGCACGGCAGCAGTAAGAGTGAGGAGCACTCAGAAACAAGACGCATTGCCCTTTTGTTTTGGTCAATTCTTACTGAGTTTTGAAAAACAAAGTGATCACCTCTATGTTTTTGAAATGTAAGTGGTGATGAAAGACGTATGTAAATTCTGCCAGCAAAATTAATTACCCTTTTTCTGCTATAGTGTGTCACGGTGACCTATAAAAACGTCCAATGGGCAACAGAGAAAACACTGCAAAGATGAGGAGGTGCTGTTAGCAACCAGATGTTCAAATATTTGTTCTTTTTTTTTTTTTTTTTTCCTCCTGGTTTTTGTGAAACAACAGCAACTCAGAATTAAAGTATTTGATTGCAAAGTCTTGTGTATCATTCTGTTATTACCAGTCCTATTGTATTCCTTCAGCAGGGCACAACAGACATCAGTTACTATTTGCGTGTTTGGAGATGCATATGTTTATTAACATCTTTCCTGAAAGGCTTGAAAATAAAAGCATTTTCATTTAGCTTATTAACATTATGCAAATGACAACATAACTAGTCTTGATTTGCAGCCACTACCTTAGAAATATTTAAATATTATTATTACTGAGCTCAACCTTTCAGTTTTATCTCAGAAATTTATGCTTTTAGGCTCAATTTATGCTTGTCAACAAATAATGATCATAGATGTGAGCTGGTTCATAATCCGGAGGTACTAGGTTACAATGTGTTGCCATGGAAACTGTGTTTTATTGCATTTTCTGTACTTGATTTAAGACATTTGACAATCATAGCAACTCTTTGCCTGTCTTCCCATATCATAAAATATTCAAAAACACAAACAACCTACAGGATACATTCACACAGTTCTTAGACCTCACCATAAAAATAATTTTTAAAAAAGGAAATTACAACCTTATATTTAATATGGACCTTTTCTGAATAGTTGATCTCACAGAATGTCAGAGTGTTGGAAAATTCAGTCAGAGGTTAGTCATCGAATGGACCTGTCTTGCCTGTGGTTCATTTTGTTTATTGCATCATATATCTTTTATGATCACTGGGACTTTAGCCTGAAACAGCATTTTCTTTAACAAGAGCCATGTTTCCTCTAACGTTGTTTATTGCATCTGAAACATTACTCTTTGAAACCACAGTACATTTTCAATTGAGCAAAGGTCTGTAACAGAATACAGCATGTCTGTGTTTATTCAGGATCGTGAGTAAAAAATATCCCAGTTCATGTAACATTAATCACTTTGCCAGTGTTCAGCTGAGGTCATTGCCACATTCCTAGCAGTATTAAGCCAAGTCAAGATTAATCACATACATTAAACCCTGCAAGGAAAGCATGTGCAGCGGATCTGAAATTAGACATTTGGTGAAGGACTAAGAGAGCACTGTAACAAAATATGTTACAGTGTTGTAGCAAGCTTTCAGAACAATTTGAGATTTTTACCTCCTATGTTCTTGTCAGCTCATCTATATTTAAGACTTTGTAGCTGTCTCCTTCATTTAGCCCATTTTTAAGAAGTTCTAAATAAAACCACTGAAATCCTTTTTAGATTGTAGGAATGATTTCCCCCCCCTCCCCTTTTTTTACTCATTGATATATTTTTAAATGCATTAATGTATTCTTATGTGACTGAAACTTGGCTTCTGAGATTTTTAATAAACAGGTAGTAAAATGCTGAGGCATTTTCATATAGAAAAGTTAACAATCAAATAGTATTTTATATCAATTGTTCTTTCGTACTTCCACTTCTTTTTGTGTGTGCACATACATTAGTGCCATAAAGCTTCACAATTTGTGCTGATGTTGCTGGAAGTGTAAAGGATGCGCTTTACACTATGCTTTTATGTTCTACATGGTAGACAGTTAGAATTCCTTTGTCCATTCTTGAAAACTTCCATTAAACATTTGTTTGATTTTTTAATGTCACACAATCATAAAAGGATAACTGAATGATAATTTCCACTCAAAACCCCAAGGAGAAAACCCTGTTGTGACATGAAGTTTACAGTCAGTTATTTCTGTCTTGAGAATACATTGACATGTCAAAAAGACTAGATTCATATTTAAAAAAAAAAAAAAAAAGAAGGAAACTTGGCAATTCAGCAGTGTAAATGGGAACTAAACTGCTGAACTATAAAATTAAAGGAAGCAGATTAACATTATTTTGCCATTCTGCAATGGCTTAGCAATGGCCTTCAACACCAATGCTTTT
The DNA here is from genome assembly GCA_013389925.1 of Aegithalos caudatus. NCBI lineage: Eukaryota > Metazoa > Chordata > Aves > Passeriformes > Aegithalidae > Aegithalos > Aegithalos caudatus. The sequence goes on along the minus strand of WEIU01000991.1, from coordinate 26,021 downwards.
TTTTCCAAAGATAACAGAAAGTTTTCTCATACAGCAAACATCCAAAACCTGGGCTTGCAATAACCGAAACTATGTCAATTGTGTCCTTATACAGCAGTACAGGGTCACAGAAGTATATAAAACATCATCTCACACCACCGACTCATCCAAACACAGAAAATGCTCCCAGCTCAGGACGGAGGGACTGCACATTGAAGGCAATCCTTCTCTACTTGGAAAGTTCACTGCCTGCCTGAATTCTGTGATCAGCAGGAGTAATATCCCTACCTCAGGGTCCTCAAGAGAAAGGCTGTATTCTACAGGAGAGGTAAGTGGCATCTCCTCTTGTAAAAATCTCTCTGGAGAAGGATGCCTACCATTTTCTGCACAGGTTCAGACCCAATAGCATTTTTAATCTCCCTCTTTATGAACCTTCACTCACCAAGAGTGGGCTTTTTGTAGTAGACCAGCACAGAAAACAGTGAGAAAGTTTAATGCTTCCCTGTACTTAGAGAACAACATTCCTCTTGTGGATCATCAGAGGCACTGGTCACAGCTGAAGGCAGGGGATGCCTCTAGCAGCAGTGATATTTATGAGACATCTGTGTCATGTGTGTTTGCTACAACTTTATGCTAAACTGATGTCTGGAAACAATCCTTATTCAGATCTAACTCACATATATTCTTCATGGTCTTCCATAGAATTAATCTTTTCCAGTGGTTGTATGAGGTTCCTCTCTGCTGCAGAGGCTTACAACATTGGATAAAAAGTCTGCTGCCCTCCTTAGACATACTATAGCTGTGTTTTTTCTTGTTTTTATATATGTCTTATATTTGCTGCAGGACTTGGGAATGAATTCTGTGGCCTTTGATGTTTCAGTAGTATATAGAATATGTATTCTATGAACCTCCTAAAATACTTACTGCAAGGTTTTCTGCAATGGCAGGGACAGGGATTTGGATTTTTTATACAGTACCCTCTCCAAACCCATACTCTAGGGATTCAGTGATTTTGATTGTTTTGCCACAGGCGACATGCATGACATTTGATCTTGTTCTTCTTCATACTATCTAGCAGTTTGTCTACTAGGTGTCTGTAATATTTTGGTTTCTGCTTCATATTCTAAAAGAGTATTCATGAGAAATAAACACTCCTTCTCAGGTTTTTTTAAACTATTTGTAGAAAATAAAAGTAAAGAAAACTTCCCAAAAAAACCCAAAAGACAACATAAAAAGAAGTGCCGGTCTCTCTCTCTTTTTTTTTTTTTTTTTTTTTTTGTGTCATTTTCTCCCCAAAAATTTATTATTTCAAGTTAAAAGTCAAATGAAAGGATCTTGCATGCCTGTAGTTTATCAAACTATATATGTTTCCCCATGTTTACTATTGGCTTTATTCAAGACCAAATTCATAGACTCAGAGAATATGCTAAGTTGGAATGAACCTGTCGGGATCATTGCATTTAGCTCTTAGTCTTATGCAGACCACCCCAAGAGTCACACCATGTGCCCAAGAACATTGTCCAAATACTTCTTGAACTCTGTCAGGCTTGGTGCTGTGACAGCTTCCCTGGAGAGCCTCTTCCATGCCTAAACACCCTCCAGGTGAAGAATTTCTTGCCNTCATGGCCTCCTTTGCACACTCTCTAACACCTCAATCTCTTTTTTGTGTTGTGGCACCCAAACCTGCCCCAGCACTTGAGGTGAGACTGCCCCAGACCAGAGCAGAGCAGAGCAGGACAATCCCCTCCCCTGCCTGGCTGTGATGCTGTGCCTGATGCTCCCCAGGACATTGGTGGACCTCCTGGCTGCCAGGGCACTGCTGGCTCATGTTCAACCAGGACCCCCATTTGTACCAGTCCCTGTGCCATTGGCTTTAGGTGATGCCATAATATTATGATAGGGTAAAAGTATTAACATGGTTAAAGTTTCATCACCGTAACCTGACAATGTTTTTCTGAGTCTGTTTTGTTTTGTTTCATATTTTTGGGTTTGGGTGGGTTTTTTTCTATTTTGTAGGAGGGAGGTTGTTTCATTTTTAGTTGTTGTTTTTGGCTTGTTTGTGTTTGCTGCTGTTGTTTTTGTTGTTGTTTTTGTTTGTGATTTGGTTGGTTGATTATGTTTGTTGATTGACTGATTGTTTAATTGACAGATTGAATGAATTGGTGATACCCTATTATGGATTTGGAATAAACAGTGAATCTAAGCCAGTCCTAAAAGTAGGTATGCCTCTTAGAGATAATTATCCATGCTCAACTTTAGAGCTAAAGAGACAAAATGAATGTGTCAACATAAACCACTAAATGGTCCTAGATTAGTTAAATTCATCACAGCAAAGATAAGACTGTTTAAATCGTCTGTGAAAAAAATATGAAACTGTGGCTTAATGTGTGTGCAGTGAATGCTTTGCAGACTGATGCACTGAATACCAAGGGAGATACCACATAAAATATTCCTCATGGGTAAGTCTGATTAACAGGTAAATAGCCTGCCCGAAAGACCTGTAAAAAGCCAGTTGGGTATAACATAGCAAGAAATCAGGTTACTTTGCATTGAGCCCATGTATCTGAAAGAAGTCACACAAGATTTACTATGGATTTCTAAGATTTCTTACAAATTTAGAAGATTATTTTGTAGTCAAATGCCTGAATATTCTCTCTGACTTTTCCAAATCATTTGTCTTCCAAACAATTTACTGCCTTCAGCTCAGCTCATCTATTTCATACGTTGATCTCAGAGCCAAATCTCCTTAGTCTGCTACGAAAGGTTTATTTATTCTCTTCATTTGCTTAGGATTTCCCATGTGTCTCCTTGAGTTCCACCTTGATTTCTTTGATATATTCTTTTCACTGAGAAAGTTACTGCAAAGTATACTGTTGTGAATTTATAGCACAGTCATTCATCTGCACTAAATCCCTCACAATGCTGATGCTCTAAGGACAGAGGCAGATCATTTCTTATTACTGCAGCTGTGCCAGAGAAAGGGATTTCTATCCCTAGGTACCAAAAGTTTTTAGCTATTCCTCTGAATAAGGAGTATGTCTTATCCTGCTCTTGGAGACATGAAAAGGAGTGGGTTATGGCTAAAATGTGGTTGTTTTGGAGGGGTTTTTTTGCAATTCAACGCACAGATCTGGTAATGGTAGGTCTCTGTCCTTATTGTACAATTGTATTAAATGGTATAACCCAATTTCAGGGTTTATTGCAATTAAAAGGGGTCATCTTGTGCTGTTTAGGCCTCAATTTCCTCACTCTCACTACCACCTAAACTGTATGCTACCACTGACCCCCTTAAGAAGTGACACATGTGGTCCTCTGACTGCAGAGTGCACTCATTCAGTTCACTGAGCCAGCAACAAGCTAGCCCCACAAAACAGTCAACAGTTTTTGTTGGCTTAACAAACTCCACCGACTCACTTAGGGGTCAAATGAGTGCCAGATCTGTGCAATGGAGAGGATGAGACCACACAACTTGAAGAGCTGGAGAAAAAGTGGGAAAGCGGGGCCTTAAAGAAAGGGACTTCCTCTTGTGGCAGCAGCAAGCTGTTAGAGCAGCTGAAAGTGTCTGAACTGCACCCTCACCGCGCACAAAGGATGCCCATATGAGAAAGAGTGCAGTAGTGTGCTGTAAAGTCACACCCCTGCATACTTTGCAGTAACTTCACTTGAGCCACAACCCTTTTGTTCTGTGTTTTTTCTCCAAATTCCCTCCCTGCAGGCAGGTAAGGGAAGTAGCTTCAGCTAATCCCCTTAGCATACCTATTGTCAGTCTAAAGTACAGTCATTATGTTCAACAAGCCCTCATTGTAACGAGTCTGGGAGAGAGAAGACACAATCCACGTGAGCTGGATATCCATTTGCCAGGGTATTCAGTAATACGGAAAACCTTCAAGCTCACCACACCAACCAGAAATCCTAAATCTTACCCGTTCACCCCATCGCTGCATGTCAGAGTTCAAATTACTAGACATTGATTAGGTGGGAGAAAGGTTTGCCAGAAAATTCTTCTGGCTGAATGCACATACATTGCACAACAGAACATGTCGGGCCCCTTATCTAATTAATTCTGTAATTAACAGACATTGCCCTGTTTTGGAGAGATCAGCCTTTTTGTGAGCACAAGTAATGCCAGGGACTGGGACAGAAAATGGAGGTTTGAATTAAATTTTCAGTGACCACTTGTGACCTATTCCCTTCAGTAATTAGCAAGAATGTTCTACTAGAATCAATGGCTTAACAACAATAGAGAAAGCTCCAGAATATGACTATTGGGCTGTAAACAACCGTCGCAAATGAAATAGAGTTATTTTCTAAGTCTGTTGTGACTTGTTTATCACTGCACTCCCATGTTTCTTCCCAGAAGTACTTAAATATCATCGCTTCCAGGAAAAGCCCCCCCTAAATCACTTCTGCCGAAATCGGTTCGACTACTTAAGCAGTGGGGAAAATAGTTTTGCTAATTTGCCTCATTTTGGTTGAAATGATCTAGAGAGTGCTCAGGTGGAGGGGATATGATGTACTGTCCCCAGCCAGATGAGCTGTACATTCTTCACTGGCACAGCTGTTTGCGGAGTACATTGTTTATCTCTACTGCTGCAGTCTCCCAGGGAGACGACCAGGGATATCTTCAGAATAAGAAATTTATAAGGTGCAATTAGATATATATCAGATAAGCCATTACCACATAATTTCATTTTAACGATTTTTATCTGGAAGAGGACATAAATTGGTAACGGCTTATCAAACTTTACCATTAAAGTTATTTTAAAAGACTTCTGAATAGTAGGTGTTAAAAAACCCATACATATATATACACATACATATATATATATGCACGTATGTATATACATACATATATATACACGTATGTATGTATATACAGTCTCACACTTCTATTACTACAAAAAAAAGCTAAAACAAACTATTCTTTTGTCTCTCACAAAACAAATGGTTCACACATGTTATCTATCTTGACGGTTTCCAAGAGAGCTGATTGCCAGCAATTATTTCTTATTTTATGATGAATTCTTTCACTCTATATTTCGTTTTGTTCATATGGAGGGCTCAGTGCAATACAAAGGTTTGTATAGGTTTGGAATTCCTAGACTTCTCCTCAAAGCTTGCTGCTATTAACAGAGATTGCTTAAAAAACAAAACAAAACAAAACAAAACAAAACAAAACAAAACAAAACAAAAACAAACAAACAAACAAACAAAACCCAAAAAACAAAACAAACAAAAAAAACCAGCAATACAACTTTTTCATAGCTGCTGGCTGCTCCTGAAATGCATAACAAGA
>WEIU01000977.1:5753-16135 GCA_013389925.1 Aegithalos caudatus | reverse complement strand
AAAAAAAGAAAAACAAAAAGAGAGTACTGAAATGTCTGAAAGAGTACAGCCACTCCACAAACATATATTTTATTGTTTACATTTTTATCATTTGTCTATCAAAAAAATAAACAAAAACCCTAAAGAAGTAGAAAGAAAGAAAACATAAAGCTCTGAGTCTGATGAAATATGATAAAATGGTTTTAATCAAGGACATTCTCTGATTGGTGGTTGAACAACTACATAAATTGCTGTGTGACATTCTCAGCTTTGTAAATTGGAACACTTTTTTACCTACCAGGACTCAAAGGTGTCCTAGATGTCTTGATTGAAAATACAGTGCACAGAAGAAAATTTAAAGGGCAAAAATAAATCCCTGAATTTGTCTCTAGTGTTTTCATTACAAATACATGAACTGCTTAGTTTATTATAAAATTAAAAATAAACATTAAAAAATGAAAAGATGACTGTAATCTTTGCATAAAAATATTTGGTTTGTCCCATGCACAATTTAAATTCACAGAGATAAATGTACTTTAAGGCTGAATAAATAAGGAAGTGCTGTTTTAAATAGATAACATTTTAGGTTTGAATGCTGCAAAGTAATTAAAGGATATAATACCCCATTATAAAAGATCAATATGCACTTGAGATCAGAGCAGGATTTATTTCTGAAATGATATAGCACACACTGATTTCTATCACATTTTCAGTATTGATCTGATGTGAACCTTGTTGATTTGACTTCTCAGCTTGTTTGTCGAGGTTTTAAGGCTGCCTGTGCCTCCAGAGTGAAATTAAAGTCAAGGCTGTTTACATGTCTACATAAACTGCTGTTAGCAGGTCTCAGTCACTCTTCAGTAAACAAGCTGTGTATTCCTTTGAAATGATCAATTCCAGCTATGTTTTGACAATTTCTTAGAAACTGATTTTCATGAGAAATTCTTTGATGAGAATAGTGAGTGCAAGAAGCACGAAGCTATAGCCTATTGCTTTCTTTTACATGTTTGTTATTTTATGCATGAAGTTCTTTACAGTATCCTGATCAGGAAAATGCTGGTGGGGAGATTTTTGCAATGATTCTTAATTGGTTTTAACTTGACGTAGTTGATATCAGCAATTACTTGAATAAAAATGAATAAATTAAGGGAAAGACAAGAATCATTGCAGCATTGCTTAGTAACAAGACAACCAACAGAATGAGAGAATCTCATTTTTCTCAGCCTGTTAAAATTTGAAACTCCAGAAAGACATCTGTAGGCTTTTATTTGCACATGGGTCTCAGATATTTTTCTTATTTCACGCCATGAAATATGAGAACAAGTACTTTGGACAGTGGCTTTTGGCACTTACAGTCATTTGCAGGGTTAGAGGTTGGACCCCCAAAACTACAATTCTCAAAACTACTTCCAGGCTTACAAAAAACTTTTCAATCCCACAGATTTGGGTGGCAGGAGTTAATTTTTTTTTCTAACACCAGAGAAATTTTAAAGCTTTCTTTTGAGATCTGACTAGGAAAATTGATCACACTAAAAAATGTGCATAAAACATATTGGGATTTATAAGACAGAAATTGTGTCACTTATTTGGCTAAGTTTCTGTATGCAAATTTGTTATATGAAAGAAGAATGGAAAAGAACATCTTTCTCTCTTCTCCCCATGTACCTGGCATTTCAAAGGTTATATGAAGGCAATTTGAAAGACCTAGGTTTAAGCATGACTTTTGTATTTGAGATCTTCTGATCATCATTACCATGAGGTTAAGCTGTTTTGAAATGTCATCCACCATTCTCATAAAGGGCTCTGGATCCACTGGGTCAAACTCACTGCCTTGACTGCTGATTGTAGCTGTAGATTTGAAACAATAAACTGTAAAATGTATTCACACCCCTCTCAGAGGAAATGAGGTGTGCGTGGGAGGAAAGATGGATGGGTAAGCTCTCACGGGCATGGTGAAACTTCTGCCTCTTTGACACGAAACAAAAGCTTCATAACAAGTGGCTGGAAGTGAGAGTGCTCCTCCCCAGCAACTACCTTCAGCCTGCTGGTTAGGACACTTGTGGGAGGGTGAGGTGTGGGGTTTGGAGCCCAGGACTTTCACATCCTATAGGAGGTCTCTGGTGCTCTAGTACGAAATGACAGCATCACAGTAACAGACCCTCCTCCAGCTATCTCCTATAAAAAGAAGTGACTCATTTTCCATTTAGATGTTATACACCAAGAAGACCTGGTGAACAAAAGTACATCTCAGTAGCACAGAGTTCATAATTTTCACAACTACTGCTTTTCTGAGTTTTTCTGTAGGCTGCTTTAGGTAGTTTCCCACTGAATAAATCATTATATAGTTTGGGGCCCTGTTCTAAACTGCCTAATTTTCTTTAGACCGAGTAGGAGCTCAAAGTAATTTGGTTATAAAGTGTAGATTCTTTTTGCAGGACCAGAGACCTCAGGACCTCTTTCTACCTGAGGCTGTAACTCTTCCATATTTTAAAATTTCTGTATTTATTTTTCCACAAAGGAGCGATGAAAGTTCTTGATTTTGGGGTAAAACCCAAAACAAAACTTTTTAAAGGGAAAACATCTTGTCTTTTTCTACAAAGAATCACTCATTCCTTTGATGGTATAGAACCAGTAGTTGTATTTTACACATTACCTGAGACTGTTTAGTTATATTTTCATAAATTCTGATTTTTGGTTCATTTCAAACTGGCAAAAGAACTCTTCCATCTAGAATAAAATAAAAAAAATAAAAAAAAAAAAAAAAAAAAAAAAAAAAAAAAAAAAAAAAAAAAAAAAAAAAAAAAGAAGAAGAAGAAAAATTAAAAACTGTTTCAAAGAGGGTAATGTTTGTGCTTTGTAAGTCTCTGAAGCTTAAACTTGCATTTGCCTTGACTTCCAGGTAGATCTGATTTTATCTTGGTTGTATTGATTTGCTTATTTTAATGGTAAGATAAAACTTTCCTTGAAAGGGTAGCTTAGGTAAATCAAAGCAACTCAATTGATTTTAGTGTTATGATGAGCTGTGCAAACTGAGAATCTGACCCAAAGCTGAGCATTTTATTACCTGTAACCTTTTTATTTTTATTTTTAATCAAAAATACTTATTTATATTTTGTCTAGATTTCTAATTAGGCAAAACAGCTGACAACCAGTGATGCCAGTGCTGTCTAATCATTATATACTACAGACAGCGAAACAAAAGATTTGTAATTTATTCCCATGACTCCCTGAATCTTAAATCTACAAGATGAAATGCTTAGATGCTGCAGTTGCTACAGTAGCTAAACATTCAAGGAGCATTTACTCTGTTAAATAATTTAAGTGGCTTGAGGAGGTTAATGAAAACACAGAAGAGCCTCAAGCTTCCTAAATAGAAGCTGGAGGGTGATTTTCAAAGGTAAAAATTACAAGATCTTAGATTTTGAGGAGGCAGTGTAAAGATCCCTTACCTGAGCTATTTCACAATAAATTAGAAAATAAGTATTGTCACCTTGTTTTAGCAGTTTGGATTTGTTTATTAACCCCCCAAAATATCAGCAAATTGTGAGGATATTTTTTCTGGGTAGTAAATTAAATAAGATACACAGCATAAAATGTAACATATATTATTAAAATAAAAATTCTCATCCTGCTTAGGTAGGTCCATAACCAAGAATGATGTGACCACCACCCTATTTTAGAAAGCTAATTGAGAAAGTTTTTTTGACTTCTGCTCAGTTTGAGACAGTGACTTGGAGTCAGCCTCTCTACTGGAATCCCGGCCGTACTGGTATTCTGAATTTTCCTTGGAAAAATATGAATCTCTGTCTAAACTACACTTCTACAGCAAATTTATTCAAATGATCTCTCTGTTCTTCAGTAAACTTGAAAGTGTAAATTCATAAGCATAGTGAAGGAATAAAAATGTTGCTGTGATTTCTCATAGAAACCAAATATGAGCTGCTGCCATGCCTACCAGCAAATGTGTGTGTATGAGGTTAGATACTTGTGAACTTCCTGCAATGAGCCAATGCAAAGACCAGACAGACCCAAGCAATGCTAAATAGAAGTGTGTTTTTACTCCTTTAAGAAATATTCTCATTCTTGGTATCTTTTGCTTCCTGGCTGAAGATGTCTTTCCATCGTATTCGTATTCAAATCTAAAATATTTATATGCGGATGTCTGAACATCACAGTATTTCTTTTTATAATTATGTTTACACTTTTTAATATATGGTTATAAAATGATCATCACCTATGTACCACAAAAATTGAATAAATTAAAAAAAATCGTAGATATTAAAGAAATTAAGAAATAGTAACAAGAATTTTTCTAAAGGGTTTTTATTTTTAACTGCGCATTTAGTTTTGACTGTGCATTTAGCCAAGATCTATTGATAAAATGATAGATTTTTCAGGTTAGGAATAAATATTCTATTGTAAAAATACAAAAGACAAAAATACAAAAAGACAAAATGTTTTTTGATTTTCTGCAAAATTATTTTGGAATCTCCCTGTTTGCATATATTTCATTAATGTTTATCTTAATCAGAAGTTTAAAAAAATATTTATAAATATTTAATGCTCAAAGCACTGCTGATGTTGTTGCTTTTGCCAAATTTTACCATATATATATATATATATATAAATTCATTAAATTGAAAGTATTAGTAAGTCCTTTGGAAAACTGATATATCTATAGTTTCATTTGATTGGGTTCTCCCTACTTTCCTACATTTTCTAACTAGACCAGCTTGGTTTCTCACTAATATTCTTTCCTCAGGTGAAGTTACCTCATTTTGTAAACCTAATTAATGCTGTAGGCAGAAACTAAGCAGGCTTCTCACCTGTAACTATTTTAAAAATACTTAAGTGAATGTTTTCCATTTCAGGGTCAGTTTGCATTCTGGATGAAGGCTCAGATCTGCTTTTTTTATACTTGCTGATTTACCCAGGCTGGCAATTACTACCTGCTTGGCATCCAGACTCACATCTCATATCTCACCATTTGTGCGGATGTTGCATGTCATCACTTCACTCTAATAAACATCTGAGATCTCAGCTTCCCTCAATTCCCAGCAACTGTGTAAACAAAAACGCAAAGGATAATCTTGAAAGGATGAAAAAAATAAAGAGGGGAAATAAACCCTTTCACCTGTGAAACCTCAGTCTGTGCTGCTCGAAGGAAATAGGTTTAGCTTGGCTCGTATTCATTTCTTAACTTACATCCCAAAATTGTCATGCATAATTTGATCCAAATGGATCGCTTTGGTTTCAGGAGGGGAAACAGCTCAAGTAACAGAAAAGAGTGAATCACCTGTAAGTTATTGAGAAGTCAGACTGCAGCTTGGGTCAAGGTTAGGGTAATTAGCTGGTCAGCCTGAACTGTGATTTGCCTGAGGAGAAACAAATTAATTTGGTTTCCACATTTTCAGCATGACCCTTGTTGCATTCTTCCTGGATCCAATGACCTCTTCTTTATGCATGACTGAAAAATATCTTTCCCACTGCTAAAATACTAATATTTCTTTCAAAGACAGTAGTGGGTATCAGCAGTCATGAATGTTTCTAATTTCTTGCCAATCTGCCCCAGTTTTCACACTTTTTATCATTGACATTGCAGACTAAGTCAGCTGTAACTAGATTATGCATGCCTTTTATTTTTCAGTTCCCCTTAATTTTCTCAGTACATACAGTAATCTGAGTTATTTGCTACAGCATATTGCCTGAACTTCTGTAAAACAAGCACATTTATTTGTGATTCTTTTCTCTTTCTCAACTATTTTTTCATATTGTATTTTTATATCTTGGATTTTTTTGTAGCTACATACATGTGTAAAAATTCTGTATGTAGGAACAGAGTAAAGACAACAGAATTTGGTAAAGACAACAGAATCTTTCAGCCGATCTCATTATTTCACCTTTGGCAGTGTCCAGAATGATCACACCAAAGGATTAAGTTCAGTCTAAACAGTCTATTCTATTTGGTTCACTAGATTACCAGGAAATTTCAAATTAAGATTATTTTTTAATGTGATTCTTTAGTCAGAATTTTCTTTGCATATACACATGTGCATGTGTGTATACACAACCTTTAAAGTTGTGAGGAAGCAGTAAAAAAGAAGATTAAGATTGTACCTCCTCTGGTCTGGAGCTTGGCACAGATCCTTTCCAGACATTCTTCCCAACCCAAATTATTCTGAAATTTTCAGGTAGTAATGATTCTCCTGATAGTTTCACAACAGTTGGCAATAATTTCTCTGCTAACTTCTGAATATCCCTGTTGGGTAGATCTTCATGCATTAGATACGGTAAAAAGACTTGTCAAGTATTTAAGGGTGGTATTCTTAGAATAAAATAGAATAAAAATATTCTGCTATGTTTTGTGTGAACTCTTATGCAAAAATGGCCTAAAATAATTCTAATTGTTTGTGAAACTGGAGACTTTGGCTCATATGGAATTTTTGCTAAAGGAGTGCAATTGTGGTATTAAAGAATAAATAGGTAATTTACAGCAACATGTGGGACTGGCTGTCACTGCCCAGAGATGGACCAGGGAGAACAACAGCTTGATTTAACTGTCAAAATCATGTTGTCTATCTAAACTAGATTAGCACAGAATTTGGGTGATACAGCTTTTTGCGTACATTTAATTGGGAAAAATAGAATTGACATTCACCAAAGGAAAACAAAATTCCTAGGCCATGCTGAGTAGGCCTGGTAGTCTATTAGAGAAATTAAAAGTTTGAAAAACCCAACATCCAGCAGGTGCTGTTTTCCCCTATGAAGAATCACACCAGTGCATCATTACTTCTACCTTGACTTCCAGCCCTTATACAATCACACAGGGTCCAGGAAAATATCCATAATGGACTTGCAGGATTTACTTCGGTTTAAAAAAACAGTAAATCCACAAAATACATTTGTGCATGTGGGACAAACTGTTGATTTGGGAGAAAAAGTTATTTAGACCTTCTGTAGAGAAAGATATCTGTTTCCCTATTAATCAGGCAGTACCCTCAAGTCAAGTCTAACCTTTCCAGATCATGCCCTGTGGTTACCACTGAACTGGCTTTTTATTTGCACAGTTCACTTCATTAGGATATGATACTTTGAGCTACCTTGAACTTTTACAAAGCAAGGGGCTTGTATATCAGCAAATCTCTGTCATTTTCAGCCCAGGATAAATCTATCTTGTTTCTGTTTGTTTTCTCTTAGTAAACAATCTGTCCTTTTCCATTTCACATTTTCCTGCCAAAAAATATATCGCAGTTTCTCAAATTAATGTTTAGGCAGAACTGCAGGGTGAATTCCTATCTTTCCCCTTGGGGGAAAACTTGTGAACACACAAATACATATATGCAACACACTATCAGCTGCAGCCTGAGGCTTAGCAGTAGCCAGTTTATATTGCTTCAGGACAGATTTTTTTGTAGAACATTATTATGCTATTTTTTATTGGTGACTTATGATAAAACAGTGTTTCTCTGACTCAATTTTTAATTTTTAAATAATTCATAAAGGCCTGAAAAACTGTCCAGCTTATCTGGCTTCAAATACTTTAATGTTGCCACTGAATTTGGAGAAAGCAATTCTTAGTTTGAAAGAAAATCAGGGAAAGCTAGTATGCTTACATTGTGATTATCAAAGCAAATTTAATATATATTTAGATTCTATGCCAGCCCATTCAGAAACATTTCAGCTTATTGTCAAATTTGCATGAGGCTACATTTGGACCTCATCTACAAGTCATTCAATTTTAGATTCAGCACTTAGCTTTAGGATAGGATGCACTAGGACAACATGAACTTTGTGATATTTATATGCCACAAAAATACACCAGGCACTTCAGAGATCAGGATAAATATGCAGTTTTATTCCTAAGGAATTTGGTGTCACAGACAACCTGTCTGGTACAAAGATATATCTTTCCTAAACCTTCTGGTTTTGATGAAGAGTTTAGGCTTTTTTGCTCAGCTTACCGCAATGCTGTGACACAGAGCAGTTTCCATGCCCAAATGGGAGAGCCACACCAGTACAGCAACTGAATTATCAGCCAGGCTGCCCTGCCTCAGGAGATCATGACTGATACCATCATCAGCCCAATCAGCCTGCTCTAGGTGATTGCACTTGAGCAGGAGAGTCAGACCTCCAGAGGTGTTTTCCAACCTTGAGTAGTGCTCGTGTTCTACATGGCATGTACTCCTCATGCAGATTTGGTCAATATTTTAATTAAGGAGATACATGAAGTAATATCAGGTGAGTACCAGGAAATTTTGCAGAACATCAAACTCAAAAGGAATGCAGGGGAAGTGAAGGCCAGGATTAACTCCAGCATGATCTTGAGAAACTGGAGAAATAAACTATCAACAAGATAAATTTAAATGGATAATGTTCTATACTTAGTTAAAAAAAAAAAAAAAAAAAAAAAAAAAAAAAAGTAAGACCCAGTTTAAAACTGGCAAATAACTGGCAAATAATTGACTTGAGAGCAGCCCTACAGGAAAGTGATTGGCATATAGTAGGCTTCAAGCTAGCTGTGAAAAAAAATGCTATTTCTAATTGTTAGTATGAGTCTCACTGAAACATAGAAAGCAGTTGAGCTTTTCTATTTAACATTAGTGCATCTTAAGCCTAGTGCTACTGCTGTAAGCTGCTATTTATAAGCTGTATAAACATAAAATGGAGAGAAGCTGAAAGAATTGTACTGGTTTAGTATATAAGGGTGAAGGTTAAACATGGGATATTAGATTAGTAATGTCTATGTCTTACGTAAGTAACTGAGTTTCAGAACAAAGACAAATTTAGATTAACAATGTATATTGTTGCAAAATGGTACTACAATCTGGAAAAAACATCTGATAGAATTTTGAGAATCTTTGTGACTAATCGGTTTGGAGGCCTTTTTTCTGATGTTCAGTTTTTCCTCAGAGCTTAGATTATTGTTAGATTATTGTTTTTTAGCAGTAGAATGAAGGACTAGATGTAGTAAGTCCTCAATAAGAGTATGTTCTAAATAATATTCACAAATTTACTTTCATTCCTGCAGTTCAATTAAAAAAAAAAAAAAAAGCAAACTTAATTTTTCCAGTGAGTTAACACTTTAAAAAACTTAGTTTTATTTACTGTTGTTTTTAAAAAGAGTAAAAATGAATTAGAGAAAAATATTTTCACTTATGACAAGGCTCACTTTCATTTAAGGATGGATGATTTGCAAAGAATATGTTTGGTTTTTGTTTAGTAACTGAAGACAGAGAACACTGCATTTACATTACAAATGATAGAAAATTCATTGATGACTTACAGTTTTTAGTTCCTTCTCTCTAAGTTCACTTAAAGCAGTATCAATTCTATTACCTTGTCTGAATAATGAACAAATATATGTTTAAATCCATTCATATGGATGGGCAAAAAGCATGAAAGCTATTTTCAAATGGTGAGTGTAAGAAACCTAAACATATCCATATTTTTACAGCACACATTTGAATATTTACATATCTGCTAGAGTTCAGTTGTTGAAGGGTTTGTAAGCTGTGTGTAAATGCATGTTTCTATTGCATATTCCTCCCTTTATATTTTTTATTCAAAATCTTCCCCAGTAGTATAGGTCTTTTAAAATAACTACTTTTAAAAAGGCTGAAATGTGGAGGAAAAAAAAAAAAAGAGTTATGAGGATAATGATTGCAATGGGTCAGAGTATGTTCATGTGACACTGATGGAAACAGAAGCATTGCTGGACATGTCAATATAGAGGTAAACAAAATCTGACAAGGAGACAGATCCTGCTAACAACAAGAGATAAAATGTTCTTCTATTTTGTGTCTGCTTGCTGTGGTTAGCATCACAAGTACAGAACAACTGATTCTCTCAGATTAATTAATCTAGTGGGAAGACTCATAGAATACATTTGTTCAAAGTAACATCTGTTTTAGGTTACTTACTCTGTCCTCTGTTTAATTTCTCATAATTTTTTCTTTTTTGGTTTTTGTCAGCATTTGCCTAAATTTACTTAGACAATAAAGATGTCATGTTCTTATGTTTGTTGAGTGAAGGCCTTTTCCAGAGGACAGTTCTCTAATTATCTGCACTGTGTACTCTATTTTGTTTATAAAAATGTATCCAGTGGCAATATGTTTCCTCAACATAAGAATTCTTTTCTGCTCTTGGTATGGCTAAGTAATGTTTGTGAATTGTTTATTTGATTCTTGATTTTCCCTCGCTAATTGATGAATACATTTGTTCACTAATGAAATGTGTTCATTACATTACAGATAGTTGAATAATATTAAGAAAGATCTGCAATATTTTCTTCTTTTAACTTTTTATCATTGTTAACTCTCTTATCTCACCTAATTTGACATCCCATTTTACTCGTCACCTGATCCACATTAATTTCTCTTCAATATGAATCACATAATCATTGG
>WEIU01000976.1:9739-20131 GCA_013389925.1 Aegithalos caudatus | reverse complement strand
AGCCTTCTGATCTTTGTAACTACTGGAGTCAGAACTCATAATTTTCATGTCCCTCCGTGACAAATGGTGACACTTTTCTTCTTCCCCTATTCTTCTTCCCTTTTCCTCCTCTCTTTTCCTCCTCTCTGTCGTCTTCTGTGTTCTTCCTCCTCCTCCTTCCCTTTCCGCTTGTTCTTCCGCTTGTTCTTTTCTTTTGTTATTGTTTCTAACAAGCTAACCTGAAAACTAACAACATGTTGATTAAATGTGTCTCATGAGAGTTCCTTCCCAATTTCTCCAGTGAATTTGTAACTGAACCAAGTAGTAGTACTGAGTGGACAGCTGAAGGAGTTGAAACACCTCTTTCACCCCAAAACAGGCACTATTCAAACAGGACATTTGCATCTGGCCGTGCCATTAGGGTTATGTCTTCTGAGACTCTGGTCTTTCCCTTTAGTCAGTGGCCTCCGGATGGTGGCTGCCAGTGGGTAGTAACTGTGTCAATATTGCTGACGTTTTGCTGCACAGACATGAAGCAGCTGATAGTGAGAAAAATATGCCACCATCATAGTTTATCTTTGTTTCAATAACCTAGAGGCACAAGGTCCTCTGATATTGCTGATGTACTGTACCATCTTGTACATATCTCCTAAAGTTAGCCTGAAAATTACTTCACTTCTGCATGGTCATGTACTCTAAATGAAATAAAAGCATAGCTGAACATGGATGGAGCTTCTAAAGCACACTGTAGACCCATTTGTTTGTTGGCAAGTCTTTGCAGCTCTTATGACTGAAATGCAATGAGTGCTTTTCCTTGCTATTCCAGCTAAACTCCAAGTAGATTTTTTTTTTTTTTTCTTTGCCTCCTCTCCTTTTTCTTGCTTTCTGTGTAGGATAGGTGGGTCATGATATATGCTGCATACTGTGGTATAAGAAGATTTGATACATTTTGTTGGAGTCTTGGAACATGCACAGTATTTATTTTATGTAATTCTTAATCCACCGGGAGTCACCAGGTGTTTTTTCAGATGGGTAGATTCCGTTTATAACCCCACTCCCTGCATGTTTTTGTATTCCTAGTTGCTGCTGAAGAAAAATTTTAATCTGAAATGTTTAGAAACAGTGTCCTGCAAAACTAAATTGGTACTTACAAAAAAGAAGGTGGGGGGTGGAGGAAAGGATATGAAAATGTCAGGCTTGATTCCTTAGCTTATGTCTCTGTCTTTGTATGTAGAGGATGTGATGGTGTTGAGTAGCTGCTCTTTGAACAGTTAAGAAGAGTGATGATTTTCTGTTTATGAATGAGTTTTTCTCATATATATCTTTGTGTAATATGTGAATTGTACATGTAAAAGTTGGGCAGTGTTATCCTGCCTCTACTCTTTTCTAGCTCTTCCAAGAAATCAGATTGATTTGAGAGTTGAGTTTTCACACTGAGTTAGTTTAGGGTCAGCACGGAGAAGTATAGAGCTGTCAGACTTATATGGTCTAAATTTAAAAAATGGTTTGACCTTTTACTTCAGAAAGATTGTAGACTCTAATCTATTTTATGTTCATGCTTTGGGGTTTTTTAAGCTCAAGTAGTGAGCTTTTCATTTTTCTTGCCTTTAGCTGAAATTTTGACAATCTCTACAAAATCTGCAAATAAAACTAGGGGGTTGTGTGTCTGTGTGTGTGACTAGTATCCCTGGCTGACACAGAACTTCCAAGATATCAGCATTGTTACAGCAGTGAAAATTGCTATTCCTTGATTATATTGAATATTCTGGCAAGGGGGAAGCATTTCTGTTTGGTTTGGCTAATCTGCTCTTTCTCAGGGTCGAGTCATGGATTTGGAAGGCAAAGTCCGCAGGGCAGCAGCAGAGAGGGGTGCTGTGGAGCAAAAAAAGAATGAATTCCAAGGGGAGCTAGAGAAGCAGCGACAGCAGATTGACAAAATCCAGTCCTTGCACAGCTTTCAGATGGAAAATGCCAACAGAGTACATCAGGAAGAGAAGGTAGGGCATTTCCTAGCCATGGTTTTCTGGGAGACAGTGGTTTACCAAGACGTATGCTACAACTGAAAGTGATACTCATATGTTGCAGCTTACAGTCAATGTTGGTGTGGCAAAATGTTTTATGATTATGTGATATTAAGAAAATGGACCTTGAATGGACATTTTAGCATTTGTTATATAACTTTGAAATACTAGAAGCTGCAAGTAACAGCAGTTCTGAATAAAACTCTCATCCTCTCTATAAATCATTACTCTGCTTGGATTGTCCCTTCGCTTTCTTTCCTAAGTAGTGATGCTTTAAAATTTAAGAAAAAGAGGAAAATGTACCAAGAGATATATTCCCAAATATACTTGTAAGTGTAAATTGTTGACATTTATTTCTAAATGCATTACAAATTCCATGGCATCTTGGCTTTCTGCTCCAAAACTCAGTAGTATTGGGAAAATATAAGAAGGTAAGACTTCCATGGCAATGCTCCTGACAGTTCAGCTTTGCTAGGGGGATGGTATTCCTTTGTGAAGAATGTGAACAAAGCTACTTAAATAGCAGTGTGTATGATTCCTGCCATGTAGTATCTTGCAAACTGGTTTGCTGTATATTTTCCTTGTGTTGCTGATACCACATTGGGTGCAGTTGTTAATCAGTAATGCCGCTTTTCTCCCTATTAGACAAAATATTTAGTTGAGAGTATTCAATTGCTTCTCCCACAGAATCTCTTGACTGAAGTTTATACATCAGCTTTCCAGGACTATTAAGTTCAGCAGGCTGAACAGACACATCTTACGATGGTAATAGGTACTCTTCAGGTGGAAGGTTCTCTGTGAGGGAATCGTTTGTTCCTCAAAATGTGCTGCCTGAGCAAAATATCACCAGATTAATCTTTGAAGAACTTGGAAGAACAAAAATTGAGTAAAAATGGAAGGTAGAATGTGCACATAAATGTCATATTAATTTATTTTGAAATAATCTTTACCCCAAGTCTTCAAGGAAATAGTAAACCAATTCTTTTTACCTCTTTTGAGACAAATAGTTTCCTTGATAATTTCTCTCTTCTTTGTGTTCAGCCTTTGCATATACTTTAAAAAAGATGAGGTATAGTTTGTCTTTATTTATTTTTTTTAATGTATGCATTTTTAAAAAAGATATCTCAGAATATTCAGACAGGATTCAAGTGAGTAATCAATCTTGTCACTTCTGCCTCCTATTATTGGGTGTTGCTACTGAATGCTGTGGCATTTTCTTGCATTCTGCTTTGGTCCTGCAGAGAGTGAAAACACATGCATGAGTGAAAAAAAAATTCAAAAGTAAGAAAAGGGCAAATGTATTATGCTTCCTTTCCATAAATAGGTATCACCAGAGATTCTAAAAGGCACAGAAACTGTAAGGGCTACAGCACAGGCTAGGAAGATAGGCTGATGTTGAGAAGACCTCATTCAGGTGTTTTAAGGAAGTTTAGTGAATGAAATGTTGCTTCTGCCAAGCATGATGTGCCACCTTTTTGCTTCAAATTTCTGGCGTCACATGAATGGTATGTGGCACCGCACAATCCACTTTCCTTGTGGTGTTTTTCAGTCTAGAGGACATAGAGGAACTGTTCATAAAATGTGGCATCCATACCAGGAGAAGTAATGAAAAGTATTTTAGAGAACTAGAACTGTTCTTGGACATGAGGTGGAATGTGGTGTCTGAGGAAGTGTCAAAGTGGCTTCTGGAAAAGAAAATCTTTCTTTTGAAGTATCTTGGAGTTTTCCTCTGAAAGAGTTGGTGATAAAGGTGAGGGAAACAAATGAACACATTCACAACTGCAGTTGCAATGGCTTGTAGAGGTGTTATTCAGCCGTGTGGTAGGACAGTGGTATTGCAATGGTGAATGACAGCAAAAGTTACAAAGCAGTTTAGAAATATACTGGGTTAATTGTTGTACTGTGGGGAGGTCACCGGTGGTCTTCTGGAGTGTTGTGAAAGGCACAGAGAGGAGAACAAAGGTCACCAAAGCTGTGCAGTAATTTTTCTACAGGAATTCAGAATGTGATTTACAGGCTGGACAAGAGTCATCAGAGGAGAGCCATCACAGTCATCTCAAGGATTCCAAATTTCCAGTTACAGAAAACGTTTGTGGCTGGGAGAAACAAGGCAGAGTCCTGCATTCACTGATGTGCTTCTAATGCCATCATCAAGTCATCATTCAGTCTGAGCAGAAGATAGTGCTCTTCATGTAATAGGTGGTGAAGCCACAAGTGCATGGCATCCATAATACCCAGTTACAGTGGGCCTGTGTAGGTTAAAAAGCAACTGGAAAACCTTGGACAAAGACCTAACCCACCAGTACCAAGGTGTTTGTTCTAAGTGTTCCTCAGACAGAAGAAGCTGCTGCTTAGAAAACACTGTGCTTTATGGCTGCCTTGGAATTTATTTGGCTTTTAGTGTTAGAGGTAGGATGCTGGGAAAGGTGGATGTTGGGGCCAATCTAGTAGGAATTCTTTCCTCCTAAGTGCTTTTCCCTCTATCACCCTAAAATGGAGTCATTCAGTAATGGAATAGTCTATGAAGCTTGCTTTTTTTGAACCCCAGGAACTGGTGCCCTAGGAAAGTGTGCTTTGGACTGATTTCCTGTCCTTCTGCATTTTGTGACTGGAGAAGAGCATTTGTCTCACTCAGGAGCCTGAAGTGGCAGGGTGAGCATGTATATGCCTGTGCACCATTTTGCATCAAATTCAAAATTTACTTTTCTTTTGACACACAAACAAATATCCTGCAGAGATGATGTTTGGTTTCCATCTCTGATTTAAGAGTAGGGAGAGCTGTCTTGCTGGAAAGCTGTGCATTTTTCAGAAGAAGACATCAGACAAGTTGGCATGGATTCATCCACTGCGATTCAGGGATGCCTCTGATGAGGTCTCCTCACTAATGACCTTTATTGGGAGAAGCTGTCTAGCATCAGAGGTTATTCTGCAGAGGTATGTGGAATATTGTTGCAGTGTGTGGCAGCAGTAACCATTGTATCCAGGGGGGTTCAGCTGCCGGCAGGGGAACAGATGAGCCCAGCCTCCTTTTAAGCTGGTTTTATTTCCCTGCTCAGGGCCAGGGAGAGAGGTGGTGGCCGGGAACTGAGAGCCCAGAGAGCCCAAGAGCCAAAGAGAGGGGCTAGGGACAGGGTCGTGGGTTTTATCGGGTATTCCAGGGGAGTCCTCCACCAGGGGAGGAGTCTTAGGGTTTGGGTCAAGGGGGGAGATAACAAGGGCACTAGGGTCAGATTTCAGCCCCCTCAGAATGGGAGGATTACTACAGAATATAAGAAAAGGCAGTTTTCGAGTGCTTTTTTGTGTGTGTGTCTGTAACTATTTAGAAATATGTTTTGTATGTTCATATCTTGTATACACACAAATATCCTTGTTTTTTGGCTCCATGGATTGCAGTAGGATCTGGGATTCCTGGGAGGCAAGTAATGAATTCACCCTTTCTGGTTATGGGAAGCTTCTTCCTTGAACTGAACTTTATTTACTGTGTGAGGATTAGTAGCTAGTAAGAAAGAATGAATGCAAATCCAAATCCTGAGACTCTCAACTCGTTTTACAAGCATTTTACAAACTCTATAACTAACTAGAGATCTTCAAATTGTAAATGAGATTTTTGCATAGTTCTTGCTGTTCTTAAAAATTAAAATGCTTTCAGCAACTGTGTAGGAATGATTGGTCCATCTCAAACCTTCCGCTTTTTCAGGAAGAAATTATGGTTCGTCTGGCTGTAGAAGAAACTTATATACGAGGCATACTTACACAATCTGGACTTCCAAATGAAAGCAACTCACAATATTTAAGACCCATGATAATTGCAGTTCATCTCTGCTCACTGTGTCTTTACTACTCTGCTGATAAAATACAGAATAATTATAGTACTGATTTACTTTCATACCAAACCAAAACACCAGTAAGGTATCTGCCCAGTTAAAGTCATTGTCACTACCAGTGCAGTAATCACTTTGAGTTAAATATGCCTTTTTTTTGTAGTACAGCTGTCTCTGTGCCACTTGAAGGATGGGGGCATAGAAGGTAGGTAGTCTGAGCCTGTTATATTGTGTGGGCTTACCATTCACTGGGGCAGTGTAGTTCTCAAAAATTGCTCTTGTAATTATTTTCTTAGGTCTGAGTATGTATAAGACACTACTGTCACCAGTCTACTTTTAAAAAACCTGCTTGAATTTTTAAGGATTAGTGTAGATTTAGGAAATGGCTTTTGGAAATCCACAGAGAAATAGAATGATGAGATCAAGTAATCTTACAATGAACACTTGATAAAAACAGTTCAGGAGTGCAAAGGGGCTGTTTCTAATCTGTAAGGAATTTTGTAAAGAACAATATTCTCTGTGGTTGTTATTCAGGACTCATAGCTTCTGGGATCTACAGAGCCTCATGAGTCCCTTTGAAGAGCATAACAGGACAACAATATGTTTAATATCTCTTAAGCATGAGTATGATTTTGTAGTTGGTAATTTTCTTTGGATTTACATAAATCATCTCCAACCCAAATCTTGTTTTACTGACAAGGGCCAAGATTTGTACATTCTATGTCAAGAATGTCACTGTCATGTTGCTCAATATCTTTTAACACTGGCCACAGCTGCTCTTTGGTCCCCACTCTCTAGGAAAATTTCAATTCCCAGCACATTCTTCTGACACAAAGTACCTATTGGTATGCAGGGAGTCAACTCCATTCAGAAAGAATTACAGTAGTCTGTAGGAGAGAGTAAAAAGGTACCTTTTCCTTTTCACTGAAGGTTATATGTGTTTTGTTTTTTGGTTTGGTTTTTTTTTCAACCCAAACAATGTTGAGTCATCTAGTTTTGGAAAAGCTTTGAGGTAAGGAAGCACTTGCCTCATGTCCCATATTTGCCATAGCACAGCATTACTAATTTAGCAAGAGAATCAGTATGCTTCCTCATAACTGGTACAGCAGAAGTCTGGAAGATCACTTGTGTTCAGAATGCATCTTCACATGGTGGGAAGGAAAAAAAAAGGATGGTCTGAGGCTAGCTGAGCTAGACAGAAGGAATTCAGAGTATATGTATTTTAAAGTTAATTATTGGAATGGTGGTTTTGAAGGCAGAACTGCACTATGTCATGGTGTACATGCCCTTGTGACATGGTATCTGTTCAAAACAGAATCTAGATTGCTTTTAGCACAGGCTGTGAAACAAGGTTGAATCTCAGATCTTTCACAGAACCACTCTGTAGAAACAGAGATGGTTGTTTTGGGTTTGGGTTTTGTTGGGTGCATGGATTGTTCATTTGGTAGTTGGTTGATTGGTTTTTGTTTGGGATTCTTTTGTTGATTGGATAGGGTTTTTTATGTTTATTGAGGAAAAGTGCAATTCCTGAAAGGAATTCAATTTATGGAGAACTAGATTTAAAAGAACAATATCTCCTCCATTTTAAAAGAGCTTGAAATTTATTGTAAGGCTTACTTCAATTGATGTGCCTCCACTGAAGTATGCAACACAATGACTAACCTTTAAGAGAAATATTTCCTTAAAAATCTTATTTATGAACTTTTCCCCCACACACTAATGCAGTTTAGCTGTTAGTCTTTTGTCCTGGAACCAAAAAGCCTTTTTGTGGCTAGTTGTCATGTTTTAACACCAGCTGGCAACTAAATACCATGCAGCCACTTACTCACTCCCCACATCTCCTCTAGATTTTTGAAGAAAACTCTGTTGAGATAAAATCAGTTTGATAACTGAGAGGAATTAAAGCACAAGAGAAACACGACATACACAATCCAGTTGCTCAGCACCTCCTGAATGATGTCCGGCTTGTCTCCCAGCTGCTCTTGCTGCCTCCTAGCCAACTCCCCTACTTTATGTCCCAACGTTCTATGGTATGGAATGTCCCTTTGGCCGGTTGGGGACACCTGACTTCTTCCGGGTTTCTTGTGCACCTGCTGGCTGGCAGAGCGTGTGGAACAGGAAAACCCTTGCCTTAGTGTAAGCACTACTGAGCAGTAACTAAAGCATGAGAGTGTTGCCAGCATTATTCTCATGCTAATGCCCGCATAGTAGTGGGGGGTTGTGGGAGTGTGCAAGACAGAACTGCTCTTCTTCTTCTTCACTGGAGGGACTTAAATCAGTTTAAGTTAATCATGAAATAAATGCCCTGCTTTTCCCTGATTATTTATTAAAATGTCTGTTTCTGCATGTATGAATCTTACCTTCCTGTCTTGCGTTATTTGCAGTTGGTTTTGTTCTTACCAGCTGAGTTACTGATCCAGTGGCTTATCTTTTTCTCCTTGGTGCTATAATTATGAATGCAAAGCCCATTTTTTTTAAGTTTTAGTGTGTATACATATCAAACTATTTCCTTTCTTTTTTTCTGTTGCAATATCTCCTTATGCTTTTGCATACATCACATACAGGTCACATACAGTCAGTGTTAGAAAGATATGTCGGTTCAGTGTGCATGGGTTAGCTTAATTCTTGATAGTAGCAAATGCTGGAGGAGTTATTGTAGTAATTCCTCCAGGGAGCATATGTACAGAGAATACTGTTTGACATTATTCAAATCAAATGCATTTGTAAAGTTTGAAGTATGTCTCAAAACAAAGACTTCAAATAATCTATCTCAGAGTTTTCTCATGCGTATTTCTGGGTTATGTTTTATTATTTTTAAACAGTAACTTTAACTTTGTATTTCTTAAGTGGAATAAGATTTAATTAGATTGAAAGGAAAGGAAAGGAAAGGAAAGGAAAGGAAAGGAAAGGAAAGGAAAGGAAAGGAAAGGAAAGGAAAGGAAAGGAAAGGAAAGGAAAGGAAAGGAAAGGAAAGGAAAGGAAAGGAAAGGAAAGGAAAGGAAAGGAAAGGAAAGGAAAGGAAAGGAAAGGAAAGGAAAGGAAAGGAAAGGAAAGGAAAGGAAAGGANGGAGAGGAGAGGAGGAAAATGTTCTGTTGTGAATAGTAAACAAGTCTTTGACAGCTGCCATTAAAAAATCTGTTGTACAGCTGGAGCAATTTGTTTTCCACACTGTGACTTTTGAGTTTCAGTGTTTGAAGCCCTGCTGTCCACAGCATTGTCTTCAATCAGAAGACTGGGTTTCTTCCTCTTTGATAGTCATAAGGGCTTCTGTGCAAACATGTTTACAAATAGAACAGCTGGTTCTATATCACAGAGTTACTGTGTCACAGAATATAACATTTTGATAGGGTGATTTTCAAAAAGCTGGGGTTTTTGCTCCTGGGGATTATAGCTATTGTGTTATGGGCTGGATAAGTTTAAAATGTGAATTTCTTTCTAGAACTGAGTGCTCAGCATGTGTCTGCTGAGTGCTTCCCAGCAGTTTTCATTTTCTGCATAAAACCCCAAGAGTAAGTAATGTTTGCTTCATTTATAGCCATAAGGTGAAAATCAAATCACTTGAATGATAGACGGAAGAATGGAAGGCCTGATGTTATTGACTTAGTCAGGTTGGAAGCTGGCAGTTGCAGTACTGTGCTGTAAATTATTAAGTGATATTTGCTGCTTAAGTTAAGCAGCTAACTAGAATTTAACAGGTTTTTGCTTGGACTTTTGCCCACACATTCAAGGAGATGTATGTGGCATTCCCAGAAGGAAGTTTTATATGCAATCCAGAAGACCAAGGCAGACTTCTTTTTTTGCCCTGATGTGATTCAAAGATAATTTTTAATATGAAAGTAATTTTTTTCACTTCAGCTAATAACAGTTATTATTGTCCTAATGTACAAAACATGTAGCACTTGTATGTTTTACTGTCACATAAGTGATCCTGGCATTTAGGAGTTTCATTCTAAGGAACACCTGCCCCTCCTGCCAAACGCCCATTCCCTCCCACTCCTTCCCCCCTCCTCCCCAAGAAAAAGAACCAAAACTGACAAAGCCCCACAAAAACCTGTAAGAACATAAAATTATAAAATTGCTCTATAATACAGATTTTTCTAGTCTGCTGACAGTTTCAGGTAATGTCCAATGCTGTATTATCCTGAAGGTGATAATCCTGGAACAACCTGTCCACACGTTAGCAAAATTTGGAATTTCCACTGAAACATTAACTTCCTTTCCACAATAAACCAGTGAAAACAAATTAATTTTTTATTTACCTGTCTTACCTGAGAAAGAAGAGGGAGAGATATTAAACAATACTACATATAAATTGTTACTAGTTTTTGAGTTTCTTTTTGCTTTTTAATAAAGGAGCATGGTATTTTTTCTTGACGTTTCACAATGGTGTTCACAGAACAGCTGTGCATATAGAATGGTGTAGAAATACTTAGCAACAGCTGAATGATCTCCTCTGAGAAGTGGGACTCTTTAAAGGGTCCTTCAAAGACAAGTCTACTACTCTGCTGAGTGCTAGCCCACTCAGATTTATTGAATGCTGCACTTCATGTAATCAGCTGGCTCTTATTAC
>WEIU01000917.1:19978-30620 GCA_013389925.1 Aegithalos caudatus | reverse complement strand
AACAAAAAACTAAAAAAAAACCCCTAGATCTACACTAAGAAAAATTACAGAATTTAGCTAGCATTTCAGCATTTGCATATGCACTGCCCAAGCCTGATTAGTGCTGGCCACTTCTTCCAAGGCTTATGAAGTTTGTTACATATTTTTTCAACTGGCTTTTGATTTGTGACTTTTGCTCAGGTGCCTGTGGACTTTGTAGAAATGCAGTATACATTCTTCAATTCATCAAGCTCTGAAATATGTTATATAACCTAATGGCAGAGAAGTTGCATCACTAAACCTTTCTATGTAGAAATCTTTGTTCTTCCTTTCCTACCTGCCTTTGTCGCAAAACTGAGTTGTTGCTTTCCAAATATTCAAGGGCAGCTACCATGTGTTCAAATTTCCAAGCACAATGGCAGTTTTTAAATGATGCTTAAACAATTTGTAGCTTCTTACACTCATCCATCATACCAAGAGAGACACATTGTCATAATCACTTTCAATATCCTTAATGGATTAAGTTTCCTTCTTGAAAACTGAAGAATGAGCTTACTTGACCACATCATTCTCTGAGTACAAATACAACTCTTGATTTCATTCTGTCTCAGAAGCAAAATGGGATTTCTTAAACCATAAAATCCTCTAATCTGAATTACTTCAGTCTTGAAGAATTTAATATTGTTCCCATCATACTAACAACTGGGCATTATTTTATGACTAGGAGATTATTTTTTAAACTTTCCCTAGGTGAACCTGGGCAAATAATATGTCTTCTTGATATTCTACTTTGATGCACTGAAATCAGCCCAAAATTGTCTTGATACAAAGTTCAGTTTATGCTGTCAAAGTTAGGCATTTTTTCCTTGTTACCTGACCGGTATAGGATTGGCCTTGTTTCACCTCTTCCTTTGTGATTTATTTGGAACCCTCATGAAGTATTTGGCACCCCTTCAAAAAGGCAAAAAAACCCTGTAGGATGTTGACAGACACTCTATTCTCTCAGGTTATGAGTTGCTTTCATCCCCATCTGATATTTTTTGCCACCAGAAATTATTTTTCTGAACATAAAACATCCTGTTGCTGGAGTTTTGATGATATTCAATGTAGGTATTTCAAAGTACTCAACAATGGCTTCTCCACAATGATTTTCAAGGCCCTGTAACCAGATTGCATATCCTGCTTGTGCCTGGAAGCTGAAAAACTAGATTTTTTTTTTTTCTTTAAAGAATCATACCTAGTAGTTGTTTCTCTGCCTAAACTTTTGATTGTTCTGTGCTTGTTATTATTCCACTAGCCAATCATGACAGCTTGGTCTCTTTAGAAAGCATAATTTTGTAGCTTCAGGTGATTCAGATGCCTAAATATTAGGAAATAAGAGTAAATGTTATAAAAAATATTTCTTGCCAAAGAATCAATACAGAGAACAACATTCTGGTCAATCTCATTTTCAACCTATTTAAAATTATGGAGTTTATTTGTGAGCACATAAAAGCAACTGGGAATACTTAGCAAGAATTTGAAAAAGATCTGTCTTCTTTGATAAAATGCATAAATTTTAAAATTATTTGAAAGTGTATTTAATTCATTTGGACTTTAACAAGGTTTTAAACACTATTTCCCCACATCAAAATTGTGACTTTATAGTCAGAGTGGTTATTCCACTAGGTGTGTAAAAAAAATTGATTATATTAAAATGGATTAGAAGCTGTGTTATTCATGGAGGGCAGTAACAAGTGGAGTTTTGTAAGAGTCTGTCTCTAGACCTTCTGTAGATACCATCTTCACTGGCCACAACAGAAGGGACAATGTGGTGGACTTTTCAATCTTGATACCGACCAAGTAATGGAAAAAACAAGCTGATATACTTCACAGCAGAAGGGATATTTGAAAGGACCTAGAGAAACTATGGGAGGACTGGGTTGAGAGTAACTTCCTGAGGTTAAACAAAACAAATGAAAGATCCCATATTTGGGAAGTAATAGCCCTTGCAGTAACACAGTCTTCTCATTTAGCTTAGGGAAGATGGCTTTGGAGCAGACCTAAAAGTTCCCTTTTTGTACACATGGGTAGGATTTTCAGAACACAAAGACAGATTCTTCTCAGTGCTGTGTGATGAGAACTGAGACAAGCTGAAAGAAAAAGTGTTCCGACTGAATGTAAAAGAAAAAATTTTCACCCCCAAGGAGAGCCCACCCATGGAGCAGGTTGTTCAGAGGCTGAGCAGTCTCCCTCCCTGGACATTTTTAAGACTTAAATGTAGAGTTGCATGATCAGATTTCACAGATGACCCTTATTTGTAGACTGGAATGGAGAACTCCTGAGATCCCTGCCAAACTAAATTTTCCTATGATCGATGCTATGAAGATCCCACCTTCTGTAAAGGTAGAAAGTTGCTCAGTTCTCTTCAACTGTTTTTTCAGCTATTTCATTATTCTGTTCCTAATAGACCTTCAGGGCTATTCTTGGCTCGGTCCTGAATAAATCATTCCAGTTTGCTGACACTTTCTCATGCAAAATAATCATCTGTAATCACGCTGTTACATAAAAGATCAAATTTTAGGCCTTGAATGAACCTTGTGCCAACAGAACCTAAAAAGTGTTTCAGATGACTGGCAAAATAAACAAACAAAAGAATATTGAGTCATGGGTCTAAACTCTTAGTGCTGTTTAGGTATCCTAGGCTTTCCCAGCTGACATCTTACTATGCTCCAGACAGGCACAGCTCTGCAACAATCCTGTCTGCTGGTCCTATGCCTTAGATGCCCTGTACTACTCACCTGTGCTTGCTCAAATAAATCAAACTCTAGTTCTTATGAATGATAACTGGAGCTTTGACATATTTTTATGAATTTGAACACCTGGCTCTATTTACTAAATTGACGTGCCTCTAAGTGCAGTTTAATCAGAGAATTTTCAGAGGATCAAGGTCTCATTACGGCAATATTCATATAGTAGAGTCAAATCCCAAGTATCTAAAATTTTTTTGTATATTAATTGTTCTTTATTATGGAATTTTCTAACATCACATTTTTATGTTTAAATGAGTGATGAGGAGGGAATGAGACTTGCTGTGCATCTTCATATTATACTATTTTTTTCAGAACTATGGGAATTTTTTCCTAAGGCTATGTTTGCACTCAGTATGGGGCACATGCAGAGAGCTTGCACCTGTCATCTAAATTGCTTTCAAAGCCCAAGTGACCACTAGGCTATGTGGAAGCAGTATTTCAATGCAGTGAGAGCATTGGGTAATGCGTTGACACTATAAATCACCTTGAATCTGCAGCCAGCATAGTTCCCTTTCTGTGATATAAGCAGCAGAACAGAGATGGGAAAAATAGATGTTTTCTGAGATGTTACTGATGCTCGTGTCACAGCAACAAAAACCACAGGATTAAAAAAATATACAGTGAAAGATTTTAAATTAATTTTATGTGCAAAAGCCAGATCTGGAAATGAAAAAAAAAGGCTCTCTGGATGAAAAACAACAGAATCTAGAGTTGACACTCTGGTCCATGTGCTTTGTAATTCAATAAGGTGGATCAGAAAATATTTAAATATTGTTAAAAGAAGTAAGAGGATTTCCATGCACGTTTCAATCACAAGGTTAAAATTATCTTCTAGCATTACCAGATGATATTGACATGCTTAAATGAATCCAGAAGAGAGCCACCAAAAATGAACAAGTAATACAAAGTACAAGAGTTAAAGACATTTAGATTTCACATATACAATCACAGAAAATCAACGTTTGTTCAACTTTGTACACTCCCAGTCTTACTACTCACCAAACCAGATTCAACATGGGGAAATCAGTTTAATTTATTGCAAATCAAACTGGAGTAGGGCAATGAGAAATAAAAGTCTAAATGTTAAAACACCCTAGCCTCACCCCTCCTTTTTTAAATTCACTCCTGAATTCTCTTATCTCCTCCTTCCCTGCAGCACTACAGGGGGACAGGGAATGGGGGAAGTTCATCACATTTTGTCTCTGCTGATCCTTCCTCCTCAGAGGAAGGACTGATCACACTCTTCTGCTGTTTTAGCATAGGATCCCCCACACATGAGACAATCCTTCACAGAGTTCTCTAACATGAGTCCTTCCCAAGGGCTGCAGTTCTTCAGAAGCTGTCCCAGTGTGCGTGTGTCCCATGGGGTGCAGTCACTGAGGAACAGGCTGCTGCTGTCCTCTGGGTTTGTCTGCCTGGGTCCACAGATCCTGTCAGGACTACATAGGGACACAGCCTTCTTCAGGCACCCACATGCTCCAGTATAAGGTATTCCATTGTCAACAGGTGGATTTCTCCTCCACCATAGACCTCCATGGCCTTCACCATGTGCTGCTGGAGCAGCTCCTTCTTCTTCACTGACCTAGGTGTCTGCAGGGATGTTTCTCTCACATGTTCTCACTTCTCTGTCAGGGGCCTCAATGCAGCAGAGGTTTTTTCTCCTTGTGTCACTGTGATCTGAGTGGCACTACCACCATTGCCGATGGGTTTGGCCTTGGCCAGTGCCAGATTTGTCTTTGTCCAACTGGGGACAGGCTCTCAGACACAGGGGCAACTTCTGGCATCTTCTGACAGAAGCTACCCTGTATCTCCCACTACCAAAACCTTGCCATGCAAACCCAATGCAGGTTCATTAAGGTCAACAGATAAAGAAGTTTTTTCAGGGAATAATAATAAAGAAAGCAATAAAGAGACATAAACACTTGGTAAGCAAACAAGTAAGGGAGACGATAAATTATACCAAAACTTCTCAAGCATTAATTGATGAGTCATGAAAAATGTATATGTAAAACTTTACAGAAGGAGAGTACAGGCATTGCAACTCATAAGAAGAAGGAAACAAAAATAAACAGGGTGGATATTTCAGGGGGATCAGAGGGACTGTGCAAAACCATTAGGGAATTTATAGTGGGAAAATAGGAAAAGAAAGCACTAGGGAAGGAAAAATGCAGAAAGGAATAGGAGGAAGGAAAAAAAGGGTTTATAAGTGGTTATCCTCCTGATCCCTCTGCCTGACCAATGCAGTCTCCACCATGTCTATTCTTAAGGGGTTTTTTTTACCATTTTCTGTGTAATTTCACTCTCTATCATATGCATGAGTGATGCAAGATCTAAGTTCTAAGATATGGAAGAGCAGCCATGGGTGACAGGGCTCCAGTTCTGTTTGCCAATCACTCTGGAGATCAGCACACAAGTCCCTGTATGTGGGAGTTCTAATGGTTGTTAGTTGTGGAGAGGTCTCAGTGTGTTGCTGATGAATTTAAATTCTCCCTAATGGGTTTAAATTGATGTCCATCAATTGGAAATTTCAGGCTGGAATAACCAGTGAAAAGGAGTAAAATACGCATCTCTAAAGGTTAAAAAACTTTACAAGAGAGTGCAGGTGCCTTATGAGGGCTAGGGTATCAGGTGGGCCAGGGCACACACTGGCATTTGGGGGAACCCATGAGTTTGGGGTGCCCAGGGGCATGAGTGTGTGAATGTTGAGTGGGTGGAGACTACTCAGCAGGACCAGCCAGTGAGTTGGGGACCTGTGGACTGGGCAAGGGGACCTGGAATCTGGACAGGAGCCCTGGGTGGTCACCTGTTATAGCAGAGTTTTCTGTGAGTTCTGAACTTTCCAATCCAAATATCTGCACAATTAAGACAGTCGGGGGCATAAGGAAAAAAAGAAACCCAAAATCAAACCCAAAAACTTTCTGATGAAAGGATCATGTAGATATACTGCAATTAATGTCAACAATGATAGTGCCTTGTTTTTTGTTTGCACTTGCACCACATACTGACTAGAGTGATTGTTTCAGTGATTTCTGTTTTGCAATAAATCGGAAATTATTTTTCTTGTCAGCATGCTGGCAGAAACAGCATGATGATACAAAACAGTGACAAAAGAAATTGACAGCAGACACTTCAGGTACCTTTGTCAGATATGAAATGTGCTGTATCTAGTAAATAAATCTGTTCTAAGTAAAAAAAAAAAACACCAAGAGTAAGCCCCAAAATTTACACTCCTTGAAGTGAGGTGGACAAAGTTTTCTGAAGGATCTGCACCAAGCATTTCCTGGTCTTGCCTTGGGCTGGACAAGGCAGCAAATATGCATAGTGAATATAGGATGCAGGATTATTTATTCCATTACATGGAGGCTTCAGGTCAATTTGCAAATAAACCCAGGCACTGGAGTTGCTGTGGAAATACTTCTGATATTTTCAACAATACAAGCCTTGAGGTGAGGTACTTGTACCTCATATGTTTTTCTGGACTTTGTCAGGAATAGATACAGATGTGAATACATGTAACCCTGATTAGTATGGCAGTTCTAGTAGTAGCCTATTGATGTATTGATTCAACCGGGTTTGTTTAGAAAGCTCTATCTGATATACTTGTGTGTGAAGTAAGGAAATTTTTTAATTGCTGAGCAAATATAAATCTCAAAACTATGAACCAATTCTTTGAGGGGTTTTTTGTGGTTGTTGGTTTGTTTTTTGTTTTTTGTTTTCTTTTTAATCCACACTCAGTAGGTACAGAACAAGGGTCATTTAGAAGAAAAGGGTATATTAACATAATTGATATTTCACTACTTTTGTGAAAGGGTGGCAGCTAGCCAGAGGTGAACACAAGTAACATAGTTTCAGTGTATTTGTTTGGGGCACTGTGTTCCAATATGCTTACAATGCCAGTAATTGACAATCTGGACCTTATTGACTTAAAAAGTTCTTGGTACTGTTTTATTCAGTATATTTATGCCTAGTGGTACAGCACTTATCTGGGATCTAACTGTGATCTGTAATTATTTATAATATTCCCTTTAAGGTAGCAATCTAAATTAAAATGACTAGCCAGAAGGTTTTTTAAAAGAGTAGCTCCAACCTCCTTAGAAAATCACATGCATATTGATATAACTAGCTCATCATACATTTTCTAACACCCTAAGGCAAACCAAACTCTTTTTTCTATTTGTTCCATTTTCATATAGTATCTTATTGAGCATTTTCTCTATTCTTTCAGGAAATTTTCAGGAATATAACTCTTTCCACAGTTCCAAATTTTAAGCTTCTATATCAATTTTATTTCCTTGTTTATTTATTTCTTACTTTATGTAAAAACAATGAAATATGAATTTTGTGAAGCAACACTACACTGGTAATTTTTTATATTATGTTGCACACAATATTGACTCATTCTCTCATTAACATGAAGATTTTCTTTTTAACACTTCTAGGAAGGAGTATGATGAAAATCTGTTTCAAATCTCTAGTCTGGTTTGTCACTCAGCAGGGAAATAAATAAATGTCTCCAATAACTTTATTCAAAGCATTTTCTTTGGTAAACACAATCAAGTACACATAGAGACATGCAAGCAATGAAATAGCAGAACATCTGGTGAACTGCAGGTGGGCCAGGAATATGAAGTTGAAACAGGTGCACAGAAGCAGGTTTTCTGAATCTGAAATTGTATTAGGTGCTGGTAGGCTTCTATATATGTGAGGCAATGACCTGTATGATTTCCACATAGGTTAGAATCAGCTGCATGTCATGTTCAAGAACGTATTTCACAGGAGGGTAGAGCTGTAAATGAAGGGGTTTTTTTAATTTTAATACATATTTTTGCTACAATATCTGTGAATGTCCTGATCTCCTCATTCCTTCCCTCAGGCTCCTTCCTATGATACCAGTGCTTTTATACATGTTACTCTGGTGTTGAAAATTTAGTTTCTTAAGTAAAAAAAAACAAAAACAAACACAAAACAAAAAAACAACAACAACAACACAAAAATAACCCCAAAACCTACAGTTACTTAAGATGCCCTCTTTTCTTTCTAGCTTTTTTTTTTTTTTTTTTTTTTTTTTTTTTCTTTTTTAACTACTAGTCAGTTGCAAGTGTCCATGGGGGGGATAAAAGGTACCTTAGTAAAATGATGTTTCAAAATTCCATTAGTATTTTTAAGATCCCAAAGCTGAAGCTAAAGCTTCCTAATTTCTTTGCTGAATTTAGC
Source organism: Aegithalos caudatus (assembly GCA_013389925.1). Classification (NCBI taxonomy): domain Eukaryota; kingdom Metazoa; phylum Chordata; class Aves; order Passeriformes; family Aegithalidae; genus Aegithalos; species Aegithalos caudatus. The sequence continues at coordinate 22,635 of WEIU01000917.1, read as the reverse complement.
CATGAAAATATATCTGAATCCTTTAGGATTGCAAAAGATAAATATTTGTAAAATATTTCAGGAATAAGATGCTTAATTTTATATTGTGGATTATAACCTCATCTAGAACTATGAGGAGCAAACTTCTTTCTATGATTCTTTTCTAGATACTACATTCTGTAAGTTAGTGAAGGAGATCTAAATAATTTATGTCTTGAATTCAATGTTTGTCATGTGTCTTCTATAGCATAGACAATGCATCCATCCAGATAGAGTTTGGTCACCCTCTGTACAAAGATAGCCTCTGCTTTATGTGTTTCTGTCTGGGCTCATCATACTCTGTACATTACTGCAAGAAGTTTAGCCAGCAGAAAGCATATAGAGATATTCCTATGCTACATATCTCAGGGTTTAAATTCAACTAAAAACCCTGAAACGAACAAAAAAAAAAAAAAAAAAAAAAAAAAAAAAAAAAAAAAAAAAACAGAAACCAAACAAAACCAAAGACCAACCAAAACAAACCAAAACAAAATGAACAACCCAAAAATGAGGCCTATGATTTCTAAATGCACAAAATCCCAAACCAAACCATATTAAGCTTAAGCTAGTAACTGTTAATTACTTAAGTCACTGTTAATTACTTACTTACCAGTCAGATGTACTAGATCAACCAGTGGAATCAAAGAAACCTGACTCTCTTTTTGCTTACCCACTTCGCTGGTAGAGACTTTTACCCAATTATGCATATTTTGTTTATTTTCTCAAAGACTAAATTCTTAGCCCATCTACATACAGTTATTCCACTGATTTCTAATATTTTCACTTCAAATTAATTTAGTTCTACCATTTGGAAAATAATATTTGCATCTCTGCTATAACCCTCAAACTGATTTATTTTGCCCCAAAATGACTTGAGGAGTCTTAAACAGCCAAAGGAATATACTTTCTATTATGACTTCTTAAGTCACAATATCTTGCCTGCCAATGGTCAAATATTACAGACTCATTTACCTGATGTTAAATGCGCAAGTTGAGTCAAATCTGCTGATTTAAAGATCTACATCTTTTAGTCGTTGCACATATAGTACCTATTGAATAGGTTGCACAGTTGAATTGGGAGCATCAGAGTGGCTATCTTCACCCATCCACTGTTTGTAGGCCATAAACCAAATATATTTTGACCAATTTTCAAATAACTTCGCATGTATCCAGTAAGCACACAAGGCTTTCAAACCAGCTTTATTATGTAGCACACTTGAAAAATGATAAACACAAAACAGTCATCAGCAAAATCATTGAACAATGTTCCTATCAACATGTTCAGCCCAAAAATCTATTCCAACCTTAGTATCCCACTAAGAGCAGTGAAAACAAACCAATAATTATTATTTATGTCAGTCATGAGGCAAAATGCATGTAATTCTTAATTGCACATAGCATTTAAATGAGTTCTTTTTTTAAAATGCATTTATGGGTCCAAATTTTAAGCGGAGTTACAGTTGTTAAACATGCTATTGGTTTTCATTAGCAGATGGAAACCTAACAAGGAAGGGAAAAGTTTCACCTTTTTTCATAGTGGCATTTTTCCGTTACCTGCTATGTTACTGCTGCTTCCATTCATATATCAGAACCTCTGAGAAGATTTTAATATCCAGACATCTCATGGCATTTCCTCACCTTGTTTTGAAGTGGCTTGGATTATCCTGGTCCCACTGCACCTATGTAGTTTCCTATGAAGCTAACTCATACATGGGTCTGTGTGACTTCTGCCTCCTGGAATGCAGTGTGAAGGTGCAAGTTAATCCAAACATCTGCACACTGTAGTACAAAAATATCAGGGGCAAATTATCCTTGCAGAGAGGTGACACTGCCTGTCTGCATCCATCCTTTGTGGCAGTTCCAGACTGCAGAAAACCATAGGGAACAGAAACAAAACTTGATTACTTTTTCTAGATAGCTATGGCAAAAACACTCTCCCTGATCTTTCTTTTCCTTTCACAGACTATATTCGTATTGTCCACTCTTCCATCAGCTGGACGAGTCTGTCCATTCACTAAGCAAGGACCCCAAGAAAACCCTCTTTCAATCCATATCACCACAGAGAATACTTTTTAGGGGTTGTAATTCTTACCTAATTTAGATCAAACCTACCCAAAGTAAACTGAGGTATTTAAATGCAGCAACTTCCCAACTTCCTACTTAAACTTGTGCAACTCACAGAGACCTCAGGAACCTTATGATCATAAAATCATTCTTACCTTAAATGAACACTTTTTTTTTNTGAACACTTTTTTTTTTTTTTTTTTTTTTTTTTTTTTTTAACTGGGGAATTGTTTTCTTCCATTAGTAACTGTTGTAGCTGCTGATGGTCCTACTAGAGATTCCTGATTACAATACTTTGCCATGAAAGTCACTGACACCTCTACATTTCTCTCAGGGACACTACAAATGTGAGAAACCTAGTCTTTGCTAAAATTGCAAAAAGTTCTGATTATTCTGCACACATGTGATAGGAATAAATTTAATTGTTCTCTCTAAAAATATTGATTAGTGGGTTAAAGAACACAAAAATGTTCAGACCTGTTAGTTTTTAACTTAGATATCTTTATTCATGAGTCTGCCTCTACTCAATCTGAAATTCAGTTCTACTACTTCATGGCTGAAAATCCTTCCTTCCT
>WEIU01000908.1:4407-23580 GCA_013389925.1 Aegithalos caudatus | reverse complement strand
CAATACTATAAAAAGTTGATAGTGATACAGTCACTCTGGGATGAACAAATTAATAAAAGCAATAAGAATTTAGATACAAATTTATCTTCTAAACTGGATGATTTCATAGTACTCTTTAGTAAGTTGTGAAGAGGGTTATTCCAGGAGCATACAGTACAAAAGAAAAGAAAAAGAAATCCAACCAACACAAAGTTTAAACAGTTACTAAACCACAAAATCTCTCATTTTCTCATATTCCATTACAAGTCAATTATCATTTACATGACAGGTCCTTTAAATAATTTATTAAAGAAAAAAGATATATTTTTCTGTGGCGAGTCATTGTAAAGGTTATTTTTAATGATGAAAATATAATATACTTTAAAATACAATTAATATATCACAATGCACATATTGATAGAACTCATGTAAATGTTTTCTGACTTCTGTAGCTGAATGAAACTTCCTGCATGAATATTTTTTCTGTTCACAGGTTATTTCAAATGTTTGCTTCTAATCAATAACACGTAACATAAAGACCCACAATTCAAATTTATACTTGTTAATACCTGTGGGTACCTGTATAAAGCAATAATTTTTTTATAGTTTGGTTTTCATTTAAACATCTGCTGTATAGATGAATATGAGGATAACAAGATAAAAATCATAAACTACTTAACTGAAGTTCTAGTTAATAACACATCTATGCCATCGTCATTTTGAGGAAAATATTCTGTGGCTTCTTTTCCACAATAATGCAGTCCTGGAGGCAAAGATAAAGCAAACAAGTCTGAAAATAAAATTGAAAATCTATATATCACAGGAAGAAAACAAAACTGAATAGAACCAGGAACTGACATTAATTAAAGACTCGAGTATATGAAAGATAGCACTTTATAAAAGCTGTTCTTTTGCACTGGGATTTGACTACCACACCACATATTTGAGTTCATACCCGCTTTGCTCTTCATATTTGACATTAAAAGAATTTTTAAGTGTTCCTGAACTACAATACTACGTTGTAAATTGGAAGCAGATTTTATTGGAGAAGTTTTATTTAAATCCATGGTCTTGTTTCTTCTACTTGCATTTTCATTTATAACCTTATTGTGAAGATATTGTATCTGATGGTAATAATTTTACACCATTAGACTCCTAATTTTTTAACATTTTTGACTATTTTTTATAGCTCATGTTTCTCCTATAATGGTTTTAGGCAAGTGGACACTGATTTAAATTTTATTTTATCTCGTTCAAAGACATAAAACATTATAGACAATGAGCCAGCCTGAAATGGATCATACTGAAAGATAATGAAATTTGGGCAGCAGGGACATGAAAACAGCCTTGTCTGGTTGTTGCAATCCACACTTCTCAGTGGATACACAAGTTCTCCTTAATATCCTTCAGGAAACAGACCTGAAAATAAAAGGGATTATCAAAAACTAGAACTATATTCAAGCCACTTTAGCTAACTAGTCTTAAATCGTTCAAGTTTAATTATCTGTATGTCTTCTAGAGAGCTCTTAAAATGTAAGAAAATTAGCCTTTTTTTTTTCTTTGAATACAGACCTAATTTCCACCAGCTTCCTTTATTTATTCCTCTCTCTACACCTGCTTTATAAACTGTAACAATTTATTAGTTAGAACAGTTATGCAAAATGATGTTAGAATTAAGCAGTCTTCCCATGAGAGAGAAATATACTTACATACTTATATTTTTTTTTAGTGTTGCATGAAACACTTTTCAGAAAAGAGAACAATGCAGGTTTTATAAATCTCAGCCTATACTACAATAGGAATCCTTAAATAAGGCATGATAAATTAAAGTCAAACTTCACCAGTGGCTACTTGATGTGAGAATTAGGAAATTTGCTCAGACCTTGTCTGTTCCATATTTGTAAATGTCCATTGAGAATTTTGTAGTTAACAACTTTTAGCTATTACCTGCAGGGTTGTGTAGCTGTAACCCTGCCTCAGTGTCTGTTTTTTTATTTCTGTGTTCTGTCATAGTATATTAATTTTGGGAATATGTTTTATAGTCAAGTCTTATTTTTCTTACTATTAAAAATATTTAAACATGCAACATCGTATGTTTCTGAAAGTTGCTCCAGCAATTTCTACATTGATTAAGGAAAAGGGGGAATTATATTTCAAAAAGCATATAAAAAAATTGATCCATTGTTTTACATTTGTTTTCTCTCAGAAAGTGATTACAAATTATGTAAAGCAGTTCAAAGGAAAATCTTTAATAAGATAATAAATTAATTCAGGTGTATTTAATTCTCTCTGATATAATATCAGAGTAGTCAATAAAAAATGTTCCTGGTCTAACTACAGAGTTTTCATGATTGACACAAATCCATATGCTCACTTTCAAATATGACACATTTGTTTGAGCAAATTAGGTAATCCAAAGCACTTAAATATATATAAACCCAGAATTAGAAATTGATTAAGTACCACTTACAACTCCCATGAAAAAATTACAATTTTGCCATATGTAGAAAGATTTCACTTTGTATAGATCAACATTTTTATTTTTGAAATTGTTGAAAAAGGAACTAGTTGGTTCCTCCATCATTACTGTGATTTCTTTGGTGTCTAATTGTGACTGACCATTTGCAATGTTGATTCAATTCTTTAACACGTCTTTCTCTTTTTTCTTTTAAGTAGAAGGTTCTCTAAGTTTCACCACTCTAATTTGAACATCATGAGAAGATTGCTTCATATCTTCCATTTTTTATAGGAAATGTCTTATGTTGTTTTAATGTTGTCTAATGTTTTCTTCAAACATTTTCATTTTGCCTTCACAAAATCACAAAACCATTTAGATTGCAAAAGACCCTTAATATTTTCAAACCCAACAACTAACCCAGCATTCCCAAGTCCACCACTAAACCACATCCCCAAGTGCCACATCTACATATCTTTTTAATGCCTCCAGGAATGGTGACTCAATCACTTCCTTCAGCAGCCTATTCCAATGCTTTTGGAACTGATAATTTTTCCAGTGAAAACTTATTACCTGACATCTAGTCTAAGCCTTCCTCCGCACAACTTGATCCCATATTCTCTTGTCTCTCTATTTCTTTCTATCTTGGAGAAGGGAGTGTTCCCAACACTGCTACAGCCTCCTGTCTGGTAGTTGTGGAGCAATAAGGCCCATGGGCCTCCTTTCCTCCAGGACAAACAATCCCAGTTCCCTCAGCCACTCCTCACAAAACTTGTGCTCTTATCCTTTTACCAATTTTGCTGCACTTTTTTAATATATAGACATATCTTGATCAGCAAAACTGTTGCAAATATGTTTTTAAAGCAGCTGGTGGATTACATGATAAATAAAGTTAATTATTTTGATAGATAGTTGTTAAGATGAAATCTTTTTTCTTTGATCCTGAATTTGATTTCTTTCAGCACTCACATGGATCACCAAGAATTATTAATATCACATCTGTGGTATTTGTATTATCTTTAACCTACTGGTAGTTTGTCCCAACATATGTAACTTGCAGACCATTGTGTGATATAGACATATACTAAAAAAATCAAGAAGGGAACTATAGCATCTGTACTTGGGCAGAAATTAAGAGGCTATTTACCATGTCTTAATGTGAGCTCTTAGTATGGGGATATGTTAAAAGTCTTCCCAGACCAGAAAGCATTCCTGATGTGACACCTAGATTACTTTAGAAAAAAATTGTATTAATGGAGCCATCTTCTTTTTATGTACTTATAGGACACCCAGATTCAGTTCAATGCACTTCTTTGGAAGATTCAAACTTACTTTTCTGGAAAGAAAAATGTTTTAATCATCAAGCTGTAGGTGGGGTTAAATTTAAAATAATGTTAGTTGTTTCAGAGTACTCAGACTTACCCACTAAGGAGATACTTCAGGGACCACAGTGTAGTTCTAAACTGATAAATGGAAAAGAACTAAAATCTCATTGTCTTATAATTTTCTGCATTTATCTATAGTTAGGTCACTGCCAACAATTGCTCATCTCTGAGGAGTCCTTGTAAGGAATGCTAGCCTTTGAACAGTGAGGTAATCAGTGTCATTTGGCTTCGGGCTCTTTTTTATTTGTAAGCACTAAGCCAGCTCAAGTACAAACAAATTATGCAAGACAGACATGCTGTTGCACAGAGTCTGAATGAAGATTTCCACAGTTATGAAATACATTACTGCATATCACAATAAGAATAATATACCCTTTCCATTTGGTGTTTTCATTTGCAACAGAGCCCCTAACAAAATAAGTCATATAAAAGTTCTGGATTTTTAGAGGTAGAAAGCACAAGCCATAAACCAGAAAAGTCAGTTACCTTGGGTTACCTATTGCACTCATGNAAAAAAAAAAAAAAAAAGCCTGCAATAATTAAAAGGAGATTTCAGTTATCTGAGATTTGACTGTCTTATTTACAAACCATGAACAATGGAGGTGTAGATCCACAAAAGAACACAGGAAATTTTGTAGCTGCTCAGTTAAAAGATCACAGTACAAAGGAATATCTGATTTTTATGAGTCCTGCTATTTGACATTGTCCTAAATTACTTACCTAGGCCACTTTTGCATTCATGCTGAGGGGGGATTAAGTGCCCAAGTACGAGAGTCAAAATTAGCAGTTGAGTGTGTCACATACAATAGATTACGGGGTAAATCATAAGCTCTTCTCTCTTCAAGGCTTAATTATATAACTGTAGGAATGCACTTATCTTCAATCAGGATCCCCAACAGAGTTTATACAGTCCTTACCTGCTTAGGCTTAATGGTAAAAATGAGAGGTCTCTGACTATACAGAAGCTGAACTAAAAAAAGGTATTTACCATTTAACAACTTGTCTTTTTTTCATATGCAACTGCCTACAGGGACAATTAATCAGGATTAAAGTGTCTTATTTCTTTGCAGACTAAGTTCTTATTGTGTGATATCTAAAAAAGATTGATGAAAATAAAGTGCAGAAATGCACCATAAAATCTAACTGTCTTGAGCATTACTGTTTTAATTGTATAATAATGCTCCATGACATGGAACAGGGTCATTTCTTTGACAAGCATTTCAACTCCACAGGACTGCAGTTTAAAAACTAAATAAAAACTGGTCAGTTCCCTCTTCTGATTCCATTAAGTATTTCTGTTAAAAAGATATATATCTACACATCTATTTATAATAAATATTAAGATTCCCCCAAACATTAAAACTTTTGTTTCCAGGCTGAAAACCATGCTAAGATTTTCAATAGAATCTCCTGCAAGATTCTGAGGTGAATTAGAAAGTATGGATAAAATACCTAATTTTACATCTTGCAAAACACAAAAAAAAAATCATTTTCAGAATAAAGAAATCCAGACTTTGTTCTACTCAGAATATATTTTCATAAAGAGTCAGATACTAAGTTATTAAAGTGATCAAGTAAACATATCCAAGATTTACTTTTTCCTCCCATGCACCTCATTTTAATCTTGGAATAAGGCATATGTTAAAAATTGATGGCCACTGAAAATGCTTCAGTATTATATCCATAGGAATTATATACTACAGCAAAAGTTACTTCTGATAAACTTGCCAATGAAAATTACAGGATTTTAATAACCAATAATTTGTCTCTCTTCAGAATACAGGCCATTGCACAAATGAAATACAGAATAATACAATATGATGTAATGACATCAGTACCTCTCTCATCTTTGTATCTGCCTTTTCGTTTTTTTCTGTATGAAGATTTTTTTAAAATTTATACCCTATAAAAAACCCACAGAACTGTGAAAAAAGAGTGTTAAATATTTTCCTAAAATGCTTTCACAAGATCTGAAATACAAAAAAAATTCTCTGATTTGTAGAGGAAAATATTTACATTTAGTTAAACAGTGAATCCTTCTTCACCATAACACATCGTGGGGCCCTTCTCTCTTGGAGATGGCTGAACACCTCATGGGAAGCAATGAAGTAATTCCTTACTTTGTTTTGCTTGTGTGCATGGTTTTTTCTTTCCCTACTAGACTCTCCTTATCTCAACCCACAGGTTTTCTAACTTTAAACCTTCTAATTCTCTCCCCTATTCCACTGGTGGGAGAGTGAATGAGTGGTTTCATTTTGCTTGGTTGATGGCTCGGGTTAAACCATAACACTCACTTTTTATCTGTCATGTAGTATGGAATCACAGAATCACAGGATGGCTCAGGTTGGAAAGGACCACACTAGGCAATATAATTCAATCTCTATACTCAGGCAGGGCCATCCTAGATCACATTGCACAAGATTGCACTCAGAATGTTCTTGAATAATTCCAGCGATGGGGAATCCACAATATCTCTGGATGATCTGCTCCAGTGTGTGGTCACCTGTACAGTAGAGTTCTTCCTCATGTTCAGGTGGAATTTCCTGTACATCAGTTTCTGCCTATTGCCTCTTCTCTATTGCCTCTTCTATATTGCTTGATACCACAGAGAAGAACCTGGAAACCTCCTCTTGTTACCCTCCCTTCAGATACTGATATACATTGATGAGGTCCCCTCTCAGTCATCTGTTTTTGAGTCTGAACAGGCTCAGCTCCCTCAGCCTTTCTTCATAAGAGAGATGTTCCATCCCCTAACAATCATCATTGTCCTCCACCAGACCTGCTAAAGGTGTTGCACGTCTCGTTTGTACTGAAGATCCCAAAAATGCACACAGCACTCCAGATGTGGCCTCACCAGGGCTTAGTAGTGTGGCAGGATCACCTCTTTCATCCTGCTGGCAATGCTCTTCCTAATGTACCCCAGGACACCATTGTCCTACTTGGCCACAAGGACACACTGCTGGCTCATGGACAGCTTCTTGTCCACCAGGACCTCCAGGTCCTTCTCTACAGAGCTGTTTTCCAGGAGGTCAGCCCCCAGCTGGTGTATGGAATTATTCTTCTCCAGATGCAAGACCTTGCTTTGCCTTTGTTGAATTTCAGATTGTCCTTCTCTGCCCATCTCGGCTGCCTGTTGATGTTTTTCTGAAGGGCTGCACAGCCCTCTGGAGTATCGACCCCGCCTCACAGTCTTGTGTCATTAGAGAACTTGTGGAGGATGCACCTGTCCCCTCATCCAAGTCACTGATGGACAAATTAAACAATACTGGACCCAGTATGGAACCCTGCAGGATGTGACAGGCCTTCAGCTAGACCCCGTATTACTGATTGCAGCCCGCTAGGATCTGCTGTTTAGTCAATTCTAAATCCATTGCCCTGTTCTACTCATACAATCCATGCTTTGTGAGCTTGCCTATGAGTATGTGGTCAGAGTCAGTGTCAAAAAACCCAACCACATAACAAAAACTAAATCAAAAAACTTCATTCAACAAATACCTTCTGAGTGAAAATGGAATGACAGTGCTTCAAAATGCAACAATGCAAGGCAGTGAGGATATTAATACATTGCCTAAACTCTGCCACCAAAGCTGCAGGTTGTGTGGGCTGTAAGAAAAAAGGCAGACTAAAACTGCAAATGTCTTTAGCAATATTAAAGTGTTTGAAATGCAGCATGTAAAGGTTTCTGTTTTGATCTTCATAAAATCACAGGCTCTCTCTCTTCATCTCACTTAGCCAAAGCCTTTTTCATGCAAATCTGTAGTATCTGCAGGAATATTTAACTCTCTGCATGAAACAACTTTGTCACACCTGCTAGTTCGCCAGGCCTTGAAAAAGTAGACTTAGGCCAAATAGCAAAGACACCAACACTAGGCAGAAATTTCTTTGATTTTATGAGCCTAAATCCAGAAAAATAACTGGGCGTGCTATTTTCTCACAAACAGTAAATGAATTTTTAAAGGTAAATACTCTTAACACCATAAATAAAATTTAAAAAAAACTAATAAAAAAAAATTAACATCATTAATCATTCTCTCTCTCTCTCTCTCTCTCTCTCTCTCTCATTCTCTCTCTCTGAGGATTATCTTTAAAGTGAAAGTATTTCAAGATAGGTAGAAAGGAGATGGAGAAATGTAAGGACACATAGAAAAAACATGTCTTTTTACCAGAAACACACTTTCTTAGTAAGCATTTTTTTTGCTCTTGTGATTCATGAAGGTTATTTTACAGCAGAGGAAATTAAGTTTTATACTTTGTTAATAATCCAAAATGAAAGGAACAGGAAGAAGGTATTTTCTTGCTCTTTTTCCCATTAAAGCTAAGTATAATGCTTCAGGCTAGTAAACTTTTGTCATTTTAATGGATTTTCTTTCCCTGCAAACAAATGGAATATCTCATTTGCTCAGACACATCTGTGATGATGCACATACAGCTCTACATATCTATTGTGTAGGTGCTTGCAACCGAATATAGCAGCTAAAGCCAATAAACCAGATGCCAGAATGTTTTATGGAATTTACTTAGGGAGAAAAGGTCACCACATAGGGAAACCCCACACCATTTCCTCCATGTTTTTGTCCCACATTTCTGATTTGTAATTACATTCTCTACCCTTAAAAACCGGTTAAACGGGAAATTGTTTTGGCTGGAATAATATTAGCACATAATTCTTTCATAATGCTCAGAGCCTACATCTGGATGATCTGAGTCATACTATTTGGTTGGTATTATTTATACAAGAGATGTTAATGGTTTTAAGAGCTTTAGAAAGAGAGGGATGGGGAGAGGGGGGCAGTGGTCCATTCCTTTATATGGACATGAGTGATTTTATTAGGTTTTAACATAATGATATAATGTATTCAGGCTTTCTTTTGTGTGATACTAATATTAGAATACGGCTATTGCTTCAGCTTTAGTGAAACTAGATTTGGATTTCTCACTTCATGGTATTTTTATCTCATCTATTTTTATTTATGATATGAGTATCAGCCTTGCTATTGCCATAGGCAAAAAAGATTAGAAGCAAAAAGGAGAAACAAATCACATACACATGCAGACTCATTTGTAGAGTTCCAGCAAGAGCTTATCTGCATTCAGGCACTTCAGCCAAACTGCTTTACTGCCAGGCTTTGCTTCCAGTTTTGGTGTTACTAGTTCTAACACCACCCTAAATATGTTAAAATACTGTTGTAGACTTACATATTTGATTTGTCTCTCAGCCATGTGAGTTGTGGAATTGAAGTGCTTGTGTTGCCTCTGGATATGTTTGTTGTATCAATACATTCAAAGTTGTTACATTTTCCATTTTAGACCCTAATATTTGAAAGGAACTCTACTTATGTAGATAATAGCACATGTTCTAGTCATCATTGTTTTAATTATGTGCAGAAACCTTGAAGGATAAAAGTTCTTAAAAGTTTAGAAAAAAGATCCTTTGATCATGTTATCTTCCCACTTAAAGTCTATATATAAGGATGTTTTATTTGAGAAAATAAATTAATGTCAGTGAAAGGAAAATGAAGCAGTCATTAAAGCACAAATAATATCAAATAAAGTTCTATTTATTATATAATATATATATATAAGGTTTTTTCAAAATCTACTTTATGTCAAACAAATTTAAAGTCAATTTAACAGGTTTGTTTGGAAGGGTTTTTTTGATACAGAAAATTCATTTGGACATATGAAATAAACAGGTTCCTTATGCAATCTTATTTTAAAGTTTACAGTATTCAAAAGAGGAACCTAAGATGATTATATTCTCAAAACCCAACAGGTCTGGGTTTTTTTGAATTAAAATATACATATAAAAATTTGAAATCAAACATCTCAAAGCCTCATGTAAAAACTTTTACGTACTTGGCTTATAAAGTTAGCTGATCTGTTATACAACTGATCTCAACAGTTTATTAGATAAGCTTATTGGGAAAGTTATTTGGCAGTAAGTATTTTGGATGCCTTCCTTTTAAATCCCATATTCTTAAATCCATTTAGGACATTAATGTCTGTAGACACTGTCAATGATGAAGTCTGGTGCAGAAAGTGGAACAGCTACCATAATTTAAAGTAAATTTTTTCTTATGCCACAAAACCCTTACATTTCTTACTCATCCCCAGAGTTTGCTATATCCATTGTAAACATATGTAACCAAGCTTTTCTGCTTCTTCTCAGGTACACTTCTGAGCTTTTATAAATAGAAAACAGTTTTGGGAACATATTTTTGGAAACTTACCAACATAGATTATGTAGCAGAGTAGTTGAGGGAAGGTTCTCAGGCAGGCATGAGAAGTAGGACACAGTGATTACACGGTTGATTATGATTAGATGTTTGCTATTGCTGATACAGTATCTAAATATTGCTAATGCACTCTCTAAATAATAACTCTGTCATCTATTACAGCAGATTACAGTATCATCAGGTCTTGAGACCTCCTGTTGCATCCTAATCTTCAGTGAGACCCCATCCTTTGCTCTCTGAACTTGTCAGAGAAGGAGGTGCAGCTAGGTCCACTAAGTCTCAGATTTGGCCAATGACCCTTAGGGCTAATAAGGGTCAATATTATAAGTAGGTTCAGCTAGCAACAATTTTATTGTCTTTGATCTTGCAAAATGCACAATTACAAAGCAACAAAACTCCTGTATAGCTATTTTAGGATTTTATCTCTGTATTTGACCGGATCTTAATGCTTTTTTTCACTCATTGAAAAGTGAGTGTTCCCTGTCTTTGGGCTGGACATAACCCACAGACATCCATCTGGGAATAGGTATCTACCCAGAAGCTGCCTTCAGCCTCAGTTGGCCAGTTTGCCCAGTTAACCCAATCTCTAGAATTATTTTGTACACTTTTGCAGGCTGAAGTGCACCAAGTCACAAACATCTCAGCTCTCCCAATCTCTGGAATGCATTAATTATGATAGGATTTCTCTTGAAATACCCACATGGTATTCTTTTGTTAGGACAAAACATATTGCCCATCAGATAGTAGAAATGGACAGGGGTGTGTGGAGAGGGTGGAGGGTGTATGTAAAGGACATACTTGAAAAGTCAAGTATCTTTTCCACTAACACAGGCTCCTACTCTAATGACCTTTGTCAGGAATAATACACAACAATTCATAAGATATTCTTGATATTTCATCTGAAATAGCGGTATGTATATTTTCCTAATAGCATATTTATCAGTACAAAATGTTTCCAGAGCAACAGGATTAGAAGTAGTCCAGAAGAACTTTTGTCAAAAATCAATTTTTACCAACTGAAATTTTCTGAGGTAATGTTAATTTAACAGTATCTAAAATGCTAAATTCTTAATACCTAAATATGTTAATAAATATTTAAATATTTATTCAAAAACAAACAAACAACCTCTTTAAGATCTTTTAATGTTTTGCAAGGGCTTTATAAGAGCTGTTCTAAACAGCCTTTTTCAAGTTTTAGATATCTAAAGAATACTTGCTACAAAAGTATCTTTAAGGTGACTTTTAATGGTGATTAAATGTCCCATGGTATTTAAGAATTTATGGTAGAGGCATATTTATAGTATTCTTTTGAATTATTTTTTTTAATTTTTGTATTTTTGGTAATTCCCAGCAAGAAATCTGCTTGTACAGGAAAATGTGATATCATATTCTTCTGCTGATCTTCTCAAATTAACTGTTGTCTTTGTAATAGCAGCATAGTTCCCCCAAGGTTGATAAAGATAAGCTCAAAATCTACTTTATGTTAAACAAAAACAAGTGCAGAAGTGCACACTATCTCTTTTTAAACCCAATACATAATCTCTACTTTTCAAAATCACTACTTCCCTAGGAGAGAGATGAGCTCCCTCCTGATTAGCTTCCTCCTGATTTGCTCTAAGACGCCAGAAGCTGGAAGTACTATCAAGTGTAGCAATGTATCTACATAACTTGGAATACAAAATGCTCCAGCCAAACTACCACCTGTAGGTATTCGTTATTGTTATCAGAACCCTCAGGAATTTGTAAAGGTTACTGAGAAAGACAGGGCTAAAATATGAAAAGAAGACCCCGAGAAATAGAATACCAGGAATGTCAGACCTAGATAAAGGAGCCCCACAGAGCCATAACCTGGGAACAATCCTGTTTCCTGGAGGGTGTGTGCTGAATGGATGGACAAGACAGAGGAACCAATCAAATAATGACAAATGTGTGAACAAGCAGCCTTAAAATCTATAACTGTAGTTTAATGAAAACAATAAACAGCTTCTGCTCAATCATATTGGTTGCATTATTCAGTTGCCCATTTTCTCCCTGCCAACAATCAAGACCCTAATTCTTATGTTCCTTGTACCTGGTTTTGATCCCCTCTGGCTTTTCATCAGGAAACATAGGGGACATTCCCAATAAAGACATTGAACTTCTTCATTTGCCTATTGCCATGCCTCACAGACACATTGGCACAGGTATAGCCAAGACAAGACCAGTTCCCAACTCTAGGAAAATTATGTACTGTTGTGCACAGGCCATATCCTCTTCCCCAATGTCTTGGTCTTCTTGTCCTTCAAGAGATAAAAATGATAGACACTTGATGGAAATAATTAGTAAAATCTGAAAAGAGGTTGCAGTTTCTGTTATAGTATCTGATTGCTCAATCAGTTCACTCACATGTGCAAGGTTGATAATGATCATGAGTCCTGCATATGCGAATTATTAAAAATTATAATTATTTATATACACCCTTATGTTTACACCTGTTCTCTCAGACCACAGCAGTTGCAACTGCACTGAATACTTCACCTGGCAAGTAGGAATCTAATCCCTGCTATTCTAGACAATTACTTTGTTGTGTTCTGTTCAGTAAAGATTAACAGAGAGCAAGATCTATGAACCAAACTCACAGTTTAACAAATATGGATATTAGTATTAAAAAAGTTCTATTTTTGGTCATCGTTGTAATAGATCAAAGAGTTAAACATATTGTTTTCAATACTCATTTTTATCAAAGAGTAACAAGTTATTCTTGAAACAGACACACTGCTTCATTTTTAATATTATCTTTGAGTAAAGCTACAATAGTAGCTCTCCCCTTTTCTGTGTCATTTGAAAATCAATTCATCTAATTTAAATAGTACAGAGAAAACAGAAATGTTTCAAAGAGCACTTTGTCTGGGGATCAACTGATGTGTTTCAAGATTTTGGAAGGACAATGCCATGAGAAGAAAAGCCAACAAAATTCAACCCAAGCTTAGAAATAACACTGTCATTAACCAGTTAACATTCTTAGTCACAGGAATATGTCAAAATCTCTTTACAGAAGAGGAAGAAAACAAATTAAAAGAAAACTCCAGCTAATGCTTATAAAAAATTAAATGTATGTTTAAATGAGGTTTCTGTTTGCTTATTTAGTTTTCTAGAATTAACATGACTAACAGTGGATGGAGGTAATAATTCTGGTCATATTTTTAAGCCCCAGGCAGTTTAATTTTAAATATCTGCTATACTCTTTGTTCACACTTGCAGAGCTGTTTGGCATCATAATTACATGGAATCAAGTTCTCTGGAGACATTATAGCTCTTCTTAAGTCCAGTGAGTTGTTTTTTGAGTTTGAAGAATTTCTTGTATTTTTTAATTTGTTAATGCAAATGTTAGAGATAGAAGAATGACCAAACAAGAATAAAAATTAGCTGTTTGGATTTTTTTTAGTGATCAATTTTCTGTTTATTTTGGAAGCCTTTCAGGATTAGCAAGCATAAAATTCCTTATTTTAACATGTAAAGTGGAAGCTTTATATTTGTTTCAGTTCTACTGTATTAGTTCATATTTTGTTGTTGGAGAATAGAATATGTCCTAAATTTTTGAAAGTATAATGTAAAAAAAAGTATAATGACGCTTTGCTACAAAATCTGGAGGATTTTGGAGGAGGACTGCACTTAACATATACTTTTATGGGGGGAGGGAACAGCCTCTTTTCCCAGGCACCTAGTGATACATGAGGGGGAACTAGCCATAAGCTGTATTAGGGTAGGTTCAGGTTAAATACATTAGGAAAAATTTCTGCATTGAAAGAGAGGCTAAGCAGTGGAACAGGTTCCCTAGGGAAGTGGTAGAGTTACCATCCCTGGAAGTGCTATAAAAACGAGTGGATGTAGCACTTCACAATATGGTTTAGTGGTCATGGTGGCAGGTCAGAGGTTGGATTTGATGATCTTGGAGGTTTTTTCCAACTTTAATGATTATATAATTCTACTGAGTGCTGTATCTGCAATTGTGAATGAAAAAATGCCCACACACTATTATTAGCAACAAATTTTCTCAGTCTGGACATAGTTAAGCATGTGCCATTTAAGTATTGCTAGAACTTAATAACAACAAACATAATAATCATATTTAAACAATAAGCAGGTTTAGTACCTTGAAGTCAGGATACTAAAGTCCAGAGTAGTTTTGGCTCTGAGAAATGTAGCAATGTAAAAGTTTGAGGAACTTGCTCTAGGTGTTGTTAGCTCATTATGTTTTTGATGAAGTTCATTATAAACAGGCTGAATTATAACCTCTTATATACCAAAATATTCCTGAAAAAGAAAAAAAAAAAAAAAAAAAAAAGGGGGTTGGTTTNAGTTTTATTTTTTTTTGTGTGGCAGGAGTTGGTTTTTTTTTTTTTTTTTTTTTTTTTTTTGTTTTTTTTTGTTTTTTTTTTTTTTTTTTGGTTTTTTTTTTGGTTTTTTTTGGTGGGGGTGGTGGGGGGGGTGGGGGTGGTGGTGGTGGTGGTTTTTTTGGTTGGTTTTTTTGGTTTTTTTGTTTTTTTTTGGTTTTTTTTCACTTGTGATGGATGTTTGTTTAATCCACCACACTTAACAAAACCATGAATTCTCTAGAATACGGGCAGTAAGACTGCATTGATGGAGAACTGTTGCGGGCATATTTTCTGAAAGATATGAAGGACTGAATCATCTTCCCATCTGCCTTACAGCCTTTTATGATGCATCCAAAAATCAGTGGTTAAATTTCAAGTAAAAATGTATGTAGATTACTTACACAACTATCTTAAAGTAAATTCAATAACTGAATTATCAATTTTTTATTGAGCGAAAGTATTAGAACCCTGGCACAGAGCCTGAGTTGCTTTACTTTAGATACTATTTTCCATTACAGTTTTGAATGATTCAATAGAAAAAAGTAAAACTGATTGTTAAATAATTTACAGGAGACTGAATAATCTTTAAAAAACAGTTTTACCACATGCAACTTGAATGATGAGGCACATTATTGTTCGAATGCAGGCTATTAAATTATATCCCTCCTATGTGCCTGAAAATTAAACCTGTTTTTAAGTTGGGAGTCTAAATGACCTCACATAAAGGAAAAATGGTAACTTTATTGTTGTTGTTGGTGTTGTTTTTTTTTTTTTTTTTCGAGCTGAATAGTCACTATCATCTTGTTTCATATTATGGACATATCCCAGTGTCAAAACAGCCAGGTCAGCAGGGGCTTTCCTGACTGGTGACTGAAATTTTTTCACATATCTCTCAGCTCATCCAGAGATAGGAATCTTTAGGTAAACACTTTGAAAGTATTAAGAGAGACAGAACTATTCTTGCTATGGATATTTGCACTGGTAATGAATATCACTCTTTTAATTAATATCTGCTAGAATCTCTTTTCCAATTTCAGAGAGTTCAGGGTCACAGGATATTTATTTGCATCATATTAATTCTTTAATAGCCTACATTCATGCTTAGCAACCTTCTTTTACATACTTCCTCTCCTTTTTGTTTAAGATGAACATGGATGCTGTCAAGCCTTTTGAAATGTTTCTACTTGAGATACAGACAAACTGAAAAAATTAATATCTCAGTTTTGTTCCTGTCTGACTTCCTATTTATTTCTCAATAACAAAATAATTAAATATTCAATTTTATGCATGTATTCCTTCACCTCCATCTATCATCAACTTATTAAACAGAAATTAAATACTTATTTGGAGACACTTAATTTAAAAGGTTGTGCTTTTACTTATTCTAATTGAGTTCCCAGATGCCAAATGTAATTCATAGTCAAAGCCTGTACTTTGGCAGGATGCTGAAAAATAACCTACTTTTTATTTTCATATAAAAATGATTTTCTATTCTAAGTCATCATATCCAGCAAATTTATTTTCATGGCAAGAGACAGCAATTTCAGTTTGTTCAGGGATCTGCATGGCAGCAACTAATGGGAGAAAGCAAAGAGATCCAGGATAAACGGTTTGTCTTCAAGGAAATCCTTCTCAATATTAAGGAAAAAAAAAATAAATTAAATTAAATTAAATTAACAAAAAAAAAGTTCACTCTGTTGAGCGGGAAGTCAAGGGAATATCTCACTGAAACAAAATGATGTGCAGAGAATGTACAGGTATGTTCAGTATGTCTGAGCTTTGGAGCAGAGAAAATCTGCAAAAGTCATAGTACAGATGTGGTTTATTGCTATATTAACCATCGTAGTTCAAAATGAATGCAGCATTCATTGAAACCAAGAAATTCTGACTCCACCTCCATACGTACACCTTTGCACAGTTGTGTGCATATTTAACCATCCCTTCCAACCAGCCAAGTAACCACTATCACATTGCCCCACATGTGGGAGTGCAGGTTCCCCTGATTGCACACCCTTCTTCTTAGCATTGTGGGTGTGCCAGCTCAAAGTATAATTCATAATTCCCTACCATGTGCAGATGGTAGGCATCATCTTAGTACATCTGCCCACACAACAACAAGTAGTTGTCCCAGGCTGTGTCCTCTGCACCCCAAGGTGCAGCTCACTGTGTGCAGACCCCCTGTGCTGGCTGCTTCCACCACTACCCTTCCTTTCTGTCACAAATATTCATGCTTCTTTTATTTTCTTTTCCTGTTGACTGTTTTTTGTTGTCCCAACAATCTCTTGGTCATTCCATAATCACTGCATCCTTAGTGTACCTGATTAACAATATTGTTTTTTATAGGAACCATTGTTTCCAGCATTTAACTCACTTAACTGTTCACATTTTTCTTTCTATAACAGATGCTGTTTGCTGGGCTATTTCTTTATCATCTTCATGAGAATGGAAAACCTTAAACCTGTCTTCAGTAAGGCAAGTTGGAGGATTTAAAAGAGCTACAGGCTAGAGTGCTACACCTCAATCCCAAGAAGAACTTGAAGTATTTCTCCTGAAAATCACTTCCATGCACATGAAGGGCAGGAAGATGATTAGAACCATCTAGAACAGATTATTTTTTTCTTTTTAATTCTAAAATATTTATCTCAACAAGCATACAGCCATAATTATAACTAATAAAAAGTGACAAAATATTTTGTATGCAGAATGGATTTGTTTAATGCAGCTTTCAAAGTGTATCTTGAGTGTCTGGCTTTACAAAGGAAACAGGATTTGCTGAAAAAATAGCATAAGTTTTATTGAAGATCTATAGCTGCTTATATGATATTTCTCAATTTATAACAGACTAAGGTAAAAGAATTATTTTCATGGAAGTTAGTCATAGCTCACTTAGGACGTGTGTATATTCAGTTTATCTACTCATCTATTTTTCAGGAAGAAGGAATTAATACTAATCTGACTAGATATACAGCAATTAAACCATGATCATATAACCATATAAAGATGAATAAATTTTGATTTTTTTTTCAGACAGATGATAGACATTGCCTAACTGAAGTCACATAAGCTACATTGTACTGCTTTTTTTATTTTCTGAATTGCGTATGAAGTAAAATTTATTAATTGAGTCATCTGCATAACTGAAGGATCTGTTATCAGACATAAACTTTTGGGCGTCCCTATTTCTTTTCTCCATGCATTATGCTTTCTGTGTAAGGTAGGGTGATGATTCCAATCTTGAATCTGACATTTTGTTACTTAATTAAAGAAGAGAATTTGAAATACAGAATAAATGAAAACTTAAATGACATTGGTCTATATCCCTAGATGAGTGTCACTTTATTCAGTAACACTTTTTCCTCTTCACTACAATTTGTAAGCAGACAGCAAGCAGAGTTTCTGTGCTGTGCCAAATACACTAGTCTTATAGGTATATGAGTTGTTAGAAGACAAATGAGTGTCATTGTGGGACTTTGAACACAATGTTGTACATGTACCATACCACACCTCTTATTTTCCTTAGAAACATTGACATGTATCACTCATGTTAATGTTGACTTCTGTCTCTCATTGGATGGATTTTTTTTTTTTTTTTTGTAGCAGGGTGTAATACAAGATGATTGGTATTAAAATATATTTTATACTTACATATTTCAAAATACAGTACAAAATCAGCTTCTTAATGTTCACTTCATTTTGCATATTGTTTCATCTTACATTTTAATGTGACTCAGGAAACCCTGTTTTATGAAAAAATATCTGCACCATTGAAGTCAATGGGAGCAATGAATAAAATTAGACTAAACTTCCTAGAAATCTGAGATTTTTAGTTCTGTAACTTTGCAACCCTTCTTTCTGAGGTGGCTGTTTTTTCTAAACTTTTGGGGCTTTTTGACAACTATGAACACTGACTCCAGGTTTCCATATAATGTGTAATGACAATATAAATTGAATACTGGCATAATCTGATGTAGTAATTCCACTGTGACAGGGGGTTTATTTACCTTGCAGTGCAACACTATTTTAACAAAACCTAAGCTAGCTCTGAAAAAGGTCTTCTACAAGGCAGCAAGAAGTCTTCATTTTTGCTCCTACAAAAGAGAATAAGTTAAAAAACAGTGTTAGTTGTGTGTGTGGAAACCATATACTTTGTCAACACATCACTGTGCCCAGAGTGATGAGCCTTGACTTCTCAGTTTAGATCTTGTTTCATTATCTTTATGTGGTTTACATTACATATGTATTGACAATAAGAAAACTGGTGAATAAGAGCATCTCACAGCACAGCACGTTCTGAGGTTACATTAGATTATGTCTTTCCAATCATAACAGATGATTCGTGCATGGAATAGAAGAATTGAACTAAACAGGACTCTTAACATAATTGTTCTGGTGGAAATTAAGTAAGAGAGGGCATAGAACTCCAGATATGCCTGTGGGGCAACTTCTGCACCATCAAAGTAGACCAATCTCTAGTCTGTCAGTATTTCAGTCGTCATTTGATTTTGAACTTTTATTTTTGTGTTTAAGTCTTTTAGGGGATAACAAAAAGAGTGAGGCAGTTATGGAAATTATGTTCCTTCTCAATTAAAAAGTGCTCTAATTTCACTGTATTTTAACCAAAGCTCCAACACTATGACCAGTCTCACTGTTTGCACCTCGAAGATGAGACAAACCATACCAAAACTAATACATGGAATGTTCTCATTGATAACAATCAGGGTGAGGCCTTGGAAATCAGCTTCCAAAGCAACTTTTTTTTTTTT
>WEIU01000879.1:2468-32363 GCA_013389925.1 Aegithalos caudatus | reverse complement strand
ATACAAGCTTTTTCATCATATCTCTCCCAAACTCTCCATTCTAAGAGTCAGTCTCTATGTCTGACCTAAAGAAAAAAAAGTTCTGTACTTTTGATCTTCCTGGGTGATCTTTCCTTATCCTTCTTCACTGCCATATCATATTTTAGATTGGTTTTTGGTAGAGGGGGATTAGAAATGTAAGCACCATTCAAGATCATGAAACCCATGCATTAATAGAGAGGAATGTCAATTTTTCTCTACTCCTCTTTTATTTTTTAAGATTCTGTGTGTGGCTACAAAGACAGTCAAAACTTCTTTCCTCAATGAAAAGACCTAATTTTGAATCAGGATCAGAATGAGGAGGAACTTTCTACCAGGAAGGCTTGTGAACTTTCCACTCAGTAAGGAGGTCAAATGTCCACCACAAGAAACTTCAAAGAATAACATCTTTCAGGACAGACAGGTATTATTTATGCTACCTAGGGACAGAGGAAAGAGAGGTGATTTTCTGCAATTACTTCCAGTCTCATATTTCCTTGTGACTCAAGAAATAGATTCACAGCTAATCTGACACTGTGCCAACATCCGTGTTCAAACAGCTGTTTTGTCAGTCTACCTTCTAATTAGGGCTAAAACACTGAAATAATGATCTTAAAGAATGCTGAGGACTCCTAATTTAACAAACAAAATACAGGTATTTAGTTTAGATGATACAGTTAGCTTCCCTAGGTACTGCAAAAATTGGAGCTGTAAGTTTACAAAAGCAATTCACATGTACCAGATAGATCCCTTCTGGTCTCTGTAAAGAATGAAGGAAAAGTGAAGTTTTCAGATCTAACAATTAAAAACAAAAACGACCTCTCAAAAAACACACTGAAAATTTCTATGTACTGATTTTAACAGTAATTACATTATATTAGAAAGCAAACAAAATACAGACAACAACAAAATCCAGGACAAGTTATATTTCCCTTGATGGAGTCAATAATGGCAAGCATAACACAAATATCATATATCATAGAATTGATAGGAAAAAATGACATGTTGTGCAAATCTAAAAGAAATTGCAATTATATAGGGAGACAAGTCAGCACAGCTGTGAAAAATACTGGCATGTTATACCAATACACAATTGTACTTGAAGTTGAATAATCTACTTACACAGAAAGGAAGTTTCTGGTGTGAGCAAGGATATTGATAAGGATATTAGAAGTGCTCCTTACATTAAACATATATTGAGAAAGCATATTATTATAGCCATCTATCATTTGACTTATCATTTGTTAAAAGTCATCATTTGTTTTAAAATTAGACAATATTAAGTTGTATTTGTAACTGAGTCATTCATCCAATTATTACTAACTGAGGAGGAATGAGCAATCTGTAATACACAAAGAACATCTAACCTTTTGTTTTCTCTCTTTGGGTTTCCTCTTCTTTGGTGATGTTGATGGTCCATCTTTCTCCTCAATACCTTTTTTCCTTTCCTTTTTAATTTGCTTCCTTTGTTTTTCAGGTCCTTCTTCATCCTCTGAACTACTTTCTGCTTTCTTTGTTTTAATTTTAGGAATTTTCTTTGGTGGTTGCAAATTGATTCCTGCATCTGCCGTCCAGTCAGAATAATCACTAGAATAGTCACTATATATGATATAGCAAAGAAAAAAGAAATTAAAAAGCCAAAGCTAAAAGGTGCATTTGATTACATAATATAACCCAATAAAAGATTACAGTTAACAGTCTAGCTAACTCCAATGTTTTAATAGTTAAAACCTTAATGCTTAAAATCCTATATCCTATCTACAATTTAAATGGTAGTAAACCAAAAGCCCTGACATCATTTGGTCTTCCAAGAAGCTTAACTTATACCACCCCTCAAAGTAAACACTCTGTTTACTTCATCAATTCAAGAGGATAAACAGTGACGTCTGGATATTGTTTTCAAGACTTCTGGTTTTGAATAGCTTTGAATGAAAAAATACAGGATGCTTTATTTGCTCTCTAATTTCAAACCATCAATCACAGCTCAGACTGAGAGCCATAGGAAACTGCAACTACCTGCCTGACTTGTTTGTGTGCCTGAAAAGAAATATCTTCCTGCAAAACAATTCTGCCCCTTGCAAACAATGAAAAACTTTCCCTAAATTTTAGTTAGCAATATGATGGAAAATTATATCCTGCAAGTTTCATGTTCTTGTTCACTTTTTCTTCTAAATCTGCACAAGTGTTAGTTATTACTCTTTAACTGTTTACAAGAAAAATTATTAAATATTTCTTGGCAAGAATTTTCTCTGTAGGTTATTATTGTCACTTACCTAGAACTGCCATCACTGTGCCAAGCTCTTTCATCATCTTCGGATGTTCCACCACTGGCAACAACCACTTCCCCTTCCTAATAAGGAGAGCAGAGGGCATTGGGAAAGGGCAGAGGGGGAGGAAGAGAAAAAGAAACACTTTCTTTAGAGCTCAAGTTATATGACAATATTATGAAAACTTTTCTAGGCTTTATATGTATTATAAACATCTGACATTCTAGAAGCTTTATATTAAAAAGGCATTGTAGTTTGCAGATAGGTCCTTTACTTTAGTGAACTTATATAAAGAAGTATGAAGATATCTGTGCCTGGACAGATGCAGTATAGAGCAACATTTTTCATCACCATTTGACAAGGCTAGATTACCTTCTCAAAAATTATTTCAAGTGTTTTTAATGTCATATTTCCACATTTTTTCAATATCAAACAAAAATCCAATAAGAATTTTATGTACTCCTCACTCATTCTCTACCATACTTATAGAAGCACAGAATAATTGAGGCTGGAAGGGACTTGTGGAGGTCACAATATCTGTTCAAGCAGGGTCATCTAAAGTTGGTGGCCACATTGCTAGGCCACGTGGGCAGTACTAACTAGGCTTACAAATTGCACATATACTTTTCAAAATACCCTTACAAATGAGCATTTTTCTCCTTTGTCAATTACTTTTTAACCCAAAGCTAAACATATAAAACAGCATGTGAAAACCTAATACAACATAATTTTTAGAGGTGAAAAGAAACACACAATGAAAAACATAACTTGAATTTCCACTAAAAACAATGTTTCCTTAGCTGAATCAGGAGCTTAATGAGTAGAAATGGAATACATAAGACTGCCTCATGAATAAGGATCTTACATCTGAAGAACTGTGTCCATTTTCCAACTCTTCAGCAGGCCTTGCAGTTTCTTCTACTGCGTATCTCGTACGGTAGTTGTGCTGATTAGCTGCTTGCTTCTTTGAGTCACTAGTGTCTAGTAAATTATCATGAGAATGGTTCTGTGAAGATACAAAAGTCAACATACATAATTTTGGCAGATAGATTTTATTAATACATAGCAGTTTCTTTCATAATAGTATTCCAGGAAGCAATTTTTGCATTGGCAAGAAGTTACAAGTCCAAAACTAAAGAGCTGCTGAAGAGAACACTCCACCTGTATAGTTGAATGAATATAAGCACCAAACAGTTCTGTGTATTATGGAAATAATTACATTTCTTCCCAGACACAAAACATTTTTTAAATCTGTAATTATTAAAAATATTCATTCTCGGCAGTGTACACATCAGTTAATAAGGACTAAAACAAAGGCTAAAACATAACTACTGATAGGCTGCTAAGGGCTTGTAAAAGCTTAGAATTACACTAAAAATGGCTCAGGGAAGGAGGCTCTTAAAAAGAAGTCCAGAGTGTTACTTTGCAGTCAAGGGGTCAGGTGCTAGAAAAGAAACCCATACAGTAATACATCCCTTAGTGTAGAGAGAGGACTGTTAGCAAATACAGACCTTTAAATAGTATAATGATGCACTGAAGAGTTCAAATGAATGAGTCAGTCTGAAAGAATTTGAGTTCTTTTGAAGCTTAAAAGAATGAAATAAACCTGTAATTTAGAAACACTTCATGCTCCAGGATTAAGAGATTTTGTTCCTCCTGTAGAATATATATAATGCAAACCTTTGCTCTCAACACCAAGTGTGCAATCTTGTGTTAGTCCCCAATCACTGGAAAAAAACCTGAGAGTTATGATCTAAATTTCAACAGTTCTGTGCTAATTTTTTTTTGGCATTATAGTCGAACTTCATCCTAGCTCAGATCCAACAAAATAATTTCTTGGCACATTTCTAGGCGCCACAAAAAGAGGTACACTTCCCTAGTGTTATCTCCTTCTGCAACAAAGAAAACCTTGGATAGTTGAAAAAAAACCAAACAAAAAAAAAACCACAAACAAAAAACCCAATTCCAGAGATGAAGAAAGCACAACTGGGACAAAACAAAGAAAGGCACTAATATTTTGACAGTCTTCTAGTAGAGCAGACTGCTTATACCTATTTTTCTTGATTATTTTTCTTTTGTAGGAAAAAGATGATCTTTTCTATCATGTATAACAAAAGCTGGTTCATGCGGTTAAATTTTCTTGTTGAGGAAAATAACTCCAGCTTTTTATAGAAAAAGCTGTATTAAAACATGGTTAATCAACAGTAGCTAAGATTTAGTTATCCTTAGCCACAACAAACATCATGAAAGTGCAGAAGTTTTTCCTCCCACTCTCCCAGTTAGAAGAGACACACCTTCTGCAAGTATGATTGTAACAGCTCAGTAAAAGTAAGCCAGCACACTCACTACAGCTGTGTTGCAGTTTTCATCAAAGCACCGAGGACCATCACAAACTGCTCTATGCTCTTTTCGGTGAGTACTGTCCTTCTGTTGTTCTGTCCTTCTGTCTAGTTGGGCAAGTTATCACTGAGAGCACAGCTACCAGAGACATTTCTAATGGGATTGCTCAGCAATCAGCATTTTAACACTGCCCGAGACTTTTGAGACCTGGGGCACTCATTCCTCCTTCTGGATTCAAACTGGCAGCACACACCAGATCTCCCCAAGCTGCTCTGACCTGACCCAGAACAGCTCCAAGACAGCCCTAAGTCCAGTGGCCAAGCACGTCACACAGCCTTCTGTCCTTCAGCCTTCTGGGGCTGCTCACTTCTTATTAGGCTCTGAAGGTTCATTACTGAAGCAGAGGTCACAAAAGCCAGTGTTACAGTAACTTCTTTCTGCTACTGAATGACTTTTTCACCATGAAACATAGTAGAGAAAACAGGGACAACAGAACGGAAACGCACATAACCCCAATGAAACAAATTAGTCAAGTATCTGTTACAATAATTGGGACATATTTTGCAGAAGCAACCTTACAGCTTTACTGCAATGTTCCTGTGTTCTCTCTAGAAACAAAACTCTTACAACCTTACCTCCCTGTTTCTCTTCAGACTGAAGTTTCTCAAATAGTTATCATAAATACAGATTTTTCCCTACTCAGATAGAAGTACAGATGCTTGGAAAACTGAAGTACTTTGCTCTTTGGCTTTGAAAAAAGCTCTTTTCTTTGGGCAGTTGAAAGCTTGAGGGGAAAACCAATACCCCAGCCTCTCCGCCCCAATCATTCCTTCATGAAAAAATGTAATACCACTGTATAAATATTGGGTCATAGTGATGCTGAAAGGTAACAAACTGCTTTGGAAAAGATACAATGCCAAAACAAGAAAAACAACAAAAAAATAAAACAGGAAAAGAAAATCACAAGTACTTATCCATGAGTAACAGAAGGATAGAATGAAGTTGGAAAGGACCTCTAGATGTCACCTTGCCTAAATGCACTGTTCAAGAAGGGATGAGAAAAGGGGCCATAAGGTATACAAATGCCTCATCTTGTCAAAAATTATTTTAACAACATTCCTATGCAACTTAGCTTTACAAAATTTGAAGAGAAGTTGCAAGGCAGAACTTCATTTATTTGGGGGAGGGGTGGAGTTGAATGTGAGGGTTTGACTAAAATATACAACAGGTTTTTTTCTGACAAAATGTAATTACCACCAGCATATTCAAGGGTAACTGAGGAAACACAGCTGATGCCTCTTCTCCCTCAATATATAACCTAAGGAAAGAACTTGAAATTGTGCTCTCACCTCTTTCAGTAGGCTGGGATATAAAGCCAAGATAACCTATGATTTGAGGTTCAATCATCACTTTTTCTCTAAACACTTTGATGTACAGTCATATATGCTGACAAGTACCTAGTGCCTTGTCCAAGGCTTCCAATCAGTATCAGAGCACATCTATGGATACACCAGAAATCACAGCTCCTGTCAGAACAGCTTTTCTGTGAAATAGAAAATTACGGCATTTCCTGTATTGGAGAGGGACATGGGACACTGCAGGGGGGGTGGGTCTCGGTAACACGATTTGTGAGAGATACAGTGGGACCCCAGTGGTGTCCTGACAACTCAGACCACACTGCATGCTACAGTCCTTATGACTCTGACAGCACTGTGAAGCACAGCTTTGCTGCAGTCTCATATAGGGCTGAAACAATTTTGGGAAGCTTTGGCTGTAGCAATTTCATGGAATTTCTTAACCGGCAGCATCTATTTATCATGTGGAAATGATTCTTCATTCCTTAAGCCAACAGGAATTAACTTCTACTCAAAAGTTTAATAGGGGCAATGCACAAGCATATGTCCAATATCAGAACCCCAACATTAAATAGATTTTGCCTGGCATTTTCTCTTTGGCTAAAGAGTCCCCAGTCCTTCCACTGTCTCCTCAAGTCTAAATCAGTGTGTGATTACTTAATTTTTACTCTTACACATCACATGTCTGTAAAAAATTAGTAAGAACTGTTCCAAAAGAAGTGAAGCTAACAGACTAAGCATTAAGCACTAAGTTCTAGGCTCTGGAGTTTTAGATTATTTTCCTCTTAACATCTTGCTGATTTAATTGGAAGTACTGTTTAAATAACATTTAAGTAGAAAATTTTATTTCTGTGGAACACAAATAAGCCACTTTCAGTGGAACAAAGTACATGTTTCTCCTCCCTGGGTCCTGTTAGTTTACAATATGGTCATTTGCTCCCACCACAACAGAGGCCTATGCGTACTTTTGTCCATCCATAACCATTTCCCATGTTAATTCCTTGAAATTTAGGCATTACATTTCCACTTAATGATAATGAGGACTATTTTATTTTTTTGTCACATTTTATAGGACACACATCACATCAACCCTCTAGTGTACAGAAATTTCACACTCTTAAATATTTTACCAAAATGCTTTAATCCCAATAGTTTAATAAACTAATCCTCTTAATTACTTAGACTGGGAATATTTACCTTAGCCTGTTATTTATCTCAACTTTCATCTGCTCCTGAAAACAAGTAATATGGAATACAGTTCCATTTTGAAGATGCAAAAATTCTGTTCTATCCTCTTTCATTAATGTATTGGGGTTCAAGTTTTTGCTGTTTGCTTTTTTAATTTTTTTTGTTTGTTTAATAATAGAAAAAACCCTATTCCTCACCAATGACTTTGAAAGTCAATCCAAGTTCATCATTCATCCTGCAGGTCAATGATACTAAATACTATTTTCTAAATACTATTCAGTATTTAATTTTTTAGTTTCTCCCCCACAACTACATTAGTCCCTTAAGCAATCATATACAAACACTTTTCCATATGACCTGTGTCAAAGAACTGTGGGCTTTCAATAGCAGAATACTTATGTGACTCCCATTTAAATTGCAGATATTTTAAAGAAGAAAGACTGAGTTATAATTCTGTACTACTTTTAACACACCCTACAATGACCCTGCATTAAAAATTAGCAATAGGACTTTGGAATCGCCTCGAAATGTAATTACAGCTGCTCTATGTTCTTCCTTACTGACCTACACTTTAGCTTGCAAACCAAAATGCTAATAATAATTATTCCTGCCCATCTTTTCATTTTACTCCTGTAATTTTGACTTCATTCAGTTAGAAGGGAAGAAGGGAAGAGAAGAAAATACTATTTTATCATTATTATATGAACAGACCTGATAAATTTCAAAGTTGATATAAAATCAGTATTTCCTACTGGTATGAATACAAGTGAGTTTTCCTACGAAGATCCGTTTTATATTAATGATGTTTTAAATGCAAGCCTTGTTTTACTCTGCTCCCAGAGGAACTGACAGTACTAGAGAGTGAGACATTTTCTGTAACTCTTGATGCTGTAAGTTCTTAGGTCTAGAGATTACTGGAAGAGAATGTCTTTCCCTGTATTTTGTTGGAGGTGTTCCCCATCTCCTTTGGATCATAAATTCTCTGATTAAACCTGTAAGAATTTACTATGCAGTAAAGACTATAGTCTTGCAACAGTACTATAATATAATTTACAATGAATCAGTATCAAAACCTACTGGATGTTCTCAAAGAAAAGGAAGATTGACACTGTGCTTTCCAGTGCTGTCTTCAACCTAACACAGTTTGTATTTAAAGTCACATTGTCACTGTAAAGAACAGCAACAGAAGAGCAACTGTAAAGAAATTATTAATTTCTATTTAAAATAATCCTAAACACATTGCACAACAGTTGTTGGATTGCAGTTCAATCTTGCTTCTCTTCCCGGGTATTTATATGGATTTATTGTGAACATTACAGAAGATGACAATTCCAATTCACTATTCCTGTTGCGCAGACAATCCTGAGCAGAATGGTTCCTCATGTTAACCTTAGGCAACAACAAAAATCATGAAAATCTGAGCAGTTAATTTAATTGTGATACTCAATCACTCAAGATCAAACACCTTTTTCTTCTTGAAATGCGCTTATTTAAAACCCATGGGATATCTACTTATTTCTGATACCTCTGAGATTTTACTCAAGAGACTTGAATTAGTGTACTTCTCAGCAGTCTGAGTCCTCCAAAAAGAGACATATTTGATGAAGAATCAGCTATTGAAGAATACGACCTTTTTATTCCAAGATGCCATAAAAAAGTGTTCAGTAGGGTTTATGAAGGCTTTAAGTGTTCTGAAAGTATTATGAAGTATATCAGTAATTTTTATATAGAGAATTTACTGACATACTCTAACAAGAAACCCATGATTGCCTGGGGTTTTTCATTATTTCCTCAGAAGGAAAGTGGAAAGCGACTAAAGGATTTACTAAGTTCTCTTCCTCAAATTCTGAGAATCCAGATCACAGAACCCACCATGTGTAAATGTATGAAATTGTTATTTCTAAGTGGCAGTTGCTTTGATGGATTTCAAGGACATAAATATCTGCAATAAAAATATGGGGCTCAAAAGATTCAGTGCTACTGTTACAGTTTGGAGACTAAAAAAATTTTTAAACAGGATTTAAAAAAACATTTGCCTTGTTTCTTTGTTACAAGAGATCATAAAAGTAAACACCAAGATGCTAGACCAGCTAGCCTCTTCTGTTAAACTGTCATGTCCTAGTGATATTTTAGAAGAAAACTGTAACCCAATTAGAAATTTAATGGTAATTTGATATGAATTCACATTATCAGGAAGGATCTTTTGACTAGGCTGTAGCTAAAGACAAGGAAAAAAATAGAAACCCTTAAGATGTGCAACTGTTTAATTAAACTAAAAGAAAGTGTGTAATTCAGCACCAAAATACACCCATTCATAAGAGGAAAAAACTGTTAAAATCTGAATTTGTCAAGGCCATTTTCTATTACTCCTAAAAGAAAAATAAGAGTTACAAAGACTTCTGATGTCCTGGTATTTTACTAATGAGTCCTGTCATGTGGCATAAAACTTTCCCCTCAATGTACAAAAACTGGAGACAAAGGTGAAGAAATTTTCTTCAGTATATCTTGGGAAAACACTCAATGTCAGTGACTGCAGAACTGAAAAGAGTGCATCAGTACCATTTTTTAAGATAGCAATGCACTCAAATTTTAATACAAGAAAAAAGTTGAAGGAAAAAGTAAGAAGTAAATTTAATAAAGAAACTTAAATTACTGTGAGGACTGTGGGTAGGACAGCCTTCACATCACTTCTTTTGAATCTTTACTTTGATTTTAAAAAGTAGCAAAACAGTACTTAATTTTAACATCAAATACAAACTTGCTATCTCAAACATAACCTACTACATATAAAATTAATTTATCACTATTAAAAATCACAGAATGACTACAAAGCATCTGGAATTTGCTTATTTTCAGACTGCTTTCCATCTCAGTTCCTTCCCTCACAAGAAAGCAAGTAATAAACAGCACAGGCAGTAAGTATGGTACCCTAATAAAGTTAAGAGCTGCAGTCTTTTGCATACTTGTTCTTTTTATTTCATTTATTCATTTTTCCACCTTAGACCCCATAAGTAATTTTTACTTTTCAATTGCAATTGTCCCCATTTGCAGGTGTTCCTGAAGGCTGTATTTTACAAGCTTTTGATTGAGTGTGAAAACAGTCTCCTCTACATTAAGGATACTACAAAACCCAAAGCATGGGGTTGCTAAAATTTACTTCCTTTATTAAAAAAACATAGTTGGTTATTTAGCTAAAAAAAGCATAAATAAGCATGTGCAATTCATAATTAAAACTAATTTTTAAAAAAGACATGAAAGCTTTCTGTATACATAGAATACATATCCTTCAATTTTTTTAACCAGCAACAAATATGTAAGATTAAAAATTTTTGCAAGTTATGCTAAAAAAAAAGTCAATTATGACATTTTAATTCTTAATACAACTTATTTCCTTCCACTTAATCTACCCTCCTTCCATCTTTTCTGAAAATGTACTCCCAGCTCTAGCAAAAAGCATGACTTAGATATATCCCGTAACAGCCCACAATATGATTTTTAGGGTGCCATGAGAGAAAATACCCAATTCTCTATTTGGAGATGTACTTAATGTGTTATGGTTAAGAACTGTAACTTGAGTTTTAATAGAACCTTTCCACAGAACAGTATGTCAAACAGACAGCAGCAGCAGGGTGTATTGATTAACAGTGACAGCCTCCCTACAGCAAATCATGTCCCCACACCAGATTTGCAGGGATTTCCCCCCACGTCTGAAAGCAATCCATGTTGTTTATTATTAAGAAACATCAGTACAGACAGGCTTCCTCATTCTGGGGAGGTAAACAAACTCCTGCACCCTGGTTTGTAAATTTAAAACTGAGTAGAGGAATGTAAATTTATGTGACCCAACTAATTGAATTAAATTTTATGCTTCATTCTGTGATAAGTTACAGGTGGACTGCTTACCTTAGAGAAAGTAGGTATTTTGTTTTCCCTTGGAATGTGACTTATTATGTGTTTTCTTTTCTCTTCTGATCGATACACCCTTATTTCTTCTTCTCCCTTTGCTGTTCTCCATTCTTCCTGCCTACTGAAGAAAGAAAACAGAGATGTTAATTTTAAAGGGCATTACTACAACGAGAGTATCTATTCCAAACCAAGGAATAGATACATCCAACAACTATAACATTCTTTGAATAACAGTTCTTTTTACAGTTAGCATATGGCTTTAAATTAGCTTTTTTCAAACAACGTAAGATTTTAATCTTATTTCATTAAATAGAGCAGTTTATGCTTGACTATGGCAAGTAGGTTTTTGACTTAGTGATTAAAGTATTCATCACAAGACATAATTACTGAAAAAAATTAAAAGTTCCAGTTTGGAAACCAAAATCCATCTCAGGCACTTAATAGATTAGGTCAGTATTCCAGCCATAAAATGCCACATAATGACAAGAATTAAAACATGTAATCTTATGCTACAAGTCAGAAGACATTGAGACAACTGGAGTCCATTGTTCAATTACTGTGTAATTCATTAAATGGACAATTTTTATTCCCAATCCTTCTGGAATTCCAAGATTTTTCAAGTGATACACAAACAAGTGATTTCAAACTGAAACTGATTTTAAAAGAAATTGGAGATGACAAAATAGAAAACAAACGACAATGTTCCATTCCATTATGTTCACCACAGTAAAATTCTCTGTCTCTCTTTACCTGGCCACACCAGAAGACAGTTCAGGCACTACCACCCTGCGACTCCAAGCCACAAGGTCCCGCTCAGTGGCTATTTCACTTCTTGGTGCATTGCTGTGCATCTGACGCACACCTTCGATTTGTCCACTGCGCCTTAGCCCTATATTTGGTGGGGAATGTACTTCTGAGGTAGAGCTTACAGACCCTAAAAAGGCAAAAAAGCAATAGTTCTTGATTTGAAATTCTTAGTAAAGCCCTTGAAAAGAAAAACTTGGAAAGAAATGGAAAAAAATAACTATACTTGATCTATTACTTCAAAAGAATTCATATTAACTGAGTGTAAGTATTTCAGCAGTTTCTACGTCAGCACAACACAGCACAAAGAGCTACCGTGCAGCAGCACTCTGTTTAAAATTCACGTTGAAAAGAAGCAGATATACCAACAATCTGAAGTGAAGCAAATGTTGGCTTCTTTAAAAATACCTTTGAAAACATTTATGCAAAGCTGACTATTGCTACTGCACTCTAGAACAGTGAGCTATCTCACTGAATCAATGTGCTTCTTAAACAGTCTTCTACCTTCAAAGAAAAGCAAGCCTCAACACTGGAAATTAGGAACCAAGCTGTAAAATTCACAGACAAGAAACTGAAATGGTAAAGAGGTTAAAAATAACCAAACCAACCCAAAACAAAACCACGCACACATGCAAGAGCCTTCAAACACCTACACAGTAGAAAAACATCAACCTTTTTCCACATCCTTACACACACAAGCTAATCCTGCTTGCTCTAGTGGGTTGCGAACAGTAATTTCTTAAGTGTTGAAAGCTGTTGTGTACTCTAATGCAAGATACTGAAACGTGGAACAACTTTGAAGAGAAATAAGCAATTCCTTCCACTTTTCTTCCTCCTGTGTCTTTATTTGAAAGAAGTCAGATTTCAAAGAACTAGATGGCCAATTCCAGATTAAAGAGTAGGGTAGTTTCTTCTAAGGGAACGCAGCTGCTGCAATTCCCTGAGTGAGGAGACAATAACAAAGATAAATATGCAATGCTAAGAACCCCAACATTTTGCCAAAGGGAAAAAAAAAACCCACTATGGAAAAGCTGTGCTGTTTTCTACAGCTCCATATCTCCTTTCTACTAGTTCAACAAAATGCACAGATCATGGACAATATATAAAGGGATTTATGTTTTCCAACTCCCAGCCTCAGCACCCATCCCCCAGTGATCTACCTCTGCTTATCCGGCTGGTACTACTGGTTCCTGCCTCCACAGAACGTCTCTGGTCCTGCTCTTGCTGAAGTCTTTGAATCATGCTATCCAATGGACTAATTTCTTGATTTACTTGCTGACTAAGAACTTGATTCAATCCTGCGAACCAAAATATACAGGAGAACAACACACAAATGTAAATTTTTAGGAAATTAATGTTACAGACAGCTCATCCAAGTTTTAGCTTTGAAACAAGTACAGTAAATTATCATACATGTAACTATGGGCTAATGCTTATTTTTCTAACAGCCATTTCTTAAAACAGGACAATTTATTTTCTTAATATATTTGAGAACATTATTATTTTCTGGAGCAAGGTCAAGATGACCATATTTCACTTCTAATAAAAGGTTAAATTTGATCAAGTGCCAACAAGCCACAGAAGCTTAACACAACTCTTGTTTGTCAGCTCAGTCAATGCAAATTGTTCAAATGCAAGATCAGCCTGCCTCAAATGCATTAAAAAAACACTTTATAAGCTTGAATGAAAGAACTACATCAAGAAGGTCTAACTGAATTAGGAAATAATTATCTATACTGTAGAACACGGAGCAGTAAAGATGTTCAATTGAGCTCCACATAGACATAATGACCACAGTTCGAGTAATGGTAATTTTCTTTGGTACGTAAAACAGCCAAGAAACCTCCTTTTGGGTATGTCTTCTGAACAGAAGATGGGAAACAGTTCCAAAGAAGTGATTACATAGTGATAATACTCTTTCTGAGCAGCAAGCAAAATACACTGCACATAAGCATGAACCTGTTTTATACTTACAATGATAACAAAAACCAGTTAGAGAGATATAAAGACAAGGGTTATAGTGCTGATTCAAAATTAATTCAGACAGACTTCTCCACACAGAATAGTGAGAGGGTGGAGTGTAATGGTGGGAAGCTCTAGTCAAGAGAAGCAGAATTTGCAAGACTTTGTAATGAGGAATAACAATATTCAAAGTAAACAAGATATAGAAATTATTTTTCCAGCACGATTCCAAAGAAATATCACGTATAAACGGCACTTTGTGAGATCAAAGACTAGATATTACAGTAATTGTGCTATGAAATTAAGAGCTTTGATTATGTGGCTGCACAGAAGCTGTTATCTCTCAACAGTATGCAGAAAAAAAACCCATAAATATTTAAGATAGTGCTCTCAGGCTTTAAAGGTTATTGAAGTCAACGTCCCTAACGCAGCAGAACCTTGGAATAACAGAATGAGCTCTGGTATAACCACAGATGGATGTTTTCTGACTCATGTAAGTGAGACAGATTAATTTGTCGATCTCGTGAGCAGACATATTGTCTACTGAGAACAATGGGAAATACTACTAATAACCCAAGAATGATTTTAAATAAGGAAACTGCTATCTAAACAAAATTAATGTTTTTATGTATCTAGCCTGTGAGACAATGCCTTAGCAAGAAACAGCAAGTGGTTTCTATTTAAAAGAAATAATAAAGACATTGGTGTATACTTGATTTTTACAAAACATCTGGTTTTACGGAGCTTCATCTTCATCAAGGCAGTAAATCAAGTGTGACTATCTGAATTCCCCCTACTCTTAGAAGTTCCTATAGAAAACTTAACAAGAAATAAAAGGTCAGTGCTCTGAGTGAGATGCATCAAATCTCACAACAAAGCTTCAAAAAGAAAAGGAACTTACTTAGTGGAAGGGAACATATAAAAAATATAAACGCTGTTTAGGTCTGCATACAACTGCATTGTTGCTATACTGTAAAATGGTAGAAAAATGTCTTGTGCCTCTCCATCACCTGTCAATCTGGCAGATGGCTCCCTGCTATTCAACAAAATGCTAAGGACATCATCTTCCTAAAGGCATTCATGTGTCATGCAGACAGACCACTAAATTTAATTTAGTTGGGTCTGTGGGCAGAATCTGACTTGTTTCAAAATATATTGAAGAATGTAGCCAGGACATTTCAAACTTGGAGGATTTCACAATGCAATGGATTCACACTTTAAAGATGAAGTAGCATCCTTCCCTAAAAATCAGATTTTGTTCCAAAGCCAGTAGCTAAGAAATTCACATTCACTAGGAAGGGTATTTTTCTTCTTACAGTTGCTTCTCAGGTAGCATTTCTTCCTGTAATTTTGGAGGAAATATGGAAATCCTCCCCTAAAAATATTTAAACATTCACTGTCCTATAATCCTGAGGTCTACAAATAAGGATAAAGAGATTTAGTGGTAAAAACACTCTCGGTTACTACCCTTACTGGAATGTCTGACACAGCACAGGCTTAAGTATCACGAACATATAAACTACAATTTACAAGAACCGTTTTCTCACATTTTCAAGAATATCCAAATAGTTAACAATGCTTATTTTGAAAACATTTAAAGCTACTTTCACCGGTCACTGTTTGCTTATTCATACAAATATCAAACTAGTGACAATAAGTAGGCATTGTTTTTCCATCCCTACCCATGTGAAACACCTTTAGGCAGTTTCCAAGAGCCAGTCGTTGGCCCAATATATGTATGTTCTCCTCACGTCATGTGCATGAGAATAAAACTTTCAATGAACTTCCTAGATTTTGTATTTTTACCAAGTCTTCAGTTCTTTAACCAAATCACCAAAGCTTAAAATTAATGACTGTTTTCAACTAAAGATGAAGAGAATTTTGCTTCTTTCAGATGTCTTCTAATTTTTCTGCTGTTGTAGGTGTTACCTTTTTCAACTGATCTGTGGAAGATCACTCTATTTCCTAGGTTTTCTAAAGGAGCAAATCTTATCCCAGAGAGATAACAGAGAGCTCACACAGCA
Source organism: Aegithalos caudatus (assembly GCA_013389925.1). NCBI lineage: Eukaryota > Metazoa > Chordata > Aves > Passeriformes > Aegithalidae > Aegithalos > Aegithalos caudatus. Next base: position 16,499 of record WEIU01000879.1, on the reverse strand, counting down.
TTATACATTGCTCCAGTAATGAAATGAACTCTGAGCTATCTGGTGTTGTAGCATCAACTAGTGCCAACTTGATTGATGACAATACTGTAAATGAAATTGTCACAAGCAATCAGTGCCAAAGACATTGTAATTCTTCCACACTACATGAACTACTATGCCCATAAATGAAGAAAAAGGACAAAGTGAAACTGTAGAACAACTGAAGGTAACTAGATAAGACTACTGTTCAGTGAAGTGAAATTTTCCATACCTGAAGATGTCACTCCCATCTGAGGAATAAGCTGTTCCTCCCTGCAGTTCTCACGACCAGGAACTAGTCTTTGATACCTTGCAGGATGAGGGTTGCCATCCACATCAACCAAAAATGGGGGAGGCATAAGGTGTGGAGCCTGCTGTGTCTGCTCGTCCAGGACAAAGTTGTTGGCATCACGGATAAGGGGCCGATAATCACTATGAAAGAACATCTGATCTGCTATCTGTAAACAAAGTCATTTCGTAATTTTTTTAAAAGAGCCTATTACAAAGCATACAGACTGCCAAAAGTATTTTTAACAGTGGTACTCATGGTCAGTTTTGCAAAAAAAATGGCTATAAGCTGATGTGTTTATTTCAGTTTAAAGGGGACCATTTAATGGCTCCATTATTATTTTGTTTCAAAGTACTGTTTTCTATATTACACTGCAAAGCGAATAATCCACACGTTTGAGGATGGGAAGCATTTAGAGAATAGGGGAATGGGATAATATTTAACTACTAGAAGACATCTGACCAAATACAGCATTAATGTATTAGTTTATAAATTTTCTTCTATAGTCTGAATATATGAATAAATTTTCTGATAATAAAAAATTGTGTCACAGACTTGAGATATGGTACAGGCAGAAGACTAGGGAAAATATTTATTATATCAGGGCATTGCCAAATATATTAACACCATCAAAAATATAGATCCTTACTATAATGCTAGATATTAGAAAAAGTTTCAGTCAATAAAATAAAGCCAAGATAAAAATTGAATTTTTCCCCTAAGTTTTCTTTTTTATTTCTGTCCACCTGCTCCTAATTTATTATAGATGACTTTCCACAGACCCTCAAGACTGAAGAATTTTTTTGTCCAAATAAATATAAAAAGATGTATGCTCCATCCCTCACTGGCACATGTATCTCAGTATTGTGGAGTAAGAAAGATATTGAAGCACAAGGAGAAAAAAAGTGAATAGAATGGAAGCTGATACTACACATCCCAAGACTACCTACTGGCAAGCAAACTCTGGCAGCTCATGTATTCAGTTGAACTATGAACAAGTGAAAATCAAATCATAAAATCATCATTCACACAAATTAAGACTTCCTGTGCAGTATAGAGCAATTAAATGATTGAGTCAATACATAGAGATCTCAAAAAAATCTTGTCTTTTGAGCATGGAGAGAGGAATGCCCAAGTTGTCATAGAACATCCTCTGATTTCTGGAGAATGTGCTCCAGACAATCCATAACACAGCTTCCAGTAACTTGTTATGTAGAAATCAGTAAGGCAGAGATTATAGCAGTTATTCAGATGTCTGGTCTTTCAATGAAAAGTGTCTCCCATCCTGGAAGCAAGAAGACCAGGAAATAAAGATGACAACAGAAATTTATCAATTACATAATCAGAAAGTGCATCCATATTAAGTGGATTTTAAAAAAGTAATTGGGAAAAAATCATAAGAATCATGGGGTTTATACCTCACAAAAATTTAGAAAAATAACAACAGGAAGAAATTGGAAAGATACAGAATCACTTCAGAGATTCAAAAGACTACTCTTACAAAATGCATATGGACAAAGTGATATCCCACTGCAGTAAAAAGCTGACTGGATGAAATCTTGCTGCCAGATTCTTTATTAACAGAGGCTGAATGAGAAAGATAAAAAATGCTTTCATGTGTCTTGACAGAATCAAGGCCTGATTAACACCTTTTTTTCTTCATCCCACAGTAGCTCAATATGATAGAGACAGGTCCCCTAAGAGGACTTAAAATGTCTCTGAAAGCCGTAATAGCATACGCATTACTTACACCTCGTGTAAGTCTTCCTACTGTGTACTTTCCACACTGAGAAAAAAAGACTTTCCAATGGCAATGTCCTACAATCTGTGAGTTTTATTACGTTGTGTCTTGGCTGTACAGTGTAGTTTGCATCCTAGGTTTTGGGAGCAAAGGGAAGAGCTGGTACAAGATCACAAGGGACTTTGTTGCAATTACACTTTTGTGTACCCTATATGGCAATCAAGCATAATAGAGAGAGTAAATTGCAATTTTCTACTCCATAAGATAACACTGGCATTTCTTGGAGAACACAGGCCGAGGACAACTCTCAGGTAGAACACCCCTAACTGGAATCCAGGAAAATATCCTGAGAAAAATCAGAAGAATCAGACATTCCATCAGAAAACCAGCCAGAAGTACTAACAATAAGACTTACTTGTTTACATATTATTAGATATCAAATTCATGACAATTAGATGATATCACATCACCATTTGCATACGAGTCTTCTATTCATGTAACTTCACAAACCCAGCTAGGGAATGAGCACAAAGGCTTTACACAGGGTCTGAGCTCTAGACAGATTCTCTTCCAATAACACATTCAAAATGCTCAGTTCCTCCAAATGGAAACAATTACACAAAGAGGTTTTCCCAATACTGCACAAATCCATTGTCCATGAACTGTCAACTTGTAGCTAAGTAGTGTGGTTGGGGCAGTCTGCAGAAACAAATGTCTTAGAAAGCTCAGAGATCAGGCTCTCTGGGAAAGTGGTCATGGCACCAAGCTTGCCAGAGTTCAAAAATCACTTGGACAATGCCCTCAGGCATATGATGTGTTTTGTGCAGAGCTAGGACTTGGTCTCTATCCTAGTGGGTCCCTTTCAACTCTATTCTATGATTTAAAATCAACCTTACACTTTAGAACTGCTAGGCATTCTTGGAAAAGTTTCCACCTGATCAAGAACTTCTGAAGTGTGCATGCCCTGTTGACAATTAACTCAATTCTTGTGATGACACACACAGATTTCTGCTAAGATTGGCTCAAGGAACCCCAAACAAGCGGTAAATGTATTCTTTTTATTTTCCCCCCCAAAAGAATTACTTCACAAAAATACGTTTCATCAAAAAAAACACAAAACCCCGATAAACACCAAACAAAAAACAAACACCCCACCCCATTCATCTTCAATGTGGCCAAGATCACACTGCAGTGGACAGAAAGCCTAGACATTAGTTCCAGACAACTAGGAAATGTAGATACTATCTGAACATAACATGAATAAATAAAGATGTAGAAAAACAAGAGCATGTTCTCTCAGAAGAGTTAACACTATCACAGCTATAATCACTGTCAATTCAAAAATGCAGGAATACAGGACATGCTACCACACTTCTTGCTTCTGTAAAATTCATTTCCCCAGAGAGATGGGAAATACTTTAAAGGCCTAAAAACACATATCCTACTAGAAAACAGTCTGACAAGATGTCTGAAACCCTCCCCTGTATCTGAGGGGAGAAAGACAGAAAAAAACCCCGCCATCTCTAGCACCTACCTACCTGCAGTTACATTTTCCCATAAATCAGGTCAGACAAAAATGGAGCTGATGAAACCAGACATAGAGGACACCAGACACTTCCAAGCTGAGTTTTCTGTGAGTGGAAGACTGAGATTAAAGTGGTAACAAATATAAGTCTTATTTGCTCCCATTTCTTCTATGATCAAGAATGCCAAAAGTAACATTGGCACAGCAACAGCTGTAGAGGATTATTTTAAATCATTCAATAAGGGAAAAATTTAAAACAATCTTTTCTCAGGGGCTGCAGCAAAAACAGCCAAGGATCTGTAGAATTCAAGCAGGGAAAAGCAACTGTATTCATTCTACAAACAGATTTAATCCCTCACAGGTAAATTCTCAAATGGCAGTATAAGGAAAAATTCTGATCTACCACAGCAAAGACCGAAAGACTCACAGTTTCAATTTAACTTCCAGTATATCTAAGTAGCAGAGAACTACACACTTCCAAAATAATTGAAGGGAAAAAGAAACCTGAAACAATCTATGGAAATGGTAAGAAAACTGTTCCTATTACAACAGGCTTTAAAGTCTGGAGCAGTAGGAATCTTGAAACACAAGGAAAATTATCTGATAATCCTAGTTTTCCTTGCTTGTAATGTCTCTACTTCTTTTTTTTTTATTAGAAATGGAAGGGGAGACGCACAGATGGTAATAACTGAGGGATACCAACAGCAGTTTAGTACTGAGGACTTCAAATCATAGTTAAAAAACAAGGGGAAAAAATAAATTCCCAAACTGAAATCCTTCTGTAAGACTACAGAAAGAAATCCAGTAGCTTACAAGACAAAGACTAAAATTCCTTTTGCTCTCCCCTCCTTCAGTTCTCTCTGCATTGCTGTTTGCCAAAATGTTTTCAAAACCAGCCTGACTCCAAAGATCCAAAAGAAGGAGGCAAGATCCAAAAAACAGCACTTGACCAAGAGCATTCAAGTGTCAGCTACCAGAAGCAGAGACGAAAATGGAGCAGAAAGGTCTTCTTAAGTCTTAGGAAAAGGGAGAAGAGACACGCCTAATTTCTTTCCTGTGTGGTTAAAGAAGAACTAAGATCTTATGGATACTCCAAACCTGTATGGTTCCCAAAGCATGTTCCTCCACAAAGGAAAAAAAATAACACCACATATCTTTACAGTCATGAGGGTCTGTGGCAGGACACCCACACTCAGAATATACAATGTAGACTATGACATTAGAATAAAGGTGTAATTTTTAAATCACGCTAATGGTGGAATATTGCTGTGTAAGTATAAAGGCATCCATGGTGGTACTTCATTAACAGACATAAAACTGCATCACTAAAACGGTACATTTTTTGTAAATAATTCTCTCACAGGATATGCAATATTTAAATACAGAGAGTAGGAATTAGTTCTATTACACACCCCTCTTGGGGGGGCTTATTTAGGAACCAGAAAAAAATATTTCAAGTAAAATGTGTAATTTATCAGTTCCACTTCAGCTTATTCCCATTATCCATGTAGAACCATTAGTAGATATTTGTAACTTTGTTACTTAAGAGAAGAGACAGTGACTGGTTAATTTTGAAATCTGTTTTTAAATTGTTATTATAATTTTGAACTTCACATGTAAACAGCAGCTTAACAGAATGGTTCCATAATTTAAAAAAAGACACTGAAAGAAATCTCCTTGTCAACAACAGGCATCCAAACATCCCATATTAATGGATCAAAATTGTGTCAAGACATACCCTCTTGAAATGAAGCTCTGAACAAAAGTTTGCACAAATGCATTCAACACAGACAAACATTTTGATTAACATCTTCCACTGTACCTTGTCATATTTGCTACTGGAACCAAAGCCAAAAATCAGAAGGTGACCGTGAGAATCAGTACATGCAAAATGCTGTCCATCAGGAGAGCACTTGCAGTCAAAAACTGCACCATGTCCTTGTCCTTCAATCTGAAATACATCAACATACAAAATAATTAACAGAAATTAATAATTTTCAATTATGAGTCTTAAAACTGCGGTACTGACATTGAAATTTATTATAAAATCTGTATGACAGTATATTGCTAGATTGAAGTTACTTTAAAACAAAGCTTACTTTTTTAGCTATTCACTTTCCAGTGAATTTTGTAATAATGCTCATGAAAGATTCCAAATTGATAGCAGTAGAAACTGACAGACTTTATCCGCAAAGCAGGCACAGTATAGGAAGTGAAAATAAAATCTTCCCCTTGAACGTCCTGCTAATGAGCCTAACCAGAGAGCTGGGCCCAGTTCAGGGCTTAGTCACTACACCCTTTCCATCCTCTGCCTTCTCGCTAAGCTACCCCAGTAGCAGCGGCTGCTGCGGTGTTCAACACCTGCCCCCTGGAAAACGCACTGACATAGACAACCCACATTACACAGCTTAGCAGCTACCTGTTCTGGAATTCCTTCTCCTAATTTATTGGAGTGGGGAAGGAGTAAATTTGCGTAAAAACTCCACCTTTTATAGGAGAACTGCAAAGATTTTAAAAAAGGAATTTTTACCTGATACTCATTTTCTGTTTTCCAGTTCCATTAAGCCAGAACAAATGGGTTTTTGTTTTTCCCTGCAACCTGTCAATCAAGCAGAGGTGACCAATCACCACTCTGAATTTTCATGTCTTCAGCACCTCTTCAGAAAGCCCCTTTCTATTCTCCCCAGCAAAGCACTTTTGCATTTTCTTTAGAGAGACACCAAACAAAATTCTTTCCCTAACTGTGGTAGGCCTATATATTGCCAGGAAAGGGGGGAAAAAAAACAAACAGAACAAAAAAAACAATGATATTCAGCCTTCAGACAGTAACACTGTGCACTTCTGCAGCACTTTCCAGAGGCCATCAGCATTACTTTAAAAAGTTAACAAATCAAGCCTCAAAAATCCTGTGAGTTAGGTACTGTTTTCACTCTCTTACGGGCTGAGACAAAGGCAAGGATTCTAAATTTTTTCCCCACAGTCTTACAACAAATCCATACCCCTGCACATCCCCCCAGTGAGAGAAGCTGCTACATCTATTGCTTTCAGGTCTTTCTTACTACAGGTAATTTCCCTAAAAGTCAGGTGAGTTTCTGGACTAGAGAAAGAAGAACATAAACCAATGCAAGTTTTATGTTCTGTTTTGCCCATTATTCCAGAAGAAATGAACAGAAGTATCTCACAGAAAGAGATGGAAAATGAAAACAGAACTTCAAGCAAGTGACACTAACATCACAACAGCCAGGAATGCAGAATTAATTTAGTCTAAGCGAGATTCAACTACCACAGCAAAGTTAAAACTTTGTGCTGCTTTTTGCATATAGAAAGCTCACTGTATCAAAGGGAGACAGTTTGGGAAAGCAGGTGGAAAGCAGACAAAATTTCACCACAATAATAAGCTTTGCAGAAATAAAGTTTAAAATCGCAAAAGAAATATTTTATACATAAAGATTTCTGTTTCCTCCAACAAAGGAAAGATCAGTGTCAAGCTTCCTAATGTTCAAGTCCTTCATAAATAGAATTTCAGGGTTCAGCCTAGTTTTGAACACCTTTTGTGTTACAAGGAAAACAATACATGTGGGAAGAACTATTTGCTAACCATGCTGAGGGGAAAAATGAGAAACAGAAGCAAAAAAGTCCAACTACTAAGATGATGGGTTTTTTTATCCTTCCTATCAAGAAAATGTTTGATTGGACCATTTTCAAGAAACTCCTGGAAATTAGAGTGTTAATTGGAAAATATTCCCTTCTTATGTAAGGGAAAAGAAAAGTGTTCTACTATTTGGGGACAAGTACAGTGCAAATAGTTTTAATCTAAACGTGCCCAGAATCTGGTTTTAAAGAGTGCTTCTGGAAAGGGCAACTCTAAGACCTTTCAGTACAACCTGTCAAGTCTGAAGTACAAATACCTGGAAATAAGGACTCTTATAAGAAAAAAAAAAATTACTGTTGCGGTTAACCTTCCAAGATATAATTACTATTCTAAATTAAAGAACAAAGTCAACCAGAGTGTGCTACCCAGTAGAATTTTCTTTTCAATAAAACTATTTTAAGATTAATAAGTGACAACTTACAATAGAACTTTTTCCATAATAAAGCTAACATAGAGGAGTTAGTCATTTCAAACAGAAACTAAACATTAAGTTGCAGAAAGGAAAGCTATAGTAAATCAGTGAAGCTGTTACTTTAGCAGGCTAGGTAAAGAATTTCAGCAAGAAGGAAGCGGCCTTTCCCTCTCCATCCCTTTTAAATCAAAGATGCAAGAACTACATAAAGTCTGTATGCTAAGAAGATATAAAGTGCTTACTCTGTCTGGAACCTTCCCTTGCTGCATATAAGGATATAATTTGTGAAGGGAAGAGACTGCTCACCAATACAGAAAAAGCATTGGTTAATTAAGAGCTGCCACAGAATGACAGAATTGTTTGGGTTGGAAAAGACCCTTAAGATCACATAGTTCCAACCCCCTGCATGGTCAGGGATACCCTCTAGACCAGGTTGCTAAGAGCTCCATCCAACCTGGCCTTGAACATTTTCAGCGATGGGGAGCCCCCATTTTCTCTGGGCATCCTGTTCCAGTGCTTCAACAAAGGCTGTGTCACAACAAAAGGCTGTGAAACGTGAGTATGTTAAGAAATGCCTGGTAGCAAAGCAAGTAGCAAGGATTTTTCAGCTACAAAGGGGGAAGAACCAATGATACTATACAATGAGGACTAAGTAAAGATTATTTTTAATCTGAACTCCAAGAATTTAAGAGTCCAATTTGCCCATATTTTCACTAGCAAGGAAACATGTTGACATCGGTATATCTCAAAGGGAAGAATACTGATGAAATAAGAGAACGAAAAATGGAAGACTCTTTTCCTCTCAGTTTTGAGGAAAGCTTATCATTTGCCACAAACCAGGGAGAATAGAGCTGTCAAGCTTATACACAAAGCAATGTCTTAAATGCATAAAAATTATTTGTTGTATAAAAATAAAATAACACCTACATGGCAAGATCAGTAATAAGTCTTTTTGACCTGTTATCAATAGATAGTATGAAACAGCTAAACCCTGCTTTTCAAGAATAATATAAGACATAGAGGGAAAAGAAAGTTTAAAAATCCAAATAAGATGAAAATTAACCAGGAGTAGAGAGTAACAGNAAGCAGGTGGAAAGCAGACAAAATTTCACCACAATAATAAGCTTTGCAGAAATAAAGTTTAAAATCGCAAAAGAAATATTTTATACATAAAGATTTCTGTTTCCTCCAACAAAGGAAAGATCAGTGTCAAGCTTCCTAATGTTCAAGTCCTTCATAAATAGAATTTCAGGGTTCAGCCTAGTTTTGAACACCTTTTGTGTTACAAGGAAAACAATACATGTGGGAAGAACTATTTGCTAACCATGCTGAGGGGAAAAATGAGAAACAGAAGCAAAAAAGTCCAACTACTAAGATGATGGGTTTTTTTATCCTTCCTATCAAGAAAATGTTTGATTGGACCATTTTCAAGAAACTCCTGGAAATTAGAGTGTTAATTGGAAAATATTCCCTTCTTATGTAAGGGAAAAGAAAAGTGTTCTACTATTTGGGGACAAGTACAGTGCAAATAGTTTTAATCTAAACGTGCCCAGAATCTGGTTTTAAAGAGTGCTTCTGGAAAGGGCAACTCTAAGACCTTTCAGTACAACCTGTCAAGTCTGAAGTACAAATACCTGGAAATAAGGACTCTTATAAGAAAAAAAAAAATTACTGTTGCGGTTAACCTTCCAAGATATAATTACTATTCTAAATTAAAGAACAAAGTCAACCAGAGTGTGCTACCCAGTAGAATTTTCTTTTCAATAAAACTATTTTAAGATTAATAAGTGACAACTTACAATAGAACTTTTTCCATAATAAAGCTAACATAGAGGAGTTAGTCATTTCAAACAGAAACTAAACATTAAGTTGCAGAAAGGAAAGCTATAGTAAATCAGTGAAGCTGTTACTTTAGCAGGCTAGGTAAAGAATTTCAGCAAGAAGGAAGCGGCCTTTCCCTCTCCATCCCTTTTAAATCAAAGATGCAAGAACTACATAAAGTCTGTATGCTAAGAAGATATAAAGTGCTTACTCTGTCTGGAACCTTCCCTTGCTGCATATAAGGATATAATTTGTGAAGGGAAGAGACTGCTCACCAATACAGAAAAAGCATTGGTTAATTAAGAGCTGCCACAGAATGACAGAATTGTTTGGGTTGGAAAAGACCCTTAAGATCACATAGTTCCAACCCCCTGCATGGTCAGGGATACCCTCTAGACCAGGTTGCTAAGAGCTCCATCCAACCTGGCCTTGAACATTTTCAGCGATGGGGAGCCCCCATTTTCTCTGGGCATCCTGTTCCAGTGCTTCAACAAAGGCTGTGTCACAACAAAAGGCTGTGAAACGTGAGTATGTTAAGAAATGCCTGGTAGCAAAGCAAGTAGCAAGGATTTTTCAGCTACAAAGGGGGAAGAACCAANGATTAACATATGTACTAAAAATGTTTCTATCTTCCTACCAGTCAGTTATTCATCCAGGAATGCTGCATATATCTTGAAAAATAAATCTATCAGTCAAAAGGTCAGATAGGTCACCCACCCTGCGGATGCCTGAAGTTTTATAAAGGCTATATATATATAAATTATTTACAGNAACCAATGATACTATACAATGAGGACTAAGTAAAGATTATTTTTAATCTGAACTCCAAGAATTTAAGAGTCCAATTTGCCCATATTTTCACTAGCAAGGAAACATGTTGACATCGGTATATCTCAAAGGGAAGAATACTGATGAAATAAGAGAACGAAAAATGGAAGACTCTTTTCCTCTCAGTTTTGAGGAAAGCTTATCATTTGCCACAAACCAGGGAGAATAGAGCTGTCAAGCTTATACACAAAGCAATGTCTTAAATGCATAAAAATTATTTGTTGTATAAAAATAAAATAACACCTACATGGCAAGATCAGTAATAAGTCTTTTTGACCTGTTATCAATAGATAGTATGAAACAGCTAAACCCTGCTTTTCAAGAATAATATAAGACATAGAGGGAAAAGAAAGTTTAAAAATCCAAATAAGATGAAAATTAACCAGGAGTAGAGAGTAACAGAGAAATTTAACAGACTTTGTTCAGAAAAATAACTGACTTTCTATTGCCAAGAAAATATAACTCATTCAACCTAGTGAGATTTCAAAGGCATAACATGATATGTAAACTGGATTCAAATGATTGCGATTAGTACGAGAAATAAGTGGAGTAGATAAAGAGTATATCCTTTGTAAAGAAAAGATAACAGTTACTGATTTTGGAAAGACATACAGAGCTAAAAGGGTGTCATCACTAACGTTTCTCAAGTCGGGCCTTTTTGTTATTGACTAAAGAAAAAATAAGAGCCCTTTCATGAAATGAACATTTGGGAATCATCCACTGAGAACAGATTTGGGACAGCATAAATGATATCAACTGAAGCAATTAAAAGCCAACAGGACAAAATGCAACAGAGCATGAACCTAATAAGATTATCATAAATAACTTACTAACACATTTACTGCCAGAAAAAAAAAAAATGAAACTCACTCTACATAACATAACAGTACACATTTCTATAGCATTCTCTAAGACAAGTCACCAGCACAGTTAAAAAAGATTTAAAAGAAAATCCAAAAAATAATTGAACTAAAGCTTCTACTAGCCTGAGGTAGAATCCATCCCTCATTTTAAGGAACTGAAGCAATTAGTTAGAACACAGGGAAAAGGATCACTGTGCATTCTTTGCAATATATCACATATAATGCCACAACAAAAAGAAAACTGCAATTCAAAACCAGACCAGAAGTGCATCCAAAAAAGAAAGTGCATATGTGCTAGACAAATAGCAACACTAAGAACAAAATCTTCCAAAGCAGTAGACGTGTTTTTTGCTTCTAGTGTTCAAGACAAGTAAATTCTAAGAGCAACAGCTACAGACCCACTCATCTAAACACAAAAGAGCTCAGCTCCTTTATATGAATACTAAGGGAACAGGACTATGTTGTATGACTGTACTAAAAGACCCTTAGCAGGAAGAGAACTGCTATACTTTAAGACCTTAAAGATGATGAGAACTTCTCTATTTACATGACAGGAACAAATAAATATTAATTACAAGCAACATACAAACTTTAAAACTGAAATTCAGATTCTAATGATCAGAACAATGGTATGCTAGAACAATTTCTAAAACTAGCAAAAAAGCAGCATCAATTGTTATTAAAACCTATTTTATAAGTGATGAAACTACATCATAACTGTTCAAATCAAATCAGCCTCCAAGTATCTGGAAGTTCCTTTGCAGGCTTGTACTCTCCTTTGCTTTAAGGAACAATCTTCAATCACAGCATGCTTCCATAAGCCAAAAGATATCTAGAGACTTTCTGCAAAATTAGAGGATGTTACTCATTTGAAGGAGAGGAAATCAGACTTACTTTTTAAGCCAGTTTATAAAAATAAAAATTTTAAAACAGCAGATCTTCTACACTGCTTCCAGAGCAGTAACAAGAGATGAAATGATAGGAAGAAGACAACGATAATTAAATTCAGATTAACATATGTACTAAAAATGTTTCTATCTTCCTACCAGTCAGTTATTCATCCAGGAATGCTGCATATATCTTGAAAAATAAATCTATCAGTCAAAAGGTCAGATAGGTCACCCACCCTGCGGATGCCTGAAGTTTTATAAAGGCTATATATATATAAATTATTTACAGCTTTTTTGTTGTTGTTAAAGATTTTTCTTAATATACACCCTGCAAACTCAGTATTGGCTTCTTCTATTTGAACTATTGGATCATTATGCTGGTTGTGTTCTCCAGAATCTCTTTCTCAGGATGTGCTCTTATGTGCTATTCAAGGGTGGAATCTCCCAAAAATTTCAAACCATTTCAGTAGTACTAGACAAACTGATAGAAAATAGTGCATTCATAACCTTACTTAGGTCATTCTGTGTTTCACATAACTACAAAACCTGACCTAAAAATACAATCCCACATAATTCCACTGAATTTGAAAGATTTTGTGAAGGCCACAGCATAAGAAATACTGTTTTCACATCTCTAGTTCCCACTGGAAATTACAATACATTGTTCATATAAGCAAGAGATGTGCCTTGTGCCTTTTGGATGTTAGTCAAAAAAAACCCATCTTGTGTGGCAGAAAATCCACACACAGAGCATTCTGCTGAGGTATTCTAAATGGAACCTGATGTTTCACACTGTTCTTTGGACAGGGACTTCCAATCTTTTAGTATGTCATTTAGCCTAAACCTAATCAAGTAGTTGCTAACAAAGACCTAGATAGGCCTGATAGGTTTACTGTTGAAAGGAAAGGAAACAATGTTGTAAGTGATATGATAATCCTATAATGGCTTTACAGTTTGCCAGTTTGCATTGAAAGTAGAAGTAGAATTAGAAAATAAGGAACCACACCACACAAATCAGTGGAAGAGCAGACTTCAGAAGATGGGGCAGGAAGAACGTTAAGATACACAGACATAATATAACCATAGCATAGGAACTGCCTGTAATGAAGTGTCCACTTAAAGCTAAAAATAAAGGACAGTCAACAACCAGCCCTCTGAAGGAGCAAGAGCACACAAAAAAAAAATCCAATTGCAACTCAGTAGTCTCTGCTTGATTGACAACTTGCAGGAAGAAACCCTTTTGACCTGAATCAGTTAATGCCATGACACTGACAGTAAATTCTAAACAAAACAAGGATTAAACTGCACTAAAACATTTAAACAGTCATTAACAGGGAATGTGTGTGCCCAAATTCACAAAACCCAGACATCATTGCCATTATGAAATACATTCCTACTACGACCTCCGTGGGGTTTCTAATATTTTGACTGATTTATATAAAAACATAAAACGTGTAAAGAGGGAAGAGAGACTGGGCAAGGAGACAACCAACACATCACTGCATCCAGACAGTCTGATTCTTCAACTGTTCTGCAGACTCTCCATTAACAGGATCAAAATTACACCCTTTACAATTTCCATTGTAGAAATCAGGAAAATTCTTGTAGCTTGCTTCAACTTGATCTTTTTATGGTCAAGTTCTGTACATGATGACTTCTGTCACTGCTTATGCTAACAGCTCCAAATCAATATAAAACATATCCAAAGCTCTCAAAAGCTAAGAAAGTGTTTCTATTAATTTTTTTCAAAAGATACATTGTTTAAAAGTTGGAGAAAATGTTTAAGTTTAAAAAAGAATCATGCAATGCAACTACCATACATCCTAGGAAAGTAATTAAGGACTTGGAAAGAAACGCATGGAATCAGGAATAGCACCAGACAACTTTACATTAGACAATCAGCTACAGACTTGGGGACAAAACACTTGGACATTATCTTCAGACATCTTATTCCTTAATTTCTGTGTAGTCATAACTTTCAACCTTAACATC
>WEIU01000874.1:0-42908 GCA_013389925.1 Aegithalos caudatus | reverse complement strand
GGGAGAAGGTTGTTTTCCCAAGCTTTATGGTGCACGTATTCATGGAATAACAAAGCACCAAGTATGGAGGATCTTAAAAATTCTCAGTGTAGTTATTGATATATTTTTCAAGTGGGGCCAACTGTGATAGCTTCAGAGATGTTCAGCATTGTTTGAAGAGTTGAAATATTTATATTATAGCATGGTCTTGTTTTGAATAATAAAATCCCTTGAAAATAGCGTTGGTTAATAGTGTTTAGATTAGAGAGATAGAAATTAATGTTGCATATCTCATTCACAGTGCTTTTCTAGAAGCATATATATATATCTATATATATTAAATTATTATAATTGACACAGTAATGGGGTAACTTAATGATTGATCTTTTTTTTTTCCTTAATATAGCCTTCACAGAGCAGAGACAGCACTCTAGATGATGAGGCCATTGCTAGGCAACTGCAGCTTGAAGAAGACTCAGAGGTAAAAACTCTACCATGCTCTATATCAAGAGCAGTTTAACTTAAATAGTTTTTCCTTAAGAAATTAAGATGGACTTTCCAAGTATGCTATTTTATTACACTTAGTTAAATGTAATAAAATTCATCAATATGTGCAAGCCTGGTCACACAGTTATTTTTATAGGCATTATTTCAGTTATGTAAATAGAATGTATCACTTAATCTATTTTCTTTCTATCCAGGCTTTCTCTATCTGTGCAGCTGATGTGCTTCTAGTAATCCTGCCTTTCATAGATGTCATGCCCTTTTTGGTCTTACTGGTTCTTCTATCAGACAGTATCAGTTGTATAACTGATAGAAAGTTATGGTATATTTGCTTCCCTAAAGTAAATAGAACTGACACTAAGAGCAAGGCTAAGGGCAGTAGTTGAATTCTCCAAAACTGATCGAATTTTATATATATATATATATGTGTGTGTGTGTGTGTGTATGTGTATTAGTAAATGAGAATATAACATTCATTCTGGAGACATCATAATTTTTAACAGTATTGTTACTACTTGTCTTTTGGGACTGTTTTTGATAAAGCCAACAGGTTTCATGTTGTTGTAAGCTGTTTGTTATGAAGTGCTGCCTTCAAATTTTGATTATTTAAAAGAAAAGAGTACACAACAATAAAAAATATGAAAAAAAACCCCTTCTTTGAAAACAGCTTATACAGGCATAATGTTTCTAGTGAAAAAAATCCTTTTTTCTCACTAGATTTAACTGGTCTTGCTTTCTGGGGGAAACAAGTAATTCTTCAGTGCCATTTCTAGAAATCTGTTTGCCTCTGGTAGGATACCCTTTTTCTATCTATGTGCTTTCTTAAGAGTTTTTTTTTTTTTTTTTTTTTAATAATAGAGTTAGAACTTGTTTGGCATTAGCCTAAAAATATTTTTTTTTCCAGCTGGAGAGACAGCTGCATGAAGATGAAGAATTTGCTAGAACTTTGGCCATGTTGGATGAAACACCACAGAAGAAAAAGGTTGAATTCTTTTTAAACTTAAGCTTTTAAGAATTGCATTGCTGGGAGTGTTCTTATTTAGATACCTGTGTTTTGAGACTTCCATACAAATGCATTAAAAAAGCAGGAAAATGTTTTCATGGAAATAGCATACTCACTTTTATATTTCCCTCCTGGCTTTTCCTTGCTCAGTAAAGGGTGTCCTGCCTAATCAGTCAGTGTGTGCTGGATGCCTCTGTTGGGATAATTAAGTGAAGTGTGTTACTGTGTCCCAGTGGTAGCTGGGGACACACGCCCCTGACTTTGGCATTGTGTGTTTATTTAGGCTCGGAAAGACACAGAAGGAGAGCAAACAGTACTGAGCATCAACAGCAGCCATAATACAACAGCAGGATATAAGCAGTCAGAAAGAGGTAGGACACAGAAACTGAACAGCATTGCACTGATCCGTAATATTAATGAGATACATTCTTATATATGAGCTCTTCTCCCTCTCCCTCCTTTCAAGTGAAAGAAACAGACTCAGCTGGTACAGCCAAGAATTACTCTGCAAAGCCACCAACTAAATCTGAGCAGTTGAAAGGTTCTCATTTATCCCCACAATCATCTGGTGGTAAAAAAGAAGAGATTGCTGAAAAGGAAAGAGGTGCTCAAAATTCACTATCAAGAGAAAATGCAGCTTCAGGGAAAGAAGAGAAGACACCACCAAAGAAGGAGAAAGTTTCTCCCAAGAAGACTGAGGTAGGAGCTATCAAAATTAATTTAGATGTCTTGGTGGAGTTTGCAGGAAAATAGTTGTCGCGTTATAGGTGCCACTGTTGTAACTTGGTACTTTGAATCTCCTGGGCAGCTTTAAAAGATTTGAATTCTGGTAAGACTGTAAGTTTCTTCCTTACAGCAGCTGTAAAACTATGTGGAAAAAAATTATCTGGCAAAGATGATGGACCTGAGGTTCCCTAATGCCCATTAAACTTTGCAGGTACACTGCAAAATCAGTTCTGTGCGTTCTCTTGTTTAACTTCACTGGAAGACACAGAATGCAGGGATCCTGATGCTTACTTAGTGAGTGAAAACTTCTTGATGTGAGTGTGGTGACCCTGAGGATCTGTTCTGTGGCATTGTTTAGGGATTTTTATTTCTCTCCTTGGTATCCTATTTTTTCTTATTATTGATACCCTACGTAGCAGTAGAATTTAAGGGTTTTTATCTGATTGAAGAACTGTATTTGTTGAACACTGGCAGTTATTGGCAAGATTAAAAGGTACTTTTTAATAATACAGTATAAAGTACCCCGTTTTGACAATTAAATAATTTGTAATTAAAAGGGAGAGCCTGAACCTCCTCTTGAGGTGAGTTTTTAACAGTTGTTTACTGGTTAATCAAGAAGCTTAAGTGTCTCTTAAAGTCTACGTCATAGTATTTCTACTTCTATGTAAATGTAGATCATAAATTAAATAGGATGTGAATTTAAAGTGACAATTTATGAGTTAGGTGAGCATGTACACATGCAATAGATGAATCTGCAGAAACCTGACAGTAAACCATGGGTATGTATTTTTTAAACTCTCTCATTTTTGAAATGTTTTTAAAATGAACAAGAAAAAACACCTCAACACAAGCACCAAAAGCAGAGCAAGCTTCAGTATTGCACGTTAATAGATTAAAAACAAGCGTTAGAACTTGCTTTTCCTTTGGTGCATGAAAATGTCTTAAACTGTGAAGCTTGTGTTTATTTTGCTGTTTTTATATATGTAATATGTATCTTAATTTTTTTTTCCCTTTCCTGCCCCAGTCTGTGAGTCCTGAGGACTCTGAAAAGAAGCGAAACAATTACCAGGCTTACCGAAGCTTCCTTAATCGTGAGGGTCCGAAAGCACTGGGTTCCAAAGAAATACCTCAGGTAAGTTTGGATACAGGATTCTATATCTAGAGTGTTTGGTAGACCTACTACTAAGTGGTCTAAGTGGCTTAATAAGTATCAACTTATTTTAAAGACTGGTATTTTTTCCCAGTAGAAAGAATCTGTTAGGAAAACCCAAATTGTAATGCAAAGCATTGACTAAATGTAAGGAAGTGTACTAAAGAATTTGTATTCAGAACTTGGTTTAGGAAGTCATGATGATCAAAAGTAGTTACTGGTCTTACAATTGAAGATTGCTGTCACTCATTTGACTGACATGCTACACTTGAAGCAGAGTGCTACAAGTATGGTCAGGTAAACAATGTGTGAAGTTTTGTTGGTAGCTGTTCCCATGGGAACTTTTAGAACTATTACCTAGCTAGGTATGATAATCCTATTTGTAAAGTTTCATAGGGTACTTGACGTGGTAGAGGGTTAAAATAGCTGATAGTTAAGAGCTATTTGGTAGCATTTTATCAGTAATGGCATTTTCTGCAATGCTCTGCTTCTCAGGGAGCTGAAAACTGCTTGGAAGGCCTGACATTTGTAATTACTGGTGTTCTGGAGTGTATTGAGAGAGATGAGGCCAAGTCTCTGATTGAACGTTACGGAGGAAAAGTAACTGGCAATGTCAGCAAGAAGACAAATTACTTGGTGATGGGGAGAGACTGTGGCCAGTCCAAATGTGAGAAGGTGAGTGTCTCCTGTGCCTGGCCAAAGGCAAAGTGAAACTGAATTGTTCCTCTCGTAACTGGTAATTTCCAGTATCTGCCAGCAGGAAGCAGTGCTAACAATAAAGTCCATTTTTTAAATTACAAGCTGCCAAGTGGTTTACAGCTTTGTTTTCTTTCTACTTTTGTGTATACACGCACACACGTATATAAACTCTTGTTGTTGTGTTCCTAGTTGTAGTTTTTACTGGTAAATACTTTGAAATTAATTATGTGAATCCTAATGTGACTTCACATTTAATTCTTTGTTTTGCTCCAGGCATCAGCTTTAGGTACAAAAGTTATTGATGAGGATGGTCTGTTTGATCTTATTCGAACTATGCCAGGCAAAAAGTCCAGATATGAGCTGGCAGCTGAAGCAGAGGTATGTTTTTAATAAACTTAGGGGATTAGGTTTTTGTTGGTTTGTTTTTCTTTAGTTTGTTTTTAATTGAAAGAAGTTTGTCTTCTCTTCCAGTAATAGTAACGCAACAATAATCAGTTTAACGTCCTAGGTTAAAAAGGATAAAAAGGAAAATTTTTTGTTTGTGCTTTGAAAAAATGACTCTACTTGGGAGCTAAAGGTTATATTCCCACTCTGACTTTATTCTGCATTTTAGGCACCTAACAGAGCAGGTAACTGCATCCCCTTAGATTGTATCGGATTGAAAAAAGGAATATTCCTTAATTCTTTGGAATAAGTAATTGTGACTGATAATCATGTGGTACCCAGACAGGCTCAGGAATATGTAAACTGTGTGTATACATAACAGACCTTGTCTTTATGTGGTACTTGAACTAAGAATATTAAAGGTAATTTTTTCAGGCCATTCCAAAAAAGAGGTAACAAGTTTTTGTGCACATATAAATTTAGGTTGTAGTGGCTGATAGAACGTAATTAAAATCTCTGTTAGCTCTAACATGTTGGTGCATTAATACAGACATGACTTATTTATGCAAAGATACCATCAGTGTCCCAGGGAAATGCAACTCTAAGCTTATTAACTGGTCACTTCTGCTCCTTTTGAATTGTTTTATGTTGAACAACTTCTGCAAGTCTTGTTTTGCAAGAGCTCCATGGGTGTCTGACCCATTGCAACCTGACAGTGACCAGTTTAGCACTGTAGGATGCCTCAGGCTTTGTGAATAAGGGACTGCTTTTGGAATGGTCAGAACACTTCCTGCCTCTTTTTTGTGGGTTGTACTACAGAACCCAGTGACATTGTGCTTTATTTCTCAGAGAGTATTTGCTCTTGAAGTTTTTTTAATCAATAATAAGTCTTGTCCCTTTCTAAGCATTCCTGTAATTGTTTAAGTAAATATGCTGTTTATTTACTGCTTTTTAAAAATTTCTTTGTAAATTTTTATTTTCCTAAGGCAAAGAAAGTGGAGTCAAAACCCAAAAAGTCACCACAGAAAGCTGAAGCTGGAAAAAGGAATTTTAGCCCCTACAAAAGGGAAGCTAATAATAAAAACAAGTCTACTCCTGAAAAAGGATATACCATCAGATCTGTCAAGAAAGAAACCACTGCTGTTCGAAAACTTACAGACTTTAAACGTCAGACCGTAGAGGAGAAAGAAGCCCCAAAACCTAAGGGGAACTTGGCTTCTGAGGTTAATGAAGATGGCACAGAGAGATTGCTATGGGTGGATAAATATAAGCCTGTATCTCTTAAGGCAATTATTGGACAGCAGGGTGAGCAAAGCTGTGCCAATAAACTGCTGCGATGGCTCAGAAATTGGCACAAGAACACCTTGGAAGATGGACAAGGTGACTGGCCTAACTTCATCTGTGTTCCTTCATGCTGATCATGCTCCTTGCTTCCCTGGACCAGTGAGGGCCTGGGTGGTAGCAGAGCAACTCTAGAAATTGGGAATAAGGCTGCAGCAGCAATTGAGCCTGAGATTTTTTTTTGCAAAGTAGTTGTTTATTCACTACCCATCTCTACACCTCAAAAAAGAGCATAAAAATGTATCTGAAAAGATTTTTCCCTCAAGTCTTAGGTTTCATTTTTACAAAAAAAAACCCAAAATATCCTAGCTGCAATGTATCTAAAAATGACCTTGCATTAAAACTATTGATTTCTTCCTCAGCAAGAGGAAATAGGTTAGGCACTGCTAACAGTGAAGTTACAAGATGAGAGCAGGTCTAAAGGGCTGCTGTCATGTGTAGGGATGAATTGTCAAGGTCCTGGCTCTGGCAAGAATTGCATGTGTGGAGTAGACAGTTCATCATCCTATAGACAGACAGGTTTTTCTGTGTTTAAGAGTGGGTTTAAGTTTTAGTTTAGCCATAGTGGGATTTTTGTGTGTGGTGTGTTTGGGGTTTGGCTTAATTTGTTTGTGGTGGTGTGTGGGTTTGGTGGTGTTTTTGGGGTTTTTTATGTGGATGATATGGTTGTGAGGAAATTGCTGAAGTGGTTGTATTACATTAATAGCACATCTTGGTATTTTTCAGTTCAAAATCACTATAAGTCATAAGCTGGGTTAAGCTGCTTTTCCCCAAGTGGTTAGGATGAGAACATCTTTGGATGTTCTCATTGAGCCTTAAATGAGGAAAAATTCCAATGATGCTTGATATCTTTAGGAGCATGCAGTTTGTTTTATAATTACATACCTAGGTAAAACTTGATTGATTTTTTTTTTTTTTAATAGCAAAACCCAGTAAAACTGGAAGCAAAGATGATGGGACAAGCTTTAAAGCAGCATTACTTTCTGGTCCACCTGGAGTTGGTAAAACTACTACAGCTGCTTTGGTTTGTAAGGTGAGTTCATAGTAATGGTTGTTCCCAGCACTTTTTTGTTATATATTAATTCTGTATCTGGATACAGCTACAGTGTGCAGGTGGGTATGCTCTGAATGACCAGGGTCTGCTTTCAGCCAGGTTACACCTGCTCAAAACAGGGCTACAGCTGAAAATACGTGGCTGTTTAGATACCTTTATCAGGCCTGAGGTGAGAAGGTACCAGTGGGTGTCTGCATTTCTTTCTGTTACATTGGGAGGAAGCATATCACAGTATGTTGAACAATTGGAAATGGTTTTCCAATTGTGAGCATTCAGCACTAGTTCTGCAAGTTGGAGAATATTTGAACTTAATTTAGTGGGAGTCAAATTCTGGCAAGCTTTTTGAAAGCCTGAGGTTATGGTTTTTATATATCTAACAGAGATCTTTCCCAGATTTCTTCTAAATTGAAATGCTGCTTTAGGATGAGAGAAGTTGACAGGGCTATGTGTCTATTTCTAAATCTGAATTTAAAAATCTGTTGTATAGAGTAACTCTTTTCGCCCTTCTCCCACCGCATGCCTTTGAGCTTTGTGCCAACAGGTTGATGCCACACCTGGAACTAGACCTTTAGAAAAGGGGAATGTGCTGTCTTGGGCTCATTTTTTTTCTCAAAGCATGGTCTTTTCTGTTTCTGGTTTCCAACCTAGCTTGCTCTCGGCTACTTCAGGACTGTGCAGAGCATTTCTGTGTGCTCCACAGGAAATGCCAGTAAAACAGACCAAGGCTGTGTGTGCTCAGCGCTGTGTTCTGGCTGCCTCTGGCAGGAGTTTGCTGATAAAAGAGCAGCTGGGTTAAGTTGTGTCAGGGATTGTGTCAGTGCTGCTGGGGGAGTCATGTGTTTCCTGTTGGTTAAATAGTTAAAAGTTTCTTTTTCCTGCAGCTTTCCAAGCCATGTGGTATGTTTCTTTGTTATGCAGCTGGAAATTCCATGGAGCTTAGCCAGCCTTGGCTCATAGCTCTGTTTCTATCCCCGCTGGCAGTTTTAGCAGTTCTGTTAATCTTCCAAAATGTAATATGTGCCAATGACTCTGATGCTTCCCCATCCCCTCAATTAAAACAAAAACCAACCAACCAAAAAAAAACCAAAACCCAACAACCAACCAGCCAAAAAACTCAAAACAAATGAAAAAACCCAACAAAAAACAATTTTAAAAAATGCACAACAAAAAAATCTGCCACAAAAATAATACCTTTTGGGCCTATGTGTTCCACACATGGTTATAAGTTTGTTTTTTTTTTTAATTGCTAGAGAAAAGGAATATAAGGGGAGAAACTAATTAAAGCTGTATGATTTTTTCACTGATGTATGTTCTCACTTTTTATGTGGTTTATGTGTTTGGACCAGGAACTGGGGTATAGCTACGTGGAGCTGAATGCCAGTGACACTCGCAGCAAGAACAGTCTGAAGGAAGTCGTTGCCGAATCACTTAACAACACCAGCATCAAAGACTTCTGTTCTGGTACGTCTGTTGTTTGAAGGAGATTCTTGTTTTATTAAAGAGTCTGGTTAGAGGAATGACAGAGCTTCCTTATTACACAACAATGTTAGGAATTTATCTTGCTTGTCAGGTGGAGGGACCTGGTTCTAATAGGGATGGGTTCATGTAGTAAGCTGTTACAATTCTTCTTCAATTTAGGATTAAATCCTGCTATCATAGCATGAGTTGTTAATCTGCACAAACTACTCAAGAACTCTGCAGTTGCTCCTCTGTTCCGTGGGAGTTGTTTCTCAGAAGATGACATGAGGTCTGGTCTGTGAACACAGATTCATGTGATCGAGTGGCAGAGCTGCCACCTCAGTTGCCTAGGCTGGGGTTATCTTACCTAGCATTGGGTAAAACTCTCAGCAAGACTCCTTTATTTCCATCTCATTTTCTTATCCATATTCATTTTCAGGTACATCTTCATCAGTTAGCGGGAAACATGTGTTGATCATGGATGAAGTGGATGGTATGGCAGGCAATGAAGACAGAGGAGGGATTCAGGTGAAGCCACCGTAGTTCCTAGCTAATGCCATTGCCAAGAGTGTGTACCATATATAGCACAAAATAGTCAAGCCACTCTGCTGTCCTCAACCCATGGTCCATAAACAAACTCTCTGCAGAGTACAGTCTGATGTCTTTGTGTAAGGATTGTGCATTGATAGAGGGGGGGGAAAAGGATACATGTGTAGAAGCCTGGAGTGATGAACTTGAATGCGTACATTTCAGAACAGATACATTTTTCCTAAGGTCTCTCTAAGGTGACATGTCCCTGCAGTGGGAGGTTCATAATTTGGCTGGGACTCTTGCTCTTTTGCATAGGCAGGAACACTGAGTAACTAATGTGTGGCATAGGCAGCAGCATCCTTTGTTCTCTTTAGTAGCTCCAGTTTTAGCTTCTGAGGATTTCCTATAGTCACATGCAGTACCTTGAGGGTAAAGGGCATACAGATGTTTAGCTCAGATGCAGGTATTTCCATTGCAGGTATGAAACCGAACTGAATTTCGCCTTCATTAGAACTACAAAAGTTTGTTCTGTCAAGCTTAAAAATGATGAAGCCTCTTGGGGCAGAGATGAGCTGATCTTCTTTCTTTCTGCTCTTTCATTCTTTGTGGCAGGGTGCAGGCAGAAAGCTGTGTGTTCCTTTGGGCATAAGGCAGGTCAAACTGGCCTTTGGAGGAAGGAGTCTAGTTCTGCAGGTGGACAGTGGTACTCTAAGCTGTTGGTCTTCATTGCTCCTTGAAGACAGTTCCAAACATAATTGCTGGAAATAGACAGTGGAAGTGGGTAGGCAGCAAATCTCTTGCAGCTGAATAGAACAGCAAGTGAAAAATGTAAGGGGCCAGGTTTGCACCGTGCAGAAATGTGATTACAGCAGGAGCGTTATGGACTTGGCACTTGTCAAGGGTCTGATATAAGGCAGGGACTAATGCTGCTTTGTATGACATTCTAATTGTTCCTATTATGCAGGCTATCTGATGTAATTGTAAGGTGTTTAAATTGCAGGAGTTGATTGGCTTGATCCGACACACGAAGATACCCATCATTTGTATGTGCAATGACCGCAACCATCCTAAGATGCGCTCCTTGGTCCACTACTGTTTGGATCTTCGTTTTCAGAGACCTCGGCTAGAACAGATCAAAGTAAGTAGCCTGTGACTTGGTGGACTGCTCTGAATTACCATCAGTAACTTCAGTTTTCATGTGGCAGAGTTTTTTCAGAATTGGATACAGCACTTAATGGATCATCTCGGTGAGTAAGTAATCACTTTTCAGAATGAATTGTCTGAGTTTTTCTTCCCAAAGCCTTTTGGATTTTAGATGTCTGTCTTAAGGATATATCCAAAATGTTTTTTTTTAAGCAAACGTGCTCTTTTTTACACCAATGGTTAACAGTGGTTTATGTTTATGAGAGAAAATTTGAGCTATATGTGCTTTAAAAAAATTCAGAAGAATATACAGTGCTCTTTCATAGATGTGTCAGTATGTTCTGCTGGGGGAAGAATTCATAGGAATTCTCTAGTGACAGTTTCTCACTTGTGATTACAGGGTGCCATGATGTCTATTGCATTTAAAGAAGGTTTAAAAATTCCCCCACCTGCTATGCAAGAGATAATCCTGGCAGCAAATCAGGACATCAGACAGGTCAGTACCCATTCAGCATCTGTGACCATTCAGATAGCAAATTACGTACATTAACTTCAAAGTATTTGAGCAGTATTTTTATGTATGAAGATGAGACTGTTACTGCTGGAGTCTTCCATTTAAATTCTATTATGCTACCAAATTGTGAATTTTGTTCTTCAGGTTTTGCATAATCTTAATATGTGGTGTGCAAAAGACAAATCACTGACTTATGATGAGGCTAAAACAGATGCCAGCAGAGCCAAAAAGGACATCAAACTGGTAAGTGTCAAATACTGAACTGGCTTTTACTGTCGTATTCTTATATAATCACTAGGCTTTATAAGCATCTTTTGAACTGAAGCACTGAATTAAAGCCTAGGTGCCAAGAGCTGTCACATTTGCCACAAGTAGTTGAAGAGTAGTATATCAAGGACTGAGAATATATTTTGATATACTGGTCTCTTATGTAAGATGCAATTATGAAGCTCATACTTCCCATCTGTTGTTCTCTGTTTAGGAGTTAATTCTCTTAATATCAAAAATAAAATACAGTTCTTAAAACCAGTAAAGTTCTAGGGTGGAAATACTGAACGTGAACCAAGATAGTCCTGGATACTAATTTAGTTGATACTGTGCTGTGTCTTATTTTTTGCATTGACCTTCTAGCCACTGACTTCTTGAAATGTCATTTATTTAGGGCCCTTTTGATGTTGTCCGGAAAGTTTTCGCTGCTGGAGAGGAGGCTGCTCGTATGTCTCTTATAGACAAATCAGATCTTTTCTTCCATGATTATTCACTAGCACCTCTCTTTGTCCAAGAGAATTATGTGCATGTGAAACCAGCTGCTGCTGGGTGAGTTACTCCAAACCCTAAATTGTCATAGGCTTTTGTGTCAGGAAGTCAAAGTAGACCAAAACCTATCTGGATATTTCTGCTTTGTAATAAAATCAACTTCATTTTTTTTCCAGAGGTAATTTAAAAAAGCACTTGGTGCTCTTGAGTAGAGCAGCTGATAGTATATGTGATGGTGATATAGTGGACAGGCAGATTCGTAGCAAGCAGAACTGGAATCTTCTTCCAACACAGGTGAGCACTTAACACTCATTTTATGTTCTTTAAGGGGGGTGTCCAGTGTTAAAGGTGGATCTCTGGAAATTGGTGTTTCTGTATGATTATATGATCTGTATAGTTCATACTTCATGTAGTATTCTCTGTTCCACTGGTGATAGAAGTTTCCCATATCCATATTGTTGAGCCCATGCTGCAACATGAAGTCTTCTGAAATTTGGAAAAGCTGGACTGTCACAAAGCATAGAAGCACAGGGTGTTTATCACTGGTGCTGTTACAAGCCTGCTCTGTCTTTCCTCTCACCAGGGCAGGATTTCTCCCAAAGCATAGAGGACTGAAGTTTGGTCACTGTATTTCTTTTAATGCTCACTGAAACACTGACAAGACTTGTGCCTAAAGGGTTATGACTGGCATTATAGGTGAAATTGGAAGGCAGAAACTCTGAAGGTCATCTAGTTCACCCCCCTGCTCAGTACAGGTCCAAAGAGCTGAATTGCTTAGGAATATAGCTGACTTGATGCAGATTTGCAGTGTTTGGAAATGCCTCCTTCACCATGTCTTTGTGTTGGAGATCACTTGTTTGTGTGAAGTGAGTATTGTCTGACTGCACTCTAAACTGGACATGAGAAAAGCCCATGTTCTGGGGTTGGGGTTTTTTTGAGTTTTGAAACGCAGATAATTTCACTGGTATTGTAAAACAGTAATGAACAGAGTGGTACAGGGGGTGAAGCTGTAACCCAACAGGGATTGACCAGAGATAATCAATTGAGAGCTCTTAAAATAAACTCTTTCCACTGTGGCCCTGTGTTGACTACCCTTCTTCCCTGGGGAGAGTGCAGTGCAGAGCAGTGTGTCATGGTGTCCATGAGACTTCCACTGTGATCTGAGTTTGGCATGTGTGTTACTTTTTCAGGCTATTTATGCAAGTGTTATCCCAGGGGAGCTGATGAGGGGTTACATGTCCCAGTTTCCAGTCTTTCCCAGCTGGCTGGGGAAATTCTCATCCACAGGCAAACACGATCGTATCATTCAAGAACTGGCAATGCACATGAGTCTCAGGTAGTACTGACATTCCTCTGATTCAGTTCTTTCTTGTGCAGTTCTTCACCTACTTGTCAGTTCCTTGAACAAGTGACACGTTCATGTGTTCTGTGAATGTGGTCCTCTGTTATTGGTGACACTTTTATCAGTGCTTGATTTGAACAAGTCAAAACTGGAAATGCTTTTAGTATAATCACAAGTACCTTGCATTTTTCTTTTTTCCCCTGAAATTGTTTCTCAATTAGGGATGTGTTTCCCCAGACTGTTTGGTGTTCAAATACCTTGCATTGGTTATTCCTTAATGCAGGTATGGCAAAAGGAATGACACAGTACAACTTGCAGTTTGCTCTTAAGGCAGCTGATTGTTGATTTGCTGAGGGCCTCCTTACCTATTTCTTGTCTTTAGAAGTCAGTGGTGCTGGTTGGACAGATTTACTTACTCAATACTTTATTTTGAATTTGACAAAGAACCCAGACATGCAAGAGGACAGTAAATATGGAATATTTGTCGTATTTGCGGGATTCACTTGTCCAGCCCTTGAAAGACTTTGGATCAGATGGGGTACAACAAGCTATAACATTTATGGACTCTTACTGCTTGATGAAAGAAGATGTTGAAAATATCATGGAAATAAGCACGTGGGGAGGCAAACCCAGTCCTTTTTCAAAGCTGGATCCCAAGGTAAAATACACTAATTTTTTTTTGTTTTGTTTTCTTCCATATCTTAAAAAAGAAATCCTGGAATAATTGCAGTGGTATGGGTGTGCTTTGGAAAGGCTGAAGTTGGTGCACCAGCTTAACAATAATTGATATCAGGCTTTGTGAATCAGCTGTCAAACACAAGCTAAGACTTCTGGACTAAGGTCTGAAGATAGTCAGGCTGTGCTACACTCAGGAGTCTAAACTTTTTGTTCCTGGTGTAAAGGATTATTGGGAGTCAGTTGTGTGTCAGTTTCCCTGTCAGGGAGGACAGGGAAAAGCTGGTGGTACCTTTCTAGAGGCAAGCTCTGGCTGTAAGATCTGTGTGCTTCAGACACAGCCCTGCCTTTCTTACCATCCTGCAGAGGAGGGACATGCAGCTGCCTGCATTACAGAGCAGGCCCTGTATTCAAAGGCTGCCTTGCACCTTTCCCAGCCCTGTTAGAACTGCCAGACATCGAGTGTTTTGTGTGCTGCTCTTCCAGTGTCCAGTGGTTGGGACCCTCACCTGGTACAAGATGAGCTTAAGCTCAAGTTGCTTTTACAAACTAGGTGGATGTGACCTGAACCATGATCTCCCTCATCCAGGTCAGGTGCTCATAAAAGAGAAGAACCAAACCTACATTACTTTCAGGTGTTTTCTGTGGTCTGAATAAGCTGCTTAGTCTGGCAAGTGTATAGTGCTGCTGAAGGGGACTCTGGTGTGACTGGCTGAAATTATTGTAGGCCTAAGCAAGAAGCATCTGAAGATGCACACTTTATTAAGGATCATGTGTGACTTGTTTAAAATGAGCCTTCACCATACAGCTCTTAAATGCTTTGTGTCCTTTTGAGAGAGTGTCATCTTCTATCTTTGGTCACAACTTTCCAAAGGAAAGTTGATGTGGAATCTTTCTCAGTAGGTTGCTTAGCTAGCAGTCTACTGTTCCTAAACTGATGCTCAGTTTCCTTCCTTCCACCCTGCCAGGTCAAAGCAGCTTTTACACGTGCCTACAACAGAGAGGCACATCTGACTCCGTATTCACTTAGCTCTGTCAAGGCATCGAAAAGGCAGTCGGGATCTGCAGGGACCTTAGATCTGAGTGAGGACTTGAATGTGGAAGAGATCCAGTCTGATGAGGATGAGCAGGATACCGTTGACAGTGATGCAATGATTAAGGTGATTTAATTTCCTCAGTATTAAACCACCCCACTCAAGTATTGGGTTTTTTTTGTTTGTTTTTAGTTACCTTTCTGTGACTTGTAACATAATTTTAATGAATTAAAAAAAATCATAGTAGATATTAAATAAATAATCTCTCAACTTTTAAATTTTTAACTGGTGGTAGTGTGGAAAAGTCTAAGTTACTTCCATCCATTTTCTTATGTTGGACCAAAGTGAGACATCACTCCAAACCTATGTGTTCTGCATCCAATTCCAAAACTTAGTAATATTTCAGGTGTTGATGAGGCTGATGCCAGGCCTGTGCCTGTGGTTACTACAGCTGACAGTTCTAGTAATACCTTTGTAGGTATCACCAAATGGGGAACTGTGGTCAGCCCTTAAGACTGAATATTGTAGTCTGTATTCTCCATGGCATTTGGAAACTTCACACCTGAAAGGGGAGGGAAAGAGGTGGCTTTTTCTTTAACACTGACTACATTTTGACTTAAACTTTTGTCAGGTTGCAGCTGGATTTTAAATTGTCTGTATATTTCTGTTTATAGCAAAAAAAGGTGAAGTCTTCCAAGCTGCCAAAAAGAGAGAAAAATGAAGAAACAACAAAAAAAGAAGGGAAAAGAAAAGAGAAAACAAGACATTTAGAATAAAATCTTGCTTTGGACACAGCTTTGCTTCTCTAACTCCTGCCAGGAACATGAAACAGATCCAGTGCTGCTGCTGGGAAAGTAGAACCAGTGCGTTGAAAATGCTCCTCTTATAGAGGTGCTGTAGCTCTTGTGCTCTCACACGATGCCCTGCTGTGCTTACTCTTGACATGGAACATGTTACAAGCTATAACTCTCCTTGTGCAACAAACACCAGGTGCATGAACATGCTGAAAATGTCATGCTTAGTTACCTGGCATTTCTGCTGAGTCTTCCTAGGACTTCACTGCTTTTTTTTTAATATAAATCCCCTGGCATTATGTGGTGAAGTCTTGTAAATAGTACATATGATGCAAAAACCCCGTACATAAACGGCCTATTTGTACATTATAGAAATTAAGCAGTATATGGAATGACAATAAAATGTTTCACAGGACTCTTTTAAAGCCTTGGTTAAGTTCATGGAGTGTTCTGTCCTGTCTCCCTCCTTTATTCCACAGTTTTGTATTTCCTCTTTTCCTACAATTTCCTTTTGTTCAGTGAGAGACACAGAAAAGCAGTCAGGAATTTACTGTCAAAACTTGAGTAGCTTGTACTTTACAAGTTACATCTTTAATCAAAACCAGAAAGGATTATTTAAAGAGTAAAAAGTGTTTAATTGAAAATATTTGTAACAGTTCAGAACTGATACTAAAAAAAAGAACAGTAGGGAGGTGTTTTTTCTTTTTTCATTGCAAAGATGGCCCTGTGTCTTTGGTGCAGATAAAATGCAGATTTTTTTTGTATTAATAATCAGTTTTATTACTACAATAAACCAAAGTACAAAATTTATCAAAAGCTAAATCGTTATCAGATATCACAAAATAGAAGTAAACAGGTATCACAAAATAGAAATGACATGGCTTGTATTAGGCCTTTCTGGGGAAGAGATGTGTGATGTAGTGATAGAGCTTTCCTTGCTGCTTGCCAGCCAACACAAGCAGTTCTGGAAATAAACAGAGGTGATTAATTATATACTTAGATACACTGTGATAGCAGATCAGGAGAAATAAAATCAACTAAAAGTTCCCCAAAAGAACTTTAATGCATTACTCTGACCTACCGCTGAGTTTTCACAATAGTAAATCTGCCTTGAAATTATTAACGTTATTGAAGAACATTGTTAACTAATTTTTAGTTACTATTTTAAAAATACAGCATCCTGGATCTATGGTCTAGACAGAACCATGCTCTCACTCTTTGAAGTAACGAGGATCTCGGGCCAATACATGTTGCTGTTACCCTGGGATAGATCCTGTTCACCAGGCAAGTTAAGATCATGTAAACAGGCATTTTAGATTTGCTCTTTCCAGTCAGTACCCCTCCTGTCTCTCTCCCCCCTTCTCTCCACACTTAAACCCATGCTGGAAGATCTGGAGAAGCTTGGATATTGCTGAGATCTTCAATCCATTCTCCATTCTATTCAAGCACACCTGGTGTTTGGGAACATGTTCCAAATCAAAACAGTTTGTGGATGTTAACGTGGTCATAGGGGTAAAGTGAGTTAAAGCCCAATTTAACAACCAGGTTAGTTGCAGTAGCAAAACCTACTGCTGTTTGCGTGCCTGAGGGCAAATAGGTGATAGAACTGGGTCTCGAGTTATCTGAGGCATTGATCCAGGCTGTAAGTTAAGATTCCTTACTTAACTCCCTCAGTTGTCTAGAAGGATCCCTGTTAAGTAAAAACTACAGACTGTAGGACATACCTGAATTTATTGGTCCTCATCTTCTAGTTTGAGGTACTCTTTGCAGTCATTTATTTTCTTAAGATCAACAATGTTAATCCTTTGAGAACACATGGGACACACATTTTCAGTCTGTAACATGCTGTTTTAAAGGAAGGGTAACTGGTCAAAAGCTATAACATTTTTCAAAGGAAGTTGGGCGTAAAGCACAAAGCCTAGAGCAGAGTTCTGACCAGTGCTATGTAACAAGTGCAGGACAGAGCAATGTCTGCTTCTGTCTACCTTTTCAACAGTTGAGAGCTAACACCACACCAGGAATCCTGCTGTTTGCAGATTGAAACATGTAACAAAGGTGGTTTAGCAGCTTCAGAGTTCCTGATATTGGAACAGAGCTATCCTGTTGTCACGTGATTATCAGGGACAAGACATTATTGCTTAGTCTGTACCCAATTCTATGTGCATTTTGTTTGTTTTGGTGATTGCTGGTGTGCCTGTGTTCCTGCCCTGCTCCCATATCAGGCCATCATCCTGGACAGAGCTGAGAACTTACACAAGCTCACCATCCATCTTCATGACTGCTCCTGTTGGAGCCCTGCATCACTGGCCCAATTCCTTACCATATCCTATAATTTTGGTCAACTTTGAAGCAATGTTCCATGAGCATCTTGGGTGCAATTACCAAGTAAGGGGAATTTCTCTTCCACCCAGCCCAGCTCTTACATGGTTTTAGTACCAAATGATCCATTAGCTGCTAAAATACGAACAAACAGGAATTACTGCAATAGAAAAAAAAATTCCCAACTTACCTTTTGAATTCTGAGTAGAGGGCAGGGAAGTCACAGTGTGGGCAAACTGTCCAGTCATCACGTACCATGTGCCGACCCTGCACACAAAAACTGCAGGTAACCAAGGGGTGAGTGCTGCCTGGCTACAGAGAGCATTCACTTTTGGACCTGTTACTATGAAAAAGTCAGCAACTGAGGTCTAAGATCTTGAATTCAAGATATGTGTTACTGTAGCTTAATTGCTGTGTAAATTTTGTAACCTGAAAAGGAGCTCTCAGAGATGCAGTGTTATATATTATTTGCATTCCTCTTTTAAAAATGGAAATCTAGAATATATACTGAATTACAGTGTTTAAAATCCTTTTAGTTTGGAATTCTAGAATGCTATCTGTAGATCTGTATCCAGAGCTGTACTTAAACATGCTGGCATTTTTGGTGTTGTATATGACATACCAAAAAAGCCCCCAAAGCACCTGAGCCCAGTAGGTCACATTCAGCACACAAGTTTGTGAGCCTGCCTGGTCTTCCTTTGCATCTTTACATTTTCTTTTTTGCTACAGTTTACTAGTTTACTTTTGATAGAATGAGTTTGTATGTACCTTTTCAATACTATAAAAACATAGCAGCACCTTGAACTATACTGAGAAATGTATGCTCTAATACAATATGCAACAGCAGACTGTTTTGACACTGATTCTCATTAGATATTTGAAAATGCCACAGTCCTAATTTCTACAAACACCTGTGACATAAACTGTGGCCAAGATGGAGCCTAACTAAATATTGTGTAACATACATTGACATGTACACTGTGTTTGGCTTTATATTTAAAACCCTTTGTTTTGCTAAAGGCATTACTTCTAAAGTATACCTGTCATCTTATTCTGCTAAACCAATAGAGCAAAAAGACACCCACATAATGGATATTAATTTTTTTGTGAGACTTAATTCTTTAGTTTTAATAAAGAATGTTAACTCTAACATTTGTTTCCTGTTCAAGTAAGTTCTCTTTTTTCCCCTGCAATTTTAGTATGACAATTCACATGAACCCAGTAAAAATTGTGTTAGTTATACAGTAGCTGTACAGTAACTTCCACCAGGAATGTCTGCCATCCTTATCTTTTCAGTACACTCTAAAGAAACAAAAAATATTAGAACTTCTCATTTCTGTAAGGATGAGCAATGTAAGAAATACTGAGGTCACTGCCTGAACCATTAGCATTGTTGTGCTTAAAAATTCCCCAAAACAGATTTTTGAAGTTTTTTCGTTTTTTTTTTTTTTTCAATTGGTTGGTTTGGTTTTTAATTTTTTTTTTAATTTGGAGTCTTGGTAGCTTAGGGGAGGAGGTGTGCCCTCCACAAGCTCCTGTACATGGAAAAGGAAAGGGGCACTTCTGTTAGTTCTCTGAGCACTAGACCCCTGGGCAAAGGGCTGGGTTGGGAAGGCCTCAGCAGCACTGCCCTGTCTGCTCTCCCAACTGCACCAGATGTGTGTGCTGGGATTCCTGGTGCTGCACCTGCCTTCTCAGGAAGCTGAAGTCTCCCAGAATGACTTCCTGCATTTATTGGCACCCTCAAGTGCCTGCTATTTGTAGGTGGCAAGTGAGGACACTGATAGTCAAAGACAAAAGAAATTTGGCAACAGATTAGAAAAACCCATAAATGCCTAAAAATATCTAGCTTGGATCATTACCAACTGAAGTTCAAATGAACTTATTTTTAGAAGGGAAAGCAGCTTTGCCTTTACTGTCACAGTGCAGAAAGCACAGCAGACACTCACAGTTGCAATGCAGTATGGAAGGTTGTTTTTACAGCTGGGACACAGAAGATCACACTCTGGGAGCTGGAAAGCACAGTAGGGACAGGCTGTTGTTGGCTCTTCTGTCTCAGTTGTGTCCCGATGTCTAAAACATAGATACAGCTGTGAATAAAACCCTCAAGCTGTTTGAACTTATCAAAGCTGTTCTACAATGCCTTTGATACTTAGCAAGTGTTTTTCCTTTGAGTTACTTGCATAGCTTCCAGCTGCTATTTTACATTCTATCAGCTCATTCCTTTTAACTATCACCCAAGCTTCATCACAATTATGTCAACTCAGAAATAGGTCATTTTCCATTTAATTAGAAACATCACCACTTTTTAAAAGGTGTAACAGATCTTACTACTTTATAAGATTTCAAAACTTAGGGTCTATATGTATTGACTATAAAGCTTTGGTTTCTTTGTTTCAGAAATTTTCTGTGGCAGGACCACAAAGAACAGGAGTAACAAAAAACTGGCTTTCTGGTATGATTATACAGCTTTTAACTGCCTCCAAAAATGCTGTAAGAAGAGTTTCAGAGAAACACCATAAAACCCAGTATCCATAAAAAAGCTATGTGAGCTGAGATCTTCAGGTCCTGAAAAGATGTAACTGATAGAAGGGAAATAAAACATGGAGATGTTTAAAATCATAAATGACAAAAAAAAGGGGTAGATCTCTCCCAAGAGGAACACTATGAGGCATCACTTTAAACTAGCTAGATACCAGTTCTGACACAATGGAACTTCTTGTAGGAGTCCACTCTCATTAAATATTTACATAACTTCAAGCAGAATGATTGGATAAGCTCATGGAGAGCTTAGGGAATAAACAAATACCTAAACCACCCGTATGAGCTCAGCAAATCCCTGAGCCTTGGTTAGAGACTAGCAGAATTAATGACAAAAGTGTTACGTATGCATGCCCTGCTCTTCTACAATTGTCTATGCTTCCTCCTCTGGCAGAAAATATTGACTAGGATCAAAATAAAACTTCAGATAAGCAAGAAAATATAATTTATTTGCCTTCTGATTATTTTTTCATCTTAGCCATTTAGTTGTCTAAATCACAGAAGGGCACAATGCTGCTGCTATAGTAGCCAAAGTTTGGCTGTGGATTCCCAACTAGAAACCAACTAAACCTGTGTGGCTGCACTTGTGTCTGTATGGAGACAATGGAAAATGCTATTGCTGGTTAAGAAGCATTTTAAATGTACATTGCATTTAAGGCTTATCACATTCAAAAGAAGTCTTTAATTCTCAGAGAAAGGTGGGAAATGGTTCTTAGCCTTTCAAATATGACAGTGAAATAATATGAAAACAGTCTACAGGCTTTATGAGCAAAAACAGTATTGCAAATAAAGCCTTGAAATTGTGTGCATTTGATTAACATCACTCACCTGACCATTGTTTCAATTTTCTTTTTGTATTTTGGATCTATTTTACTCCGATACTCAGGTCTCATCAACATAGCAGCAAAACTGA
Organism: Aegithalos caudatus; assembly: GCA_013389925.1. Lineage (NCBI taxonomy): Eukaryota > Metazoa > Chordata > Aves > Passeriformes > Aegithalidae > Aegithalos > Aegithalos caudatus. The sequence goes on along the minus strand of WEIU01000874.1, from coordinate 22,048 downwards.
AGGCTGAGTTTTTCAATCCTGCTCGGTGACACTCAATCACAGCTGAAGTCAAGATTGGCACAATATCTGTAATAGAATGAAAAAATGATGTCAAATATTTATTTACCAGTATTAATGTTTAAAACCTTTGAGCTAATAAAGCTAAAAACATACTGAAAAAAGACTATTTTTCTTCTTTGTCACGGTACACAGTTGCACAATTTGGGCCATTCCTGGAACCATATACAAGAAAATGATGGTTTCACCTCTCACTGCCTCACACTCCTAAAGCTCAGCATGGCAGCAGGAATGTTCTGATTTTAACCATTTCTGGTCTGAATTCTTTAAAGCCTGTTTTTTAGTCTACATTTCTCATGTACCCAAGAATCATTTTAAAAAAAGATCAATTAAAACTTTGTGATAAAGTCCCAGAACCAGTTAGTTCATTACACACTCTGTACACTGAGACTGTGTGTGGTTGAAGCTTCTCATTACTGCAGTAATGTGAGGACATATTAAAGTGCTGGTGATGATCCCATCCTGGAGGCTGTGTATGGAAGAGCTGCCTGGAGGAGGATGCAGAGCACACTGTGTAGTTACACTCTGTTGCTTCCCACAGGATCATGGGGGAGGATGAACCTTGCCCTGCAGTGCACAGCTCCTCTGCTGTCAGCACTTACGTGATGGGAACTTGCTGATGTTGTTGGCTACACGTATCAGCATCCGCGCTCCCTTCATGTGATCACCACGTTTCACGTGAATCTGGAATGCAGCAAAGAAACCACAGTTACTGCAGCCATTGGGGAGTAATTCCTGCAGCCTTGCTTTTGGCATTCATTCATCCTGCTGCTCCATGCCAACAGCTCCTTCATGAAACTGAGCAGAGCTGGACTACAGAAGGGACCAGAGACTGCAGCATGGCTCTTCCTCAGTCTTTCTGGCCTTCAGCCCACCACTTGCAGCTTTGCCTCACTGCTGTAGAGAGGGAGGCTGAAGCTGGCTGTAGGAATGGATATCCTGATGGGCATCCATGGGTTCACTAATAGAAAATATTTGAGCCCCTACTTAATTTCATTTACAGAAAAACACTGATCTACTTATGGCTAATAACCTCAAATACAACAACAACAATAATAAAAAATAGCTCTACTAGTAGCATAATATTTGTAAGCATGAATGCAAAAGAAAAACAGCCATATGTAATTTTCAATTATTCAGTATTTTAAAGTGGAATATGCTACTCAAAGAGGCAGAAACAGCTATGAATTGTCCTCTTGAAGCTTACTGTTAGCAGGCACTTGAATTCTGTGGTACAATCTATATGACAATATCATTTACATACACAGAGCATCCATACATGCATTCAATAAATCAGACTGTGCAACTTACACATAAACTCAATTTCTCAGTTCCTTACCCTCACTAAAATATAGCTGTGTAGAATCATAAGGTTTGTAGCCATCTCGGAAGAGATTTTAATCTTCTGGGTCTTTAATTCTGAATACATACTGAAAAGAACATCACGTGCACTTCGATAGTTTCCTTAAAAAAAATAGTAAATTTAATTTTTCATAACAATATCTTTACTAACAACATATAGGGAGGCTGAAGTTATGCTGACACTTTGAATAAAACCATTGCATGACAATTTCTTTGCAAAACCACAAGCAGTTGCTTGTCACAGTATCCTAAACAACATTGGCCAGGAAGATAAAAAAAAAAAAAAAAATTACACTGGGAGAAGTATTCTGATCAGTAGCAAAAAATATGATTGCAATTTAATATAATGAATTTTAAAAGTGGAAGATGTTTTCAGAGCATTTAAAGTTGTTTTTTTGTTGTTGTTGTTCTTCAATGTCAGATATTCAAAAGTTACTTTTTAAATGTCAATTTAGCACACTTGATCATTTGCCTTGGCAAATCATTGCCTCTGCAACCAAACAAACCCCAAACCTGTCAAGGGACCCTTAAAATTTGAATGCTACTTGAAACCACAGGATTTCATTAAATTATCAGTGTAGCTGAAATCAAGTAGTGTTTTGCAATTCATGTGTTCTTAGCTCTTTTTTTCTTGTTTTGTTTTGGCAGTTTATTTGCTGTTGTTTTGGGATTTTTTGCATTATGAGAGGCTGAGAAAGTCATACTCTTCGCAGCTGGAGGCATTTAAAGGAAATTCCAGTTATTTCAGCAAGCATTTTCCTTTGCCTCCCTATATTTCTCTTATCAGAAGATGTCTTTACAGAGCAATTTGTAATGTTTTGTTATACATTACAGTTGAATTGAACTGTGAAATTGGTGTGAGACAGCTAAATATCACTTCAGAATTAGTTCATGGAAAGTAACATTATTCCTTTATATTGTATTACTGACTCTCAGTATAATACAATCTTAAAATCACGTGATTATATAAAAACAACTTCATGGAAAACTGCACTAAAAAGGGCATACCCAAAGAAAAACACCAAGCAGTATGACTTAAATATTATTATTAGATGGATTTTTAAGGAAAGAACAAACTATATTGGTGCAAATTTCACAATCAAGCTCACTGAAATCTGCTGAAGGAAGAGGGGTGGTATAAAGCTGCCTCTCCAGAAGAAACAGTTACTGCAAGATTGGTGCTTATGGTAAGACAAATATTGTGCTTCCTATTACAATATTGCAGAACACATTTATACTACTAGGGAATATGAAATACACAACTGGATACTGCATTTTAGATAAAAGTTTTCAAATTCAGAGAAGCTAGTAAATATTTAAACCTTTGAGCCTTCGTATTTCCTGCTTATATAATTAGCACAAATACATTATTCACTGCTATGATGGATTGGGAGATTTGCTTGCCAAAGGTTTCAGAGGTTTTTCTACTCCTTAGCCCAATGCTGAGGAGCAGCCCATAAATGTTAATTTGCCTGGGTTATTCCCAAGGCTGCTATTTCTTCCTTTATAGATTTTTCTTTTACATAATTGAAATGAAAAGCAAGCAGTGTTATGGTAGGGTTGTTGCCATGGCTACAGAGGCGAGTCAATAATGGAGGTGGCAGCTATTTTGCTTCTAGCTCTCTCTTTTTTTTAATTTCTAACTTTAGCAACCCATTACAAAATAAAAACAAGCTTAAAATAGGCATATGTCTGGTCTTTCAACAGAAATCAACTCCTCTGCCCATATTCCACTGATAACAATCAGGTGCTAAGACTAAAGGTTCAGTGCCAAGTCAGAAACCATATGTAGAAATTGCAATTCCATGACCTGTAATAGACAGAAAGGTAAAGTTACAGGCTGCTTTAATCACTGTGTTTACTTGAATGTAATAAGAACACAGATATTTTCCACAAGTTTCTTTTTTTCCCGATATTTAATATACAGGTGTGAGTCCACAGGTTTTCCCTAATTCTACTTTCAAATTCAAAACTGAACTTGAATATAATTAAAAGCACATGAATTCTCTAAGTATAATCCTACAAAAATAAGTAGGTACCTAAGGAGGTAGTAGGAGAGATGCCATCACATCAGAGAAAACAGCCTTACCTGAACACTGCTCCTCCCTGGCAATTATTATGGCAGTTCTGGCAGCATCTCGGTACTGCTTTAGGGCCATGTACAAGCGGAACAGGTACTTGGCATCCTGAATGAAATCAGAAAACAACAATTAATACTAATCAAATACATACTGCTGTATTCCCTTTCTTGACTTGCTCATCCCACCACGCCACTCTCCCAAGAAAGCTGGCAAGCTTGCTTTGTGAAGAGCTCTTTGCATGAAGACACTTGGGCTGTGCCACGGTTGCCTGCAGGGTTTGGCTGTTGCCTGGGCACAGAACCCCACACCGAGGGGGTCCTGGCAGGTGCTGGCCAAGCCCTGTCAGGAGGGATGCAGAAAGCCACAGACCACTACACACATGGGCAGTTGGACAGGGGGAAACCAAACCACTCCAGCTGTGTGGGCATTTATGGTGTCAGAAAAGAACCCAGGGACTCCTTTTAGATATAAAAGTCTTGTCAGAAATGCTTAAATTGCTTTATGGATCTAGATGCAAACATTGCTTAGTGTGGATGCAGATGACAAAATCTGACAAAATCTAATCAATGTGCCGTTCTGGGACCAGATGGTAAACATCCAAGACTGCTAAAAAATTGAAAATTAGAGGACAACCAGCTAATAAGATAAATAAAATTTATAATTTGCTGTACCAGGTGCTTTTGATAATTATATAACCTCAAGAATCGCAAATGTAGCAAACAGTTCACCAAAAACTGGCAATCTAGCAGCAGGAAAATTAGTGAAATAATTTAAAAACAGAACTAAAAAACAAGATGGCAGTACTTGCACATAGAAAGAAAAAAGAGGAAACAAAATTTCTTTTTAACTTGAAATACAAAGAAAAACATTAATTGACCAAAAGTAATTACTGTTAAACTAATGATGGAGCAAAATTTTAAGTAACACATGATGAAAAGGTTGAACATCATAAGAACTGTAACTTAAGAATAATGAAATAGTTATCTGGATAATAAAGTAACCGCAACTATTTGTATTAACAGATATTATTTATCCACTGTAAACTGCCTTAAAATGAAAAATTGCTATACCCTTAGTGGGATAAACCAAAAATTAGTAAAAATAGTGGGTTATGAGATAATTCTTCCCAACTTCTGACATCACCTTATGGCCACAGATGGCTGATGAATAGCAGAAAGCAGCACTATACTTCCCCATACAGGCCGCTTCTCCCCTTCCTCCTGCTGCAACAGGAAAGGATCCTGTTCCAGCATGGAGCAGTGGTCTTATATGGTATATGCCATGTTCCTAATTATATTTGACTTAAATAATGTATTTTAAATACTTACCCCACCCCCCAAAAAAAGGAAAAAAAAAAGAAAAATGTGAAAGTAATTCCGGAAAAATTAGTCCCATGTTTTACTTGCATACTTCTGCCTTTAAAGTCAGTAAGTCAAAAAGCAGAAAATGCAGGAAAGAATTTTCTAATACATTTCCTAAGGTCTCTGGAAAATTTAATATTTCAATCTGATTTGATATTAGATACTCATACTTTTAGTTTAACTTTTTCTTTTTAAAACATATGTACTCAGGAAATATGCACACAGAAAACAGCAGAACCTTGCTAGTTAATGTTCCCTGAAAGAGCACACATGACAAATAAAGAATCTTTATATACTGAAGTTAACAAACACAATAGTTGACATAAACACACATCTATGAAATAGTTTATAATTAGTCAGACAATAGTGTAGCAAAATTTTGGTGAGCAGAGTAATTTTGATAATGTGGCATTTCATTAAAATGCCACACAATTGTTGGCTGTGAAAGATTTAAAGCAATCAGCCTGCTGTCAGTGATGGTCTGGTTTGAAGACCAGTGCTTGAAATGATGAGCAAGTTTCTGCTGCATGGCTACTATTAAATTCACTCTTACTTTCAGCTTTACAAAAATGTCACGACATAGAAGCTTCTATTTTCTAAAAACAATAATATCTTGCTTGACAAGTTCAAGAACAGTCTCCATAGCATAATAAAGAAAATGGTGGTTTTAGAGTAGTTTTTAAAGCAAATATGTGTAATTTGATAGAGTAAAATTTTGTTACTCACTGAGAGAGACTACGGAAGATTGGATTAAAGCATTCAGAAGAACAAGAGAGGGCTTTTAAATAAGGAAAACAAAGCTCTACACTGAAGTTCAAAATGATGTTAAATATAGCAATAATGGCATTCAAAAAATTCCTAAGTCTTTTCTAAAATCTTTAGAACCTCTTCACTATGGAGATCATACTGTAGCTCACTTCCCTTACCCAGTCCCATAGACTTCTTTGAACAAGGCAGCTAGACTGCTGCTCTGAGAAAAGAGACTGGATGCTACAGTTTCTCTCTGCCCAACTTCCAGCATAAATACAAAATTATTCTTGCTTACACTGATACTGCATAGATTTTTCACCCAGTGCCTCCAAGAGCTTAATTCCCTTTGGGTTCTTGCAGTTGAATTCTGTTTGTTTTGCTATGTTTTGCTTCTCTCATAATTTTATTGAAGTTCACATTTCATATTAGAGGTAAAGTAAGACGTAAGTAATAAAGAGATAGAGGTCTGTTTTGGTTCTTTTTTTTTTTTTACCTTTTACAAAAGCAAGATTTGCTTGGCCATCAAACAGCCAGTGTCTTTAAAAGTCTAAAATCTCAAACCCTTAATCCATACAGAGAAGAAAGGGATAGTTTCCAATTTCCTAACAGAGTTGCAAATCACAGCTGTAATATTAGGGGTGGAATCAACTTACTGCACCAAGCCCCTGTCAGCTCCGTAATTACCAAATCTTATTGCCCTCAGCAAGGCATAATTTATTCTTCCATATATATCATATTGTACCTGACTGTACTTACAATGACCCTGAATTCCTTGACTAAGCAACAGATTGCAGATGCAACACCCTCACCTGAGGTTTGGCTTTCACCTCTTAGCTCACATTTCAGGTCTGCTGTAACAGGGAGTAAAACTTCAAGTGGTTCAGCCATGTAGTTCCATGAACTCAAGCCCAAATACAACTGAATGTACAAGCCATCATCAAAGCCATTCAGCAATAAAAAAGGAGCTGCTAATTTTGAAAATCTGTCCACAACATTTTATGCCTTACACTGATACTGACCACAAGAACTATCATAGCCTGGTCAACTTTGGGGTTTTGACCTGCTTCTCCTACTTTGTACCTTGCTTTCTTCTACCACAAAAGTCAGACCAACTCTGCTCCTGCAGAAGAGATCAGTGCTGTAGCTCAGACACACACGATTCTCCATCTGGGAAAGGCAACAGCCAGCTGGCAAACTGGCAACAACAAACAGCTAAGTTTTGTCTCTCACTCATAATGAGCATTAATTTGGACTTCCTCTGTCCAACTACCTGCTTTCATAAAGATGACTGAAGAATAATATTATATCTAAGATAGTTGCTTCCTTTCTTATATTTCTGAATCTGGAGTTACTGGGTGAATGACTCACAGAATGATCACACAAGTCTTGCTTCTTAACAAATGCTAAAGCACAGTCTGTGCCTGCATTTTAGGACAAAGTTAACTCAAAATATCTTGTAGCACAGAAATGTGACACAATAGCAGTGATAAAAACACAATACCTGGGGCATGCCATCCCCCTCTCCCATAAGATAGTCAATCAGCTGATTTGTTAGGGCTTCATCTTTTGCCCGTCCCACCTATTAAAAAAAGACACAAGAAGTTATGGTATGAAAGAAGGGAAAAATAACTTACTCATAAGGAGACTTTCCATAAAGAACTAAAACTAGATAGATTTAGAACATGATTTTTAGTTCTGTATGTTCAAACCAGATGATTCCTTGGTTCATCAGCTCTGACATGCAGCAGTTTGTATTTATTTTCTAATGTGTTAACTTGGGATTTTTAAACGTTTAGGTATCATCTTTACTGATACAGTTATCCTTTTATTTCCAATCTGTCCAAACATACTCAGTGATGCTGGGAAAATGTCACAATACTGAATGAAGGTAAACACCTTAAAAAGAAGAATTTTTTGTTTTATCAAAGTTGCTTACTGTTTCAATTGCCATTTCCATAGCCAAGTTATCTTCTCTGCTTGGACTTTGCAAGAAGTGCCTTAATGCCTAAAATGATACAGAAGAGAAGTTAAAATTGAGACACATGAAACTAATTTTTTCTAGTTTTTATCAAGTTTTCTCTCTCTGCATTTTGATTAAACAAGTGGCACACTGAATGCTTATCTCAACTACAGAGGTAGCAGCTGCTCTTACAGATACTCATGCAAGAAACAATTGAGACTTTGCCAAATTCTGGTGTACACCTTCACTAACTGTGAAAGATGTTCACAGCAATATGGTAAGAACAAATTAATGATTAATGTAATTAATGTCACTATGTGATTAATATCATAATGTTTTTAATGTCATAGAGCCCCCCCATGCCACAGTTGAAGGAGCTGTCATCTACAATGGCCATAATTTGCAAAATCAGTTATATTATTTTGGTATGTGTTCAGTATGCAAAAGTCAAACTTTTCACAAGAATCAGTTCAAAGACTTGTAACTGTTCAAAAGTGTGTCAATCAACATACTTCAATTAACATATTTTCTTTTTTTAAAAAAAAGCTTTCAATTAGGGCACACTACAGCAATTAAATGAATAGTTACTCTGCAACCAAGTCTCCACTGGTCAGACAATGAAATGTAAATAAATTGCTGCTTCAGATCATGACATTTAGAGATTCATTGACAATAGTGTATCATTGATTCACCTCAAATTTCTACTGCTATGAAAAACCCATCTGCGTAGCAATGTATCATTCACTGAACACAGTCTATATAATTGTAAATATAAATAGTTCACTTACATTTTTTACCCTTTTAAAAAATATCAGTATGTCACCAGTTAAGGCACTTAAAATCTAATATGAACTTTCCTGAAGACTGTATTTTGAACAGTTTCTATAAACATTTAACTTTCACTGGATTATCCTTTAAGTACTGACCCGTCCATATTGACCACACAGCAAGAAAAATTTCCCCGCTTGAAAATGTTTCTTTTCTGCTTCAAAATATAGTGCAATGCTCTGATAATCTTCATTGGTAGTACTTTCAGAACCTGCAATAGACACATCTGAGTGATAGCAGGGTATTCTTATTAAATAAGATACAGACTCTACTGAAGGAACATATTCCTATTCTACTGTTTTTCTACTGACATTCAAAGAAAAACAAAGCCAGACTCAAATTGTCTTACACATTTTTTTCCTATTTAATTAGACTAAATGTCAGACATTAGGAGCTAATAAGATAGTGAAATAATTGTTTCCACAAGTTTTACACCATAATGAGATTTCTGTTTTTCACACAATCATAGAATAATGGAATGATTTGGGTTTGAAGGGATCTTAAAGATGATCTACTTCCAAGCCCCCTGCCACAGGCAGGGACACCTTTCACTAGACCATCTTGCTCAGAGCTGCATCCTACCTGGCCTTGGAACCCTTCCAGGGATGGGACATCTGAAGCTTCTCTGGGCAACCTTTTCCAGTGCCTCACCACCCTCACAGTAAAGAAATTTTTCCTTACACCTAATCTAAATCTACTCTCCTTTAGTTTAAAACCATCCCCCCCCCTCATCCTGTCATTACATTCTCTTCTAAAAAATCAAAATGACATGGCATTGTTATGATCTGATAATGAACTTTTCCATCATGTTTTGGCAACAATAAAGCAGGACAAGTGATTATGGGATTATCATCTGAATTGCTTTCACAGTTTTAGAATATGGAAGCATACTTGTATTGCACAAAGCAAGGCTATCAGGGCCAATGCAACTATGTGGTAGCAAGAAGTACTAGTTAAGTCTTCTAACCAAGACTCCATTCTGCTGTACACATGTGAAACAAAGACAGCCACTACTCCAAAGTCAGTTTGAAACTCCTTTTCTACCCACTTAGATTACAGTTTGAGACATCCTGTCTTGGATAGAAGAAAAGCATAAAGAACTGTAGAATAATTGTGGTCATGTTGACAATCCACTGCAACCATACATTTTCAACCTAATTGTTGCCAAGTTTTTATAACCTTCATAGAAATCAATGTCTAAACAAAGAGATTAATTGAAAATATGAGAATTGGGGAGATATGTATGTGGAGCTGATAGGGCACTCTTCAAAAGTGCCTCACATAAATGGAAACTATAAAATTTGGTGCGAATTGAGAAGGTGGACTCTGACTGGCTTGATGAACTAAGATAAAAGCCAGCTTCTCTCCTTTCCATCTCTCACTGATACAAGAGGAGGCCACGAAGGGTCTTAAAGAGTAGAAAAAGAAAAAAAAAGTGACATGTAAGAAAGGAGATGGAACCAAGAGGAAAGGAAAAGGGAACAAAAATCAAGAATTGTACCAGTCAAATGCTCCATTTTGTATCAAGGTCAAAGAAAGGGATTACCCTCAATGGGCACAAGAAAATAGTCTAGACAAATATTTTGTCTCTATGGATAAACAAAAAACCCTGTAGGACAGGCAAGATTTGAAAACCAAGGAGATAGCAAAGCTGAAAGCAAAGTCTGGCTGGTAGGTCTGAAGTACACACATTGTTGCCAAATCTGCCCACCATAACTGGAAATGGGAACCAAAATTAACACCCATTGTCTTATGACTTCAAATTAGTTAAAATCAACTAAAAGAACAGTAATACATAATGCAAGCAAATGATGAGCCTGGACTACTCACTGATGATATCAGCATAGATCTCCATCTTGTTGTGTTGTTGAGCTAATGTGAAAGCTTCATTATTACACTTGGACAAAACCAGGAACTGGATGGCAGAACCATAGTCACCAAGCTGCAGAAAGAATCTAATCAGAATGACAAATTAATACCTTAGTACTAATATCTTAATGAAAATACCAAATGTTTTAGGAAGATAGTACATTACATACATACAAATACGATACGCTTCTAATCAATTTTGTACCTGGATTGTTTTAAATAGGTTCCTAAAATTAACTTAGGATAAATTATACAGCATGGCAATTTTTTTTATTATTGTCTAAACTTATTACTTCGGGTTAATATCATTTTAATCAGGAAGTCAACAACAACAAAAAATTCAGTACCTGGGTAGTTGTCCAAATCTTAAAGAACTCAAATCAATTAACTGAATTATACAGTCACTAGCCAAGTACCAGTACCCAGAGTCTAATATGTTAGCAAGCCTCATAAACTCCCAATAGATACAGACTTCTTTTTAATGTGCTTAACATAATTGTTACCTGGCCACCATCTTTGCTCCTTCAAGAGACTGTGTTTCTCTCACAATATTAACAGCTTTTTCAGGATTATTTAGGTGATCCAAATATAGTCGAATTACACTATCCCATTGTTTTGCATGTTCATAAGCTATCACAGCTTCCGTGTACCTGCAAAATAATGGTTCCACATCAGTTGTTTTAGCTTTGTAAATAACTCTTTGTAATATGGTGTGAAGGAAACAAAGTATTTTATTTCTGTGAGATTACTTTGTGGCAACTTCCTTTCAGTTTGCATGTAATCACATTGCTCTGGATTTACTACTTTCTTTTTGGTTTCATTTTCTCTTTGGAGAATGAAAAGCAGAGGCAACAGAAAAATGTCTACCACAATACTATTTTTGACCTACTCTGCCAGCATGTCTTTTGCTGTATATTAGAAACAGTTCATCTCTTCCATATGAAATCCCTTGGGAGCAAGAGAACAATAAAAACCACATGTGATAGCTAGTTGCACAATTTCAAAAATAAGACCTTTTCTCTGTTCTGTAGAAAAGATCAAAAAATTTCTCATTCTCTCACTATGCAATTGACACGAACAGTATGTTCGAGTCTCATCAATGCAAACATGGTGCCATTTCACATTGTAAAGTATCATTATTCTGAAGCATGTTTACTTACAGATAAGGGCTAGGAGGAACTACATTCTGTGATTAAATATAACCTATCTGTGGCTTTCTCTTCAGCTAATAACTTTGTATTATTCAACATTATGCAAGTGCAGCCATTAAGATATAGCAGTAATTTGATTCTAGAATGAAAAAAATTTTCATAATTATTCTCCCTTTAAATGACCTTTAAAATCACAGCTAAGGAGTTGCTAGAAACAAACTGAACTTGAATACTCTGCTAAGGGGAATGATTTTCAGTACTTTAAAACTTTTGATGATTTTTGTTAGAAAAATATTAATGTTTAGACAGGAAAACAATTAATTAGAAACACATCTTTGATACCAGATGCAAGTCCTTAGATTATATTTCAAATCTATGGGACATGAAGTGTAAACTTAAGTTGACATACTTTAGAATCCATTTTCACAAGACAATTTTATGCAAAAGTTTCAGTATGTGTTTTGATTTATTTTACAAAAACACTAATGTATAGTAACAACAGCAATAACATATTTTATATTAAAAAACAGCATTCAGAAGTACCTGCCACAAAAACACTAATGTATAGTAACAACAGCAATAACATATTTTATATTAAAAAACAGCATTCAGAAGTACCTGCCACAAAAACACTAATGTATAGTAACAACAGCAATAACATATTTTATATTAAAAAACAGCATTCAGAAGTACCTGCCATCTGCTTCCTTGGCCTTTGCATATTGTAGGTGAATCTTTGGAGATGAAACCTGAGGTAGAAGTTCACCAACCTTTGCCCTAGAAATATAATAGCTGTTTAATAAAAGCTGGTTCCAAATTTTCTCCAGTGAACCTGTCATATTTATATCAACACTGAAAAGAAGTCTGATAGAAGAAACTGAATATAATGGATAAGGTTTGAAGTAATTTCAATATTTTCAAAAGGTTGCACTCTGTAAGAACTGGAAATTACAGACTGCTTTATGAGCATACAGGCTTGAAGACAGTCTCTTCTCTTTTCTTTAGGTCTGAGGTGTACAGGCATAGTACGTGCCAGACCAACAATTTTTACCTCAGAAGAAGCCCAGCATTAAAACTGTAACCTGAAAGATCTATAAAAACCAGCAAACTAAGCAGTGGGCCTTTCAGGACAAAGGATATGAGAGACTCAGAAGAGGCTGACCTTAAATCTCATCTCTCTGACTAAAAGATGGGCACTTTTCAAACTGAACCCCCCTCTGCAAGAGTAAACAAAGCTTGTACCTCCCACTTCACAAATCAAGGTTATTATTAGATGCTAGTTACTCCCCTTAACCAGGTGCTCTCCTGGCTTATTTTTGATGCCACTGACAAATCTTTGGTGGAATAAAATTTTCAGTTTTCAAATAAATGCACGTAACATTACAACCTAATCTTTAGAGCACTCATATGAAAGAGGTTTTAGTGAACTGTCTGATCAGTTCCTAATGTGACAAATCCATGAAATGTAATTAGGCCAGAACTGAGCCCTTAAATCTCTCAGAAAACTGGACTTTTCCAATGGAGACTTCATAATAATCAAATTAACTTAAAAGAGGAAAATTATGTTACTGACTTTTCTTGAATAATTTCCAACTGTCCAAATACTCAGTCTCAGCTATGCATGTTATAAAACTAAGAAATTTAATTAATTAAAAGTAACTACACAAATATAATTACTATATTCCATGTGCACTAAATTCAGTGTCGATGCGTACATGTGCACACACCCACAAAGGACTCGAAACTGCAGGAAGCTTTAACCTTAATACACAAAAAAAGGAAAAAAAATATTTCCCATTTACAGTAGGATTATATTGAAACAACCTAAATTTCTGAGAGAATCTTAAACTTGAATTTGTAACAGTAAAAACAATAAAACATAGTTACGAGACATTTGTGCTATTCAGAGAATCAATCTTTTCTAAAGAGTACCCCAGCAAATCCTCTGAAATATAAAATTTCCCTGAAACTTGTACTTACCAGTTTTTACACCGGATGTATACTGATGCTGCCTTGTCATAATATTGTCCCTTTTCATACAGCTGAGCAGCTTCTGAAAATTGCTAAAATACCAGAAACCATTAAAATAAAATTTCTAAATTAAGATCACAGATAAATTACTATCCTAGTGAAATCACATATTCAGCCTTAACTTAAATATTAACTCTTTTGAGTACCTTCATATTCTCCAGTATAGCTCCACAGTCTCTTTTTAGTAACCTACTGGGATGTTTAATGGCCTGGTTTACCCCTCGACGGATATCTCCCATTCGAATGGACATTTGAGCCACTCCAGCAAGGCAAATCTCATCGTGCTCCTGGTAATGGCAATCGAATAAAAAGCAGTAACTACAGATTACACATTAGAAACCCAGGTCACAAAAGTGACAGTAATCAAGCATTGAAACAAACTAACAAGATATTGCAGACTTAATAACATTTAATTTAGAGCAGAATTTAAAATCTGGAATTCAAGTAAGTCTGAAACATGACAACTTAATGTATATTGTGACAGTACAATGCTATCATTACTAAAAAGGAATTACCTTATTGTTCCCAGTGATTCCCTTCTCATAATGCGCCAGAGCATTAACATAATCACCCCTAAAAGAAAACTGGAAGTTATACAGACAAATCTTTTTAATAGGCAGAGATGTTTGCCTTCCTACCACTTTATGCATGCATTATTACAGACATAATGACTGCATAGAAGGCTGTGAGGTATGCAAGAGGTGGGCAGTTACACAGAATGTCACGGCACTTTCATGGACTTGATCAAGCTCTTAGTCAAAGAGGCAATTCCATCTCTCAACTCTGTTGGACGGAGACCAACAAACCTCCCCTGAAATGCAAAGAATCTATCTGCAAGATACACCTCAGTGGTCTCAGGTCTATTCTTGATTTTTGAGATTATCTTTGAAATTATTTAGAACTTTTGCAACACAAAATTAAGGGCATTTTTTTTTCCTGGAGTGTATTCAGAACTCAAGTTCCAGATGGTTCCATTGCTTCAACTGCATCCATTCCTTCCTTTTTGTGACCAGCAAGTGTCCTCTCTCAATGCCAGGTGTTCTGCCAGGGGGAGGGAGTTGTCTACAAACTGTTAATAAGTAAGTTTTTCTTCTTGACCCAGATATTAAGTCTAGGTTTAGTCTGGGAAGAATTAACTATTAAATAGACTTTAAAATCATGTCAAATGGTTAAAACCTGTCTTTAGGGATTAGCAACATTGAAATTTGACACACCTCTACCTAAATAGGTTAAGAAAATGAAGGCTCATAGATATTTAAAGAAAGGCAAAAGGTATGGCTTTCATCCAATGTAAGAAGTGTTAAATGATTGGAACTTTCTCTATTTTGCAAGCATTTGCCTGCATCAAAGTATTTATTTAGTAGATGATATTATATTGTGGACCTAACACTGGCAAAGAACCTACATATATCAGAATCAGTCAAAAGGAACTATGGTTTACTAGCAGGTCTCTAGTATGAAAGATTCCTTGCAAAACTCCTCTTCCACATACTATAGCTGCAAGACCTCACTGAATCCTCTCTCAGCAACACAGTCATCTGAAACATCTCAATTCTATGTTCTTCTATTCAGCACGAGTATTGGTTTAATATTCTTATACTACAGCCATACAGGAGAACTTACATGAATTCAAGCTGCACTGCATATTCCTTTGATATGAAAGGCATTTGGTCTGGGGCCAGAAGCTTAGCCAGCTGAAGTGCTCTGTCCCAGTGCTGCAAGTCTTTTCTCATCTATTAACATAGAAGAGTAACATTTTCTGATGCAAGTATCAAATCTGGTCTTCTATTCTGAACTGTAAATTATTGTAAATATAAATATAGAGTTAATATTCCAGAAAGATTCAGACAATTTGAGAGACGTTAAACCTAAAGGAAGGTTTGTTAGGTTGACTCTGGAAATTACAGGCCTGTCAGTCTCACTTCAGTGCCTGATAAAATTATGGAAAAGCCTATTCTCAGAGTTACTGAAAAACACTTGAAGGACAATGCAGTCATTGGTCACAGCCAGCACAATTTCAGGAGAGCAAAGTCCTGCTTGACAAACTTAATTTCCTTTTATTATAAGGTAACCCACCTAGCTGATCAAGGACAGCCAATTGATGTAATCTTTTTGGATTTCAGTAAAGCTTTGAATACGGGCTCTTAGAGTATGTAAAATGTCCAGCCCACAGCTGAATGAACACATCGTGTGGTGGCTGAGCAACTGGTTCACGAGTCAGGGACAAAGGGTTACAGTGAATGGGGTGACATCATTCAGACTGGGGACCTGTCACTAGTGGCATTCCACTGGGCTCCATCCTCAGCCATGTGTTCTTCAGCATCTCCATAAACAACTTGGACACAGGACCCAAAGGTTTAATAAATAAGTTTGCTGATGATACTAGATTGGAAGGAGCTCTTGACCCCCTCAAAGTCAGGGATGCCCTGCAGAGAAACCCTGCCAAATTAGAGGGCTGGGCACTCACTGGTTGTATGAAGTTTAACAACGGGAAGTGCTGGACCCTGCACCTGGGACAGGGCAACCCTGGATGTAGAGACAGACTGGGGAATGAGATGCTGGAAAGCAGTGACATGGAAAAGGACCTGGGGGTCCTGGTCCATGACAAGTTGAACATGAGCCAGCAGTGCCCAGGGAGGGCCAACCCTGTCCTGGGGTGCATCAGGCACAGCATCACCAGCCAGGCAAGGGAGGGGATTGTGCTGCTCTACTCTGCACTGGTACAGCCTCACCTTGAGTCTTGTGTGTAGTTTTGGGCACCACAATATAAGAAGGATCTAAAGCTGTTAAAAGTGTTCAAAGGAGGGCAACAAAGATGGTGAAGGGCCTTGAGGGGAAGCCATGTGAGGAGTGGCTGAGGGCACTTGGTCTGTTCAGCCTGGAGGAGACTGAGGGGACACCTCACTGCAGTCTGCAGCTTCCTTGTGAGGAAGAGGAGGGGCAGGCACAGATCTCTTTGTGGTGCCCAGATACATGACCCAAGGGAATGGCCTGAAGCTGTGTCAGGGCAGTTTTACATTGGACATCATTCAGGAAAAGCTTCTTCACCCAGAGGGTGGTTGGGCACTGGAACACCTCCCCAAGGCAGTGGTCACAGCACCAAGCCTGAGAGAGTTCCAGAAGCATTTGGACAATGGTCTCAGGCACATGATGTGACTCTTGGGGCTGGACTTAATGATCCTTGTGGTTCCCTTCCAATTCAGGATAGTCTATTCTAGCCACACAATGGCAAGATCAAAACCATAAAAGGACAAAATTATCAGAAGGTAAAATATTTCAGCATTAACCTGGAAACAAAACCAGCAGAAAATATACACATCTTGAATACCTCAAGAGCAGCAATAGGACAGGAGGATGCCAGATACAAATCCTGAGCTAGATTAAAATCACTAGTAAACATTGCAAGATGTCCTGCTAAAAGGTTGTGGTCTTCTATTCCCTGTAGAAAGACATAATAGTTACAGAAGTAGTCCAAAAGAAAATAATGTATAAATAACATAATCTAATAAGAAAAATAAAGCAAAATAGTAAAATAAAATATCCTTACATTTTACAATGATGTGCATTGGATTCTGCAGACCAGAAAAAGCCCTTACGTGACACTACAGCTAACACTGTCTAAAATCAGCAATTTGCAGAAGTATAATTTTAAAGTACTATTTCACTTTTAGATGTACAAATGCAATCTGGTTTTGGTTTGGATTTTTTTTCATAGCAATCTTCAACATATTCTCAAAAATAACAAAAGGAAATAAGAGCCTCCCAATGCCTGAGACATGAATATATTCTGCTGTTCTCAAGTAAATGCAGAAAGAAATACTGTGCAGTCCAGCAGAGACTGCAACCACTCCAAGAGAAAACAAGCAAACAGTCTGTAGTTATCCTCCATGTCCCTTGAAAACAACTCAACTTCTGTTTGAGCAAAAACAACCCCTTCCCAATGCAAAAAACCCCCAAGAATCCAGCAATTCTTAAAGAGGAATTAAGTTACCATATTTCCTAGGTAAGACTTAAATTTTACCTTTACTTGCTCTAGCGACATCACCATCCCAGCATTACCAGATGTTCGATAAACACGTATTGCAAAATCCACCTCCATATGATGTAAGCAAGCTTTGCCCAGCTCATTCCAACAAGACTGGTCATTCAGAAGTCTGCAAACCTCCCATGCTTCAGAAAACCTGTAAGATGTAAAACACATTTACAAAGCTTTTAATTTTAGGTATTACTCATACTCAAAACTCCCTCACAACATTTTTTTCTCTCTGTTAGAGAAAACATAAAAAACATTTACTTCTAAGCCATGGAAAGGGACATGTATCAGGAAGAAAGGAAAAATACAAATGTGTATTTTACAGTTCTGTTTCTCCTGTTCCTATCATACTTCTTCAGGAAACCATCTGCTTTCCCTACTCTGGCATTCTTTCCATTATACTGATTTTGCATTCCTTCATTATTGGGAGGAGTGTGCAACAGAAGCACCTTCAACTAGTTTCAGAGGAGCCACTGTCACAAAACCCTGAATAAGTCTTGAAAAAAATTACTTCAGGCTTTTAGTCGACAGTGAAAAAATCCTAAACCACCACTGGGTCATTTACTTTGCTTGGTCTGCTTGGAAAGCTATGCAAACTTATGGATCAATCTGATTTCTCAATTCAACAGGACACTTCCAAATCATCAGGATATGCTATATTGAACTGTAAGTACAGAAGAAAACAATTTACACAGTATAATTAAAATGCAGATATACCTTTTCAACATTAGAGTCTGAGTAAGCATTTGTCTCAGTGTATCGGGTCCAAAGTCCTTCAAATTGCCAAGGAAACTGTGAGTGCTTAAATAGATATTGTTTGTTTTCCCACTCTGAGTCTGGCAAGTTAATTCTCCATTATACAACAACAAAGGTTTATAGGAATAGGGGACTTCTGTGCCACCTGCCAAAATAATCCTTGATCCTAGATTCAAAGATCAGGAAGAAAAAAAAGACATCTTGTAAAAATCCCTACATGGTAAAAAGTATAGCAAGCAGCTGAAAACATGTATATTTGTAAGGCATGAATTCAGGGTCTGTAATTCTGGCAGTCAGCAGCAGCTACACAAGCACACATCTTTCAGTAAATATACAGAATGTAAAACTTCTAAACCAGTAAGGTCTTTTTCCAAATATTTGTAGGTAAATTTAAATGTTTCTCTCTTGCAAATATAGAAATGGCTATGTTTACAATTTTAACACTTTCAGTGAATAAAAGTTTTGTGACCTTGATGCAAGTTTTGTCAGCCTGATCCTGAGATTTTTCTCAGGAATGCTTCAAAATACAATTGAAGGGCATGTAACTTTCAGATGAAATGTTTTAATAGCTTATGGAGCCGAGACCAAAATGCCTCGAAGCTTTACAGAGAAGCCTGCAAAGTAACTAGTTTTCTATTCATCAGTTGCACTTCAAATCTTCTATAATACAATTTATTTCCATATGCATTTTATTTAAGACAAATGAAGATTCAGAACATGTTTTACTTTATTAACTAAAACAGTGTAATCTTTAAGAATAACCTTTTAAAAGAATTTATGGTACCTTGAATGGCATCCTTATGAAAAACGTAAGTGTATATTTTATCATCATCAAAAGCAACAAAAACACCTTTATCCATTGGCCAGTTTTCCCACAGGATTCCTTTAATGGTTGGTGAGAAGTCTGGAATCTCATATACTCTATCATTTACCTACATATAATGCAAAAGTAAAATTACTACCAAGTGAATAAGGTCAGAAACAAAGTATTCATCCCAGATGTGATTAAAAATGTTAAAAATAATATCAGTAGTGCAAAGTATGAAAATTGTTTTAAGAAATAGTTTCCTTATAAGCAATGATTCTGGGTAACTCAAGAATTTAAATCTGAAGTGGAGAAAATACATGTTATATAAATGATATTGACTATTCTTAAAAAAAAGGTATGGAGAGGGGCAGTGGAACTGGCTAAATTTTCTGTATTTAAATACACAAACACATTCATTTTTGAAAATTACCAATCAGGAACTTAGTATAATGAAATTGTCCTGATCTAGTATGACAGAATGATTTTTTTTTCTGATTTTATTTCCTTATATTACGATTAAATTATCTTCAGGTTTCCTTGCCAATTTCTTCTATCAGCATACATGCTGGAGTGACAAAATCTTCTTAATTTTCAGTTGAAGAGCCTGCTTTTAAATATATTGTATTGGTATCCCATGCTAACTTACTGGACAATAGACAAAGCCATCACTTTTGTCATCTATGAAAGCCATCCTGGTTCCATTGGGATCTGGAAAAACCTTTCTCACACTGACAGGATGTCGATATTCATTCACATATTGCCAGTCTTCAATGTAGAAATAATGAATAACTCCAGTCTAACAAGAAATAATAGAAAATGTTCACAATTACATCAGTAAGTGGCAAGCAGGTAATTAATCTGGCTGTAGTGTCTTCCATCTTAGAGTATCAAGTGTTCAAAAAAAACACTTCCAAGAGGGGTTTCTGGCTTCATTCTCACACCCTGTTTTGGGTAAGACAGGAAAAACTTTTGGGGAACAAAGAAAAGATTTGGCAGGCAGGTTTGAGGGGTTTTCTGTTTGTTTTGATATTTATCTCTCTCTGCCTTGAGGAGTGTGCAGTTGTCTAAACAAATGGAATGTCTTTCTCATTACTGAGAGAAGCCTAACCTTCAAAAAAGGCTTAAAGTTTGCTTCCAAGGAAGAACCACACATTCTTAAGAAGATAGGCACCTAACTCAGGGAATAAAAGCAATCAAACTGATTTGTGATTAAAAGATATTTAAAAAAACGTGTTTTTTGACAGGAGTGGTAGAATTTGTATGTATCAATTTGATCAGTTGCAAATTTAGTACTTCAAATTTACCAGTATCAGTTTAGGTACTGAGGAAGTGGGAAACGCCTCATCTGCTACAAAACACACACTCAAGTTTAATACCTTGACTTATTAAACCAGAGATAGTTCTGCCTTTCCTCTGGAAGGTCATTACATCAGTCAATACCACAAAGAGCATGATACTACAATGCCAAACATGCCCTGTATTCTCATTGCCAGAAAATATGAAAAGGACAAGGAACTACTCTCATACATAAAAAAAATCTCCAGAAAAAAAACATAAGCATGTCCACATCCTTCTTCAGTGCCCTCCTTAATTCCTATCCTTGTTGAAACACATAAATAATTCCCTTTGAACAAAGGCTTCAGTAGCAAGTCAAGGCTTTCATTTATGCAATGACATTTGTATACGAGTACCTTTTTGTCCACATTTATCACATAACCACCTAAATCAACAAATTTGCAAGGCAAGTTCTGTGTTTTTTCTTATATCTGGAAGACATTTCCATTGCCAACCCTCCCACTAATGCAATAGAATTAAGTTCTGCTATTAAAAGCAATGTTTTGCAACAAACACTAGTAAAAGCAAAACTTAACCTTCCTGCCAATGCACGTCATATAAATGCAACAGTAAAGGAAGCTGGATGCAATTTTGACTGTATTTGCCCACAGTTCTTGTATAGAAAACAATCCACTCTAAACTATACAGATGCACTTTTTGTTTTGCCAGAAGCGTGAGCAATAATTTAAAAAATTCAGACAGAAATATATTCCATCTAAAAAGGTCTTTTAAAAGAATACTCACATCTGTACCATATATGAGGAAGTCACTAGTTAAAGCATGGCATAAAATCCGATATTTATCATCATCTGCTGGGAACAGTCGAGTTTCTCGTTCTTCCTGAGCACCCAAACCCTCACTTTCTATCTAAATATAAAGAACAGAATGAACTGAAAAACTCCACTGTTAACAATAGGGTGTCATAGTGTTGCTTGTACCAAACTGTAGAAAATTAGATGAAATAAACTTTCCATGTGCATCCTTTAAGAACCTAGCATCTGCTTCTGTCACATTATCAAAGACCATGAAAATAAAACGTGCTAAATAGCTGACAAGAAAATGTTTTTCTTCACCTGTTCTTGTCTAGGTTGTATTCCTAAGTTTTCAGAAACTCAGCTCTATATTTTACTTAGCCAGCAAAACTATTCTAAAGAATTTTTAATTTTTATCTCCATTAACTGAAGATCATTGCATTTTATTTAATTTTTAAAATTACATTAACTTGTTCAGCTTATATCAACTCATTAGTTCAACAATCCAAAGTGCCAGAGCTCTTACCATATGCAACTGGACTTTACCCTCAAACAGAGCAGCAGCATAATCAGAATTAAGGTGCATACTTGCTACTGTCCCCAGGTACTCCACGTCTTTAAGCTTTTTTACATCTAAAGGATTCAAACAGAAAATATAAGGTCAAAATATTTTGATTTTGTACAGGTTTTTGCTTCTCTAAATTTGCAGCTGAGTAAACAGATGTGAAAATCTCATAACTGAGCAAAGAGGGGACAAGTCACACATAAAGAGAGACTTTCTTCTTAAAAGTCAGTGAACTGGTTAGAAACTGCAAGAGAAACTCTTTTCCTATGCAACTCTGACTAGTATTGTTACAGTTTTATTTAATTTACTGTCACTGAAATAAAGGGGATGCTTAGAAAAACATTGAAGT